>JBBPBS010000635.1:2397784-2474322 GCA_037974835.1 Cicer judaicum | reverse complement strand
TTTTTTTTTTTTTAAAAAAAAAAAAAAAAAATACACCCTCGCTTTGAAAAACGGGGTGTTACAGAGACAAACAAAACCAAACGAATCCATGATTTTCTAAAATTTAAAGGTCTAACTATTTATTTTTATCATTATTTTTTATTTAATTTATTATATATTTAAAAAATCTGAAAAGTAGTGGATAAAATTAGGTGTCAACAAGTTGATTTTTTTCACCCCTAATGATTATTTAGATATTAGCTTGTATCACATCCCTAATGATGTCTTCAATGACTTCAACATCATATCCTTGTCAACTCTTTTGTCAACGAATTGCAAGATTTCTTTTAAATTTAATAAACTTTAAAAATAAATTCATCCACATAGCTACACTTTTTATATTCTTCATAGTGTTGACCAACTATCACCAAACCATGACACTTTTGTCTTTTAACCTCTTCACATTGTATCACCTATAATTAATACGCATCTCAATTATCACATATACAAACATTTATTTCATTTTACCTTTTACTATATTTAATAAGCATCTCAATTTAAAATTCTATTTTTTTTCTTCAATATATCTAAGTTCAAGATATATGATATTGAATGCATTAAATATATATATATATATATATATATATATATATATATATATATTTCCACAAGCTAATAAAGCATGATCATACAAATTTCTCATAATCAAATATCATAAAATGGGTCTAAACATGTAAGTCATCTACTCCTTAACAAATAAGAATTCATTTTATTTTTATTAAAGAAAACATATAGTTATATTATAACTAATACATGAATCATGAACTCGTTGTAGCAGTACAATTATGTGTATTTCATAAAATCATAGAAATTTAGAACCATATAAACTTTATGATCTATGACCATGGTAATTAACATCTACGCCAATTTTGTTTCCAAAATTAAACGGTTCAATATAACTTTTTTACAACATATTGTCATTCCAATTTTTGCGTTTCTTTTTGTCAACAATTTCAAAATATAAGATTTGAAATCTAAATATCAGCCAAGTGTCAAACTCATACAATGCCACTAATAAAAATAAAGAGATAACATAATATACTATCTTTAACATAATATATGAATATCAAACATATCATATATTAATATAAATTAATTATGTACCTTCCATCGTAGTCATAAATATGTGATTGTTCATATTCTTTAAAGAAGCAGTCATTGTTCAAATATAAATTAAAACTAAAATGAAACCTAAATATTGTTGGATCATTTTGTTGAGGAAAAATTCCAAATTAATGTTTTGATGTAAATAAATAACAGTTAATTAAAGACTCTAATTATGATTTTAAATTATGTGTTAATTTAACATGTATTTTTTAGTGTAATAATCCAAGATAGGTACAAAACAAATGCAAGATAAATCAATTTAAAGAAAGTGCTAAAAATGAACAAAATAGAACCAAGAATGTTCTTGACATAATCTTGAAAACCAATAATGTTCTCCAAGGTTATGTCATTTTCAACAAGCAAGATCGAATCAATTTTTTATGCAAGAAAAGCTCTTGCAAATCGCGAATGGATTTCCAGTTCATATACTAGAAATGTACAACTCTCCTATGGGCCAAAGAATCACTCAAAAGGATCAAAGATTAAAAGGCACAACTCAAAGCAAAAGTGACACATGATCATTCTCCAGTAGTGTAACATCAGTCTCCAAATTGATAAACATTCTCCAACTTGTTACACATGATCTTCAACACCAAACATCTTTCTCTAGCATGATTAACAATTGTTTCCAAAATGATCAATATCATTCTTCAAGTATAATGACATCAGTCTAGAATGATATGAACATTCTCCAGCTTATTGACCATTATTCTTTAGCTTTGTTACATCATTCTCCAGTCTATTTTGCACGAATTAAAAGACAATCTTAATCTGAATCAATTAAGCACATCTCTGAGATGTTTGTGTGCATAAAGAAAGGATCATCACAATCAAGAATAAAAAGCTTCAGATCAGACATTATTAATACAGAAGCAGAAACGCAAAATGTTCAAAATAAGAACATTCAGAGTTTAAAAGTCTGGTCTTTGGTCAAGCCTGACACATGACAACCAGACACCTTTGCCACGGTCATAATAGTTGTCATTAGCCTCCTTGTAGTCTATAAAAGGAACCCCAAGCTCAAGGAAAACGCAAAACTTCAAACACTAAGAAAATCTATCAATCACATACACTTACGTACTTGAAAGTTTCTCAAATACAAAAGAATCAATACGATCTCATCTTCATATATCCATATCATATTACTGAACTCTTTTATCAAGAATCTTTTCTCAAACACGAGTTGAGCATAATCAAATTCTACCAATCCCTCTTAATTATTATTGTGTAAACTGAAAAATATAACGATTGTTTATAGTTTGAGTAGTTTTGTAAAAATTCTTTTATGGTTAAAAGGTGAATTTTAAAATGCTCTCAAGATTGATAGGTGACTTGATTGAATCCTTTATGGGTGGAAATAAATTGCTATTACAGATCAAAGTTGATCTTAACAAAAATTATACAAAACCAAAAACGTTCTCCGTTTGAACACTTAGTGGAAAATCTCATAGTTGTGAGAACTGGGTGTAGCCCGAGTTGGGTGAACTATGATATATCTTTGTGTGGTATCTCTTCCTTATCTCTATTTACTTTCAGTCATTTTAATTATCAAGTTAAATAGTGAAGCTAAAACTATGATTTTAACTAATCAAGAACGTTATATGTTTTCTGTTTTACTTAACTAAGATCAATCTTGAGTTATTTTCTTAAGATTTTAATAGGAAATTTTAAATAGGTTAATTTACAATTCAAACCCCTTTCCTTGTAAATTGACATTGCTACTTCACAATTGTTAAGGGTATGCGGCAAATCTTGATCAAGAAGAGGATGAGATTGATGATGATGAAGGTTGCACAAATAAATTCCAAAGCATGTGTATCACACTAAGCTTTAGATTGGTTATCTCCCACCAGTCTATATATATTGGATGCAAACAAGTTAACCCTCAAATCTCTTTCATGATACTTTGTATTCCTTGAAGTGAATTGCACATTTGCATCAAGTCTATCGGTCAATGATAGTTTATAGAATAAAGTTTGTTCATTTACTCTCGTGCACTAGAGAGAAAAAGAAGTGACTCAAAAATATTTTTGACATAAATTTCATTCATGTAACATAAAAATTGTGTTCTCCTTTCTGTCTCTAAATTGTTTTGATTTATAGAGAAACTCAAATCAATTGGTGAAAGAAAACAACTCTTGAAAAATATTATAACCTTTGATAACTTAACAAATACATTGATTCGATGGCTAACAAATGTATTAAACCCAAACAATGCAACCACCATTTGACTAAGTTATACATTAAGTTATTTCACTTTGCTACATTAATAGCTATTAGAGAATTTCAAATATATTTTAGAAATTTCCCTCACAATTAACGTGAGAAATCAACGATCATAGGGAAGTAGATATTAATATCCAAATTATACATTACTTCTCTCAAAATTTATTATTTACAAGATTAACAAATGTAGCAAAGTACTAGTAAATAAACATAACACTTTTACTAACCTAACGTTTTTATAATTATTTACTAGTTTAAAAAAAGCAAAACTAAGCATGTTCCTTAATAATTAAATTTGTGCACTCAATAACCAAACCCTAGCCAAATTTATTGCATCGTCGTCATCCCTAGTGTAATCATCCATTGCACTTGGTTTTAGCACTATCGTTCGTGGCCGCTTGAGAACCTACAGCTTTGCCCTTCATCTCATCGCTTTGAATTCATGAAAGTATGAAATCGATCCCTATTCGTGCTACCATTTTCATAGTACTCTTTGTTGCATTTGCCAAGTTGCCATTTGTTATTCTCGTATATAGTAGTTAGGTTAACTTTCAGTGCTAATTAGATGGAGGAATCAATGTGATAGCTTAGATGCTCATGCATTTGATAGACTTGCCTTCTAAAAAGAATAGCCCAATATTGACTAAAAGTAACTAGATCCCAAGCCGCTTTAATAATTGCATCATTATTAATGCATCTCAAAGATCTAATTCCAAGAGCACTTTCATTAAGAGGATGACACATTTTATGTCAGACAACATTAATCAATTTTCTATTCTCAATATTACCAGATGAGATGAAATTTCTAATCCATTTGTCTACATCATTAAGAAGAGAAATCTGCCAAGAATATATGTAGAAATTATAAATCCACATAATATAAATGATATTTTTCATCAATTGAATTATATCTGTCATTGAGAGTAGAGATGCATTCAAGTTGCAATTTCACCAATTAGTTGTAAATAAGCAACTTTAGATATTCGGTTGAAAATAAGTATAATTGAAGAAAAAACTTTTTGGACCATTTCAATATAAATAATTGTACAAAAACATATAAATTATTGATTCCCTTTTTGGTGCAAATAATTGAAGAAAAATGTAGGAATGAATGGAAGCCTGTAATGTTATATAAAAAGGTACTATTATAAAATTGGACGTGTTCATATTTATAATACCTATACAATGTTCATGTAGCTATTCGATCTTTTTGAACTTATTATTTGAGAAACAAAATGATTAAATATTATTGAGTTGCTTATATCATATATAGATTTCATTGCGTGGTATTAGAAACATTATAATTAGAGATTAATTTTATTTTTTCCTTTTCTAATTTATGTTGATAATTTATAAAAATGGTATTAATTAAATAATTTTGATAAAAAGTTTACATGAATAAATTTAATTATAGAGATGAAAGATTTATATAAGATTGCATAAATTATAGATTATGAGAATAAATTTTAACATATAATGATTTATTTTTATTTGAATGTGAAAATTCATTCACACAAACAATATATGTGAAGTTATATTAAAAAAAAACATAACTATTTATATAACAAGCAGATAAAATTTTGTGAAATAAAAGTAGATAACATTTTATCAAAATAATTATTTATTACAAACAAAGGACCTGAGTTGTCACAACTTATTTTAAATATAATCATCCAGCTTTTTAAAATAATTATTTTTACGAATTTTCATCGACTTTGACATATCTTTTAAAACAATTAGAATATATAAATAACCTAAATATGCTGAAAAGAAATATTTATTTTGAACAGTTTATAATAAAAAAAATATTTTGGATAGATGGTATTTTTTATTAAAAAAAGGTGTTTATTGCTATACATAAATATAAAATAACTAATTTGTTTTTTAATAATCTATAAAAATTAATCTTTAAATTAGTGAACAACAAATGATTCATAAATATAATCATCAAAATAAATCCACAACTTTACAAAACTTTATACTTAATATTTAAATTATAAACAATAAAGATTTTTATAACATACACTTTTATTTATGTAAGAATATGGGTTCAATACTTACTAGAAATCAACTTAAAATTTACATTTTTTTTAAAGTAATTAAATATAAAAAGATGATGTGATCTGAAATGATTAGATGTCGTTAAATATTAAATGCAACAAAGTTCGGAGATATCATACTGTCTTTAGTACAGAGTACTGATGTCATTGTCGTAATTTAATCAAGATACTCGGAATATTCTTAACCACTTTATAGAAATTTAATTTTTTATTTTAAAAACATAATTATGTACAAAAAAAGGTGGCGTGTGTGTCCTAGACGTAATTAAAATTTTATTTTGAATGATTTTATTTTATTGTTCAATTTTTATTTTTTCTTTCAATTTAATTACTTTTTTTTATTGGTAAGTAATAGTGCGTACAATAATAATTGTTAAGGATAATTTTTTAAAGTATTATCATTTTTTTTTATTTTTACATATTTCAGTTTGTGTTAATATACTATTTTTTTTTTGGCATTTTATACTATAAAACTGACAAATGCAAGACATAATTGAAGAGATTAGTGTTTGTAGTTAATTATAAAAGTAACTTAATATATCAAAAGATAATATAAGAAAGTTTGAAATCAAATATAAACAAAAGAATGTAGTCATACCTTTCTTCTACTTTCTGTATCCCAACCACTTTATAAATCTCTGGCTCCATTCCTTGACATATATGGCACAACTTAGTGCCACACTTTTCTTACATCTCCGTGCTACGTGTCATCAGGTATAAACATGAACATGGAAATTGACTTGGACATGGTCATGGATGGAGTCCCCAATTTCCTGGAACTCTCTAATTACAGTTACAGTACAACAACCACGCATACATCTGCTGACGAAGCCACATGGAACAACAACTTGTCCCCACTCCTCGACTTGGATTTCTTCACTGCCGATCAAGATCACTTCCATGACTTCATTCATTCCCTCACCAATGATGGAATCACAGCCGTTGATCCAAATCTAGTTAATAATATCACAGACCAAGAAGAAGAAGAAGAAGAAGAAGAAGAATCCATTGGCTATGCGTCCAACTCCAATTCCTCAACCGAAGAAGACCACGACAGAAAGGGCCTCCGTCTAGTGCACCTGCTTATGGCGGCGGCGGAGGCCCTGACAGGCACCAACAAGAGCCATGATTTGGCTCGAGTAATATTGATTCGGCTCAAAGAATTAGTGTCCCCAACTCACGGCACCAACATGGAGAGACTCGCGGCGTATTTTACCGACGCCCTCCAAACTCTACTAAACGGCACCAACTGTGCGCACTCCACCAACCACCATAAGCTTTGTGTTCTCTCTGGACCCCACCAAAACGACATACTCTATGCGTTTCAGCTTCTTCAAGACATGTCTCCCTATGTAAAGTTCGCGCACTTCACAGCCAACCAAGCTATCCTCGAAGCTGTGGTCCATGAACGAAGAGTTCACATCGTGGACTATGACGTCATGGAAGGGGCCCAATGGGCTTCACTTATTCAATCACTTTCATCACGAAAGGACGGCCTTCCAGGCCCACATCTTCGCATCACTGCATTGTCTAGAAACAGCGGACGTGGCAGTGGGCAGAGATCCATTGCCACTGTTCAAGAAACTGGACGACGGTTAACGGCGTTTGCTACTTCTGTTGGTCAACCGTTTACTTTTCATCAATGTAAGTTGGATTCGGAAGAAACATTTCGAACGTCTTCGCTGAAGCTTGTTCGCGGTGAGGCGTTGGTGTTTAATTGTGTGATGCATTTGCCTCATCTCAGTTACCGTTCACCAGATTCGATTGCTTCGTTTTTTAATGGTGCTAAGGAGTTAAGCCCAAAGCTTGTGACATTAGTTGAGGAGGAGGTGGGGCCCATTGATGATGACGGCTTTGTGGGCCTGTTCATGGATTCGCTTCACCGTTATTCGGCGATGTATGATTCACTTGAGGATGGGTTTCCTATGAATAAATGGGCCAGTAGTTTGGTTGAGCGAGTGTTTTTGGGCCCATTAATAAAGGGCTCAGTGGCCCGATTGTACATTACCGGTGAAGTGGAGGAACAAGAGAGGAGTTCTTGGGGGGAGTGGTTGAGTGTATCTGGGTTCAAGGGTGTTGCTTTAAGCTACGGTAACTATTGCCAAGCGAAGTTGTTACTTGGTCTTTTTAACGATGGGTATAGAGTGGAGGAGGTGGATAACAATAAGTTGGTGTTGGGTTGGAAATCAAGGCATTTGCTTTCAACTTCTATTTGGAGTTTTATGTTAGAGTCAGATATTGATTTTTAGTTTCTTTTTCTTTTCTTAGCTTTTGAAAACTAAAATTAAAGTAACAAGCTTCAAATGTGGGACTATCCTTCAACTTATTTGTTCTGCTTGTTTCTTTGTGTTTTGTGTTTGTTATTTCCCAAGATTTTCTTATGTTTACTTTCTTCTCAATTCAAATAGTTGTTTTCCTCGTTGATTAAATGAAAGTTAGAAGAATAGCTAAACCATGGTTGGTTGACTACTATTAACCTATGGTAGGTTTCAACTTCCTTTCAATAGAGAGTAGAGAGATGATTAGAATTCCACTAGAGTTTTCTAATTTAAAAAACGAATTAATTTTCACTCAAATTCTTCATTGATTCTAATGGGCTCGGTGCCTACAATTTAAAGGAAAGGTTTAATCCTTGAAATTATATCTCTGTCATCCAGAGATGAACAAGGAACTATAGAGAAATTACAAACAAACATACGATAAATAATAAGAGATACAAGATAAATACTATAGTTTTTCTAACCAAGAACATTTGTAAACCAAAAGAGAAATGTTATTTAAATACATATTTAAACACATATACAAACACATATACCATATACGTATACAAACCTAAAGACGTATACATATTTAGGGTCATTTTAGTCATTTTAATGATTTTCATTCTATTCTTCAGAGACCCTTTATTTCTCTTTCTCTCTTCTTTCTCTTCTCCATCTTCTCTGTTTCTCCATCTTCTTCTCCACCATTTCATCTTCCTCTCTATATTATTTTCTTCGTTTCTCTATCTTCGTTGTTGTTGATTGCATATGATTTTTTCCATCTTTTACCGTTCGCTCATTTGCTGCATTCGATTCTGCCGATCTTCTGTCGTTTTCTTCGTTTGCTCCATATTCGATCTGTGCACTCGGTTTTGGTTTCGCTTGTTGGGTATTTTCATTGTAAGTTTACTTTTCCATATCATTAGGGTTTTTAGTTATTGATTTAGGGTTTCTATATTTGCTTCTCCGTTTAGGATTTTTTATTGTTAGGGTTTCTATTTTTGACTTATTGTAAGTTTATATCTTGTATTTTTTATTGTTAGGATTTTTTTATTTCTATTGTTAGGATTTTTCATTGTAAGTTTATATCTTGTTTGATTTTGAAGTCAAAAATGGGGGAAAGTAAAAAAAAAAAAGGAGAAATTTAATGAAGAGAGAGATTATGTGGGGTTATAAAGATTTGTGTTTAATAGTGTGTTTCAATATCATTTCTCAAACCAAAAAGGTTGAATGGCTTAGTTCGGGCCAAGTTCTTATTAGCAATCACTGACCCAAAAGTAACCTTGTGGTCAAGGTTCAAGTTTAATGTTGGTAGTTGGTCTGCACACTCATACTCTTATTCCCATATTTTATACGAATTACTATTTTTCTATAAATAATAATAATAGTAATAATTATTTTTCTACTCTAATAAATTTAATTTGAAAAAATACATTAGTATACCGGAAAACTTGAAAAAATATGTGTACTGGAGAATTTGAAAAAAAAAATCCGGTTCACAAAGGTTAGGGGATGTAAGAGATTTAATGCTCTTTCGTGATTTGTAGTACTTATACTCTATATAAAAAAAATAATGGTCTAGTAAATAAAATATGTTGAGAATATGAATAAAACACATGCTAGTATAATAATATTACGCCAAAAGCGGTGTATGCACGTTTAGCTATAAAAATGCTATACTCTTCAATTGATATGTAGTGTTTATAAATTTTTTCTGAGTTTCAACATTTAAATTTCCATCAGCATCTCTTAGGTAGTACTTTGTCAAGTGAGATCTAAATCCTCTATGTAATTTTCTGACAACTCTAACTACATAATTTTTTTGCACATCATCAACGTTAAAACCCGACTACAAACCAAATAAAGAAATTGTTTAAGTAAAAGTATTTCAATGAAAAAAATGCTAACTAACAAATAAGTGTAGTAAAAAAGTTATATGTATATCATTCCACATGATATCTTTAGCATCCTTCAAAGTTTTATCTCTCCAATCATCAATTGTAATTGGGATATTCTGGCGAACAACGACACCAATATAACTTACAATCATGGATCAACTATGAGGCTTTAGTGTTGAACTCTGAGGCTTTTTAGCCAAATTATTGTATTTTGGTATTTTGTGAATTTAATGCCAAAAATATTTTTGGATCCCCGATTAAATTATTCGTGGAGCAATAGTTTTATTTATTTACGTTACGAAGAATTTAATACTTGACAATTTTGTTTAAAATACCTCGGGTTGCTGAAAATTGTATTTGTCAACTGAGTTGCGACGAGAGTTGATATTTTTAACAAAAAGTGGTTTGGGAAGTGATGGGTAAAATGGTAATTTTATAAAATATCTAGTTATTTTTAGATATTTGTGGTTTGGTTTTAATAATATATATATATATATATATATTATTAGTTTAAGTATATATATATTGAGCTAACTGTTTGAATCAAGTTGCATTTCAGGTAGAAACACACACACACTAAACATATGGACACATTGCTTGAACACAAGGAATCAAGCTTAAAGTGAAGCATGTGCTGGACAAAGTCAACTATGCTTTAGTGTTATTAGTGATTGTGTTTATTAGGCCTTAGACTTATCATATATGAGTTCATTCATAAGTTTTGCCAAGATTAAAATGTGTTTTTAAATTGAACCAAGTAAACCAAATCGATTGACTAATCAATTGATACATCTATTGGGCAATCGATTGATTGACTCAGGAGTAAAGTTATGATTGATCCAATCGATTGGTAAATCGATTCTGTGAAGGATCTCAGTAAAACTTGAACTCTGGGTGCAACGCAATCGATTGGATAATCGATTCATGAATCAATTGAGAAATCGATTGTGTAAGTTACAGGGGCAAGTCACAAGTCTTGTAAATCGATTGGCAAATCGATTTCGAGTTTATTTTGCATCAGACATGACCACTGTAACATACCAATCGATTGGACAATCGATTGGAACATCAATTGATGAATCGATTGAGTGAGACAAAGAGACAACCATTTCTAAACCAAATCGATTGGCAAATCGACTGGACAAAAGTTTTTCTAAGTCAGTAGCTCTGTGACAAATCCAATCGATTGAGACATCAATTGAATTTTATTTCTTGACTTGCAAGACATATACTAATCGATTGACCAATTGATTGGGTGCTGAAAATCTTTGATCATATATCAGAAACCAAGTTTCTAGTCGATTGGCAAATCAATGTTTTCAAATTAGCTAAGTCCCTGTAACAATTCAAATCGATTGGTAAATCGATTGGAATTAAACAGCTGAGCCACTGGGACAAAACAAATCGATTAGTGCAAATTTCTGGAGTCCCTGTGATCAGTCTAATCGATTGGAAAATCGATTGGAGTAATTGTTTCAGTTACAGACCAATTGCCAAATCGATTATGATGGAATATCAGTCGATTGTGGAATCGATTGTGTTGATCTCGTTGTTTGAACAAAACAATCGAAATCGATTACCCAATCGATGCTGATATGAAATTGTCTCAGTTTTCTGATTTATGAATTAACACAATCGATTGGCAAATCGATTTCTGCATATGTTTTCAAGATTCAAGAAAAACAAGAAACACGAGCATCGATTGGCAAATCAATTGGAGTGTTTCTATGCTTTATAAAATCGATTGGAAAATCAATTTATATGTGTTTTTCTTAAACATATAAAAACTGTCTCAAAACTGTTTTTCAAAATAACCTTTTAGACAACACTTTGATGACATAGAATTGAAATTTTTCATAAACAGAACTTTTGAGACCTTTGAACTTTTGATACACACAATACTTTGAGAAACTAAACCACTTGGCAAACACTTATAGTTTGAACATCATTGTGTGATCAAGTCGCTTTTATTAGAAAGATCTTTTGATCTTCTTTGTTGTCAATTTCTGTAAAATTACATTGAAACCAAACTGTGTAAAAATCCAGTAGCTAAACTGGTGGTTACCGTTTGTTGATGCTTGTGTTCATCAAGAAGGAACCTCATTGCGATCTTGTGTGAGTTTACCGGAATAACTCAAGGGATGCGATGGATGTATGTTAGAATCAAGATAGTTGGTTAGAATCATATACATAATTCTTGCATTAGAAGTCTTTATTTCCTACAATTGGCATCAAGAGCCTGTACTTGTTTTAGAGAAAACTCTCATATAAGTCATGACTTCTGTAGAATTCTTAGGTGAAGGTGCTTCACTTGCAAGGCCCCCTGCTTTTAATGGTGCGGCCTATATATACTGGAAACAACGCATGTTAATTTTTCTTGAAGATAGTGGAATTGATATTCTTGATGCTGTTGAAAATGGACCTTTTGTGCCAACCTTAGCTGGAATTGGTGAATCTGCTATATTGAAACCTAAATCTGATTAGTCTGAAGAAGACAAAAAGAAAGTAGGTTACAATGCTAAAGCTAAAAATATTATAACATCTGCTTTGAGTCATGATGAATTTTTCAGGGTGTCAAATTGTAAATCCGCAAAAGAAATGTGGGATACCTTGCAGCAGACTCATGAAGGTACCACTGATGTCAAGAGAGCAAGGATAAATACATTGATGCACGAGTAAGAATTATTCAATATGAAGAAAGAAGAATCCATCAATGACATGCAAACCAGATTCACGCACATAGTAAATAACTTGCATGCACTTGGAAAGGAGATTGAAAGAGATCAACAGATCAGTAAAGTAATGAGATGTCTAACTCGAGAGTGGAAGCCAAAGATTACTGCCATTGCAGAGTCAAAGGATCTCAGATCAATGTCTATCGCTACGCTCTTTGGGAAATTAAGAGAACACGAAATGGAACTCCACAGACTAAGTGAAACTGAGCAAGTTGACAGAAAAAGGAAAGGGCTGTCTTTGAAAGCCCAAGCACATCAATCCAAAGCAGGACAAGAAAGCTGCTCGGATGAGTCAAGCAGTGAAACTGATGAAGAATCAGAAATTGGTTTACTAGTCAAAAAGTTTCTGAATAAGAAAGATAACAAGTTCAGAAAACCAGCAAGTTCTAAGACAAATGACACCAAGACCATAACATGTTATGAGTGCGGAAAAACTGGCCACATAAAGCATGAGTGTTACAAGTTGCAAAACAAAAATAGAACTGCAAAGAACAAAGGCAAGGAACCAGCTCCAAAATCCAGAAAAGCTTATGTTGCATGGAACGATAATGACAACAAATCTTCCTCATCTTCTGAAGAAGAACAAGCAAATCTATGTCTCATGGCTAAAACAGACTCAGATTCGGAAAGTGAGGTAAGTTCATCTGATCCTTCATATGATGAACTACAAAATGCATTTGCTGAATTACATGATGAGTATGTTAGTACTATTAAACAGCCGATTAGTACTAAGAAGTTATTAGAAGAGAAATGCATGTTGTATGATGAGATTAAACTTGAGCATGAGTCCCTTAAGGACATAAATGAAAATCTGAAAAAGGAAACTCATGCATTGCATATTGATCTAGAGAAGTTTAACAGTAGTAAAAACAGTTAGACATGCTTCTTGGTAATCAAAGGAATTTCAATGAGAAATCTGGACTAGGTTATAAATCAAATATGCATGTCAATCAGAATCATAATAAACATGGTATTGGATATAGGGCTATTAAACATAACCAAAAGTATGCTAGATCTAGTCATATGCATAGTGTCTTTACTAAACCAAAACAGTATGCCTCCTCTATTGTCACATGTCATTTTTGCTGCAGAAAAGGACATTTTGTGTACAATTGCAAATTTAAAAAACTTGCCAACAGAGGGTGTAAACAAATTTGGAAGGTCAAGACACCAGTAACTGACCCCCTAGGACCCAATTTAAATTGGGTACCCAAATCCAAATGTTAATTTCATTTTGCAGGTGTGCTTGGCATCTAGGACTCACTTGTGGTATTTAGATAGTGGGTGCTCCAAGCACATGACAGGGGACAAAACTAAGTTTTTGTCTCTAAGCTTAAAGGATGTCGGTTTTGTCAAATACGACGATAATAATAAAGGCAAAATCTGTGGTAGTGGAAATATAGGTAATGAGTCAACTGCTGTTATCAAAGATGTATTATATGTTGAAGGACTCAAACATAACCTGCTGAGTATCAACCAGTTATGTGACAAAGGCTTTAAGGTACACTTTACTTCTCAATCCTACATAATAGAGCATAAGGAGAATGAAGGTATGAAATTGGTTGGTAATAGAAACAACAACATTTATATGTTAGATTTTGCTGCATTACCTACTGATTCTGTATGTTGTTTGTTATCTAACGCTGATGAGAATTGGCTGTGGCATAAACGTGTTGCACATATTCATATAGATCATTTGAATAGGCTAGTTAGCAAGAAGCTTGTTATAGGTCTCCCAAATAGGAAGTTTACCAAAGATAGGCTGTGTGACTCCTGTGAGAAGAGAAAACTTGTTAAGACTTCTTTTCCTCCCATAAATTCAGTTAAAACCTCTAAGGTTTTATAGTTGATTCAAATGGACCTTTTTGGTCCTTCCCAAGTGAAGAGTTTTGGTGGTAACCTTTATGGATTTGTATTGGTTGATGATTATTCTAGATTCGCATGGACATATTTTCTGACTCACAAGAGTGAGACATTCTCAATTTTTAAAACCTTTGCTGCTTTAGTTCAAAATGAGAATAATCAGAAAATTGTCTCAATTAAAAGTGATCATGGAGGTGAATTCCAAAATGACTCTTTTAAAACCTTTTGTGAATAGAATGGTATTAATCACTTATACTTAGCCCCTAGAACCCCTAAGCAAAATGGGGTTGTTAAAAGGAAAAATAGGTCTTTGGAAGAGTTAGCTAGGACTACGCTCAAAGATTCCAACCTGCCCAAGTACTTTTGGGCTGATGCAATCAATACAGCCACACATGTAGTCAATAAGGTTTTGATTAGGCCAATCCTCAGGAAAACTCTTTATGAGTTATACAAGGGTAGGAAACCAAACATCTCATACTTTAGAGTCTTTGGATGTAAATGCTTTGTTTTAAACAATGGCAAAGAACATCTAGGTAAGTTTGACCCTAAGGCAGATGAGGGTATTTCCCTAGGATATTCTCAAACCAGTAAGGCCTATAGAATCTACAACAAAAGAACTAAAACCATAGAAGAGACTGTTCATGTAAAATTTGATGAACTGTTTTCTGAAAATCTGAACAAGACTCCTTCTATAGTTGATACTTCTTTAGATGAAGTTGTAGAATCTGAACCTTTAGAGACTGCTGAACCTGAACCTCAAACCAACCTGGACTGTGTTGAACCTATTAGGTTAGATGACCTGCCTAGAGAATGGAAGTTCAATAGAAATCATCCTATAGACAACATCATAGGAGATATCTCGAAAGGAGTGGCAACTAGGAAGAACCTTAGACAGTTCTGCAACTATACAACATTTGTTTCCCAATTAGAACCCAAAAAAATTAAGGAAGCTCTATTAGATGATGAGTGGATCATTGCTATGCAAGAGGAGCTAAACCAGTTTGAGAGAAACAATGTGTGGATCCTAGTTCCCAAACCAGCTAATAAACACATTATAGGAACCAGGTGGGTGTTTAGAAACAAAATGGATGAGAATGGAGTCATCACTAGGAACAAAGCTAGGCTAGTGGCCAAGGGGTATAACCAAGAAGAAGGGATAGACTATGATGAAACCTATGCTCCAGTAGCTAGAGTAGAAGCCATTAGAATCCTGCTGGCTTTTACTTGTATTATGGACTTCAAACTTTATCAAATGGATGTGAAAAGTGCCTTTCTCAATGGTGACATCCAAGAGGACGTGTTTGTTAGCCAAACACCTGGTTTTGAAAATCATGATTTTCCTAATCATGTGTACAAGCTAACATAGGCCCTCTATGGGTTGAAACAAGCTCCAAGAGCTTGGTATGAGAAGTTTAGCACTTTTCTCATTCAACAAAACTTTGTAAGAGACAATGTTGACAAAACTCTTTTTATAAAAACTAATGGAAATGACATATTGCTGGTCCAAGTTTATGTTGATGACATAATCTTTAGATCACCCAATAACAAGCTATGCAAAGATTTTGAAAATTTAATGAAAGGTAAATTTGAAATGTCAATGATGGGAGAACTATCCTATTTCTTGGGATTTCAAATTAACCAAAGCAAGCTTGGCATTTTCATTAGCCAAACAAAGTATTGTAAGGATTTGATAAAGAAGTTTAATTTTGAAAAATGTAAGTCCATTAGATAGGGATGAGCATGTCACCTAGACAGGGATGAGCATGGAAAACCAGTAGATGTCACAAAGTATAGAGGTATGATAGGGTCTCTACTTTACCTTACAGCAAGCAGGCCATACATTGTATTTAGTGTCTGCATGTGTGCTAGGTTTCAGTCTAATCCAAAGGAGTCTCACCTTAGTGCAGTTAAGAGGATTTTTAGATACCTCATAGGAACTAGAAACCTAGGACTGTGGTATCCTAAGGGATCTACCTGCACCTTAGTTGGTTACTCAGATTAAGATTTTGCAGGATGCAAAATAGATAGGAAAAGCACCTCAGGTACATGTCACTTGCTAGGTAACTCCCTTGTTTCTTGGTATAGCAAGAAACAAACAAGTATTGCTTTATCCACAGCTGAGGCTGAGTATATTGCAGCTGAGAGCTATTGTGCTCAGATCCTCTAGATGAAACAGCACTTGTGTGACTTTGGAGTAGACTTAGGGACAATGCCTATCATGTGGGATAATACAAGTGCTATTTGTATTACCAAAAATCCTGTCATGCATTCTAGGACCACGCATATAGAGATAAGGCATCATTTCATAAGGGATCAATTTCAAAATGGGAACATAAAGCTTGAATATGTCAATACAACTGATCAGTTGGCTGACATATTTACCAAAGCTTTACCCAAAGAAAGCTTCCTTCATATTAGGATGAAACTAGGAATAGTTGATCAGAATGAAATCTGATACAAGTGCCCAATCGATTGCAAAATCGATTATCCTGTGGATTTACAGGAAATGTGCTTCACGAAATCGATTGGAAAATCGATTGATTAAGCATAGTGTCTAATTTGAAAAATTAGATAACTCAAAATCGATTGGTAAATCGATTTGGTGGTTCTTTGTATCTTTTTGTGCTATTCTATTCCTAAAATCCAATCGATTAGGAAATCGATTCCTTTTGTTTAAAGAATTGATTTGGTAATCGATTAGTTTGGTTCCAGACTTCTGACTTGAGAAAATCTTCCTCGAAATCGATTTGGAAAACGATTGAATCAGTATTTTTTTTGAATGAATTGATTAGGACATCGATGCTGAGATTAACAGGTTTCTGAACTGGTATGAGGAACTGTTTGTACTGATATGGAAATCGATTTGGAAATCGATTGAGTAAATAAAAGAAATCGATTGGGAAATCGATAGACATTATTACCGTTGGCAGTTTTTTTTCTAGCCGTTGAAAGGTAATTATGGCTCAACCGATTTCACTTCCCCAGCAACGGTAACCCAATCGATTAGGCAATCGATTGACCTTTGCCCAGACTTAAAACAATCGATTTGGGAATCGATTGTGAACAGTTCTATATAAACCCTGCTTAAACCCCCAATCGATTACTTCACACTTTTTCCAGAAATCTCTCACCAAGTCTCTGCCTTTCTACAAAAATTCATCTCTCAATCTATCTCTGATACCCCTCTTTGTCTCAAAATCTAATCTTTCCTAACTATGGCCCGTGTTAAGCAAGTAAATTCAAAACTCCATCTCTTTCTTCTTCATCTTCTTCAAGTGGAAGAACTCCCTCTCCTCCACCAACTTCTAAACGTGTGTCCATTCCTACACACAAGATTCTTGCCAAGGACAAAGGTAAGGCCATTGCTATAGACCAAGGCAAAGCTAAGAAGAGAAAGAAGCCTCATACGGAGAAACTTATGGCTGACGCAATGAGGACTCCAGCACCTAAAAAGAAGAAATATGCTCCTTCTCCTCAAACTTAACAAGCTCCACCTCAAAAAGAGAAACCACCTACAAATGTTGAGATACCAGCTGCATTTCTCAACAGAAAAATCCATGAAGCCAGAACCATGGATTTCACTTATTTTGATGCTGACGGCTTTACCTTCCAGAACCATTTGAGGTGTCATGGTCTGGAACCCTTTCTATCTTCATCACTTGATTCTTATCCTAAGCTTATTCGAGCTTTCTACTCTACATTCAAGCTTACAGATGACGGGTTCAAAGTTGAAGTCAAAGGGAGGAGAATTTCAATGTCTTTTGAGGAATTCACAACACTTTCTAGACTGCCCTTCTACGACAAATGTACGCTCTCACGAGGATTCTAGTTCCTCGCTCTGGGAATCATGCAGTTGTCCAAAAGTTGGACATTCTTCTGCTATGGGGACTTTGCAAAGAGCTCAAGATGAGCTGGGCGTGGATAGTGCTCAAGTACATGCAGGAAGCTGCACAAGGCAAGTTGGTGCTTCCCTATCCCCAGCTTATCACAAGAGTTCTAAAGCATTTTAAAATTTATTTGGCAAAAGAAGAATGCTCCAAAACCACCTTCACCTTTGGAGAATCAATTGTGAATCAGATGCAATTGAAAAGGGTGAATGGGATCTGGACAAGACCACAGGCAGCTGCTGAACCAGCTCAGCCTGATGTGGAACAACCAGCTAAACATATTGGAGCACAATCTGGAATTCTAGAAAAGTTGCTAGAGGTTATGGAAACTCAAGCAGCTCACAATGCTAGAGTTGAAGCTGCAACTGCCAGGATGGAAACAGCGTTGGTTAAGCTTCAGGAGGAGCTGTGTTCAGTAGCATAGGACGTCGCGGCAATACAAGATCACCTCGGCCTCAAACTGTCTTTCAGTGACATTGCTGATATTGGCCGACAAGCAACTGCTGAACCTTCCCCCACACCCCTAGCTAGCCCTAAACCTCATGTTGAGGAGACACTTGCTGAGGATAATACATCGGTCTCTGCCTCTCCCTTAGATAATAATTAGGATCAACCCAGTTTAGGAGTTTAGGTGTTTAGGTTCTATGTTGCTTTGTATCTTTTTTTGTTGTTGTATTGCCTTGTATTGATCAGTTTATATATGAATACCATTTTCCCTATATATCTCTTTGTTTTTTTTTCTTGTTTTGTTATGCCTTTTTGCATGCAGTAACAAAGGGGGAGAAAATGTGTACAAATTTAAACTTGTTTCCTGTGTTTATGCTAATATTTGTCATTTCTGAATCAATGAACCATTCTGATGCCAGTCACTGCTTTTGTTGTTTACAACTTTGTTTATAGCTCTACAACTATGTTACTGAAATGCAATGTATAGCCTTGAAATTATTGCAGTAATCATAGTACTATTTTACTCTAATGTTTTGCATGTGTCAATTTTAGTGATTCATGTATGCAAAAATTCAGGGGGAGCTTTTACCTTGATATGCTCTGATACTATGTTTTATACCTTGAAATGTCAAAATAAAGTTAAACTTGTATGTTTGTTACTTATGCAAAAAGGGGGAGATTGTTGGACATAAGTCCCCCTGATTTTAGTTTTGACATAATTAACAAACATACAATGTTTTTTGATTGAGCTAACTGTTTGAATAAAGTTGCATTTCAGGTAGAAACACACACACACTAAACATATGGACACATTGCTTGGAATGCAAGGAATCAAGCTTAAAGTAAAGCATGTGCTGGACAAAGTCAACTATGCTTTAGTGTTATTAGTGATTGTGTTTATTAGGCCTTAGACTTATCATATATGAGTTCATGCATAAGTTTTGCCAAGATTAAAATGTGTTTTTAAATTGAAACAAGTAAACCAAATCGATTGACTAATCAATTGATACATCTATTGGGCAATCGATTGATTGACTAAAGAGTAAAGTTATCACTGATCCAATCGATTGGTAAATCGATTCTGTGAAGGATCTCAGTAAAACTTGAACTCTGGGTACAACGCAATCGATTGGACAATCGATTCATGAATCAATTGAGAAATCGATTGTGTGAGTTACAGGGGCAAGTCACAAGTCTTTTAAATCGATTGGCAAATCGATTTCGAGTTTATTTTGCATCAGACTTGACCACTGTAACATACCAATCGATTGGACAATCGATTGGAACATCAATTGATGAATCGATTGAGTGAGACACAGAGACAACCATTTCTAAACCAAATCGATTGGCAAATCGATTGGACAAAAGTTTTTCTAAGTCATTAGTTCTGTGACAAATCCAATCGATTGAGACATCAATTGAATTTTATTTCTTAACTAGAAAGACATATACTAATCGATTGACAAATCAATTGGAATTAAACAGCTGAGCCACTGGGACAAAACAAATCGATTAACGAATCGATTAGTGAAAATTTCTAGAGTCCTTATGATCAGTCTAATCGATTGGAAAATCGATTGGAGTAATTGTTTCAGTTACAGATCAATTGCCAAATCGATTATGATGGAATATCAGTTGATTGTGGAATCGATTGTGTTGATCTCGTTGTTTGAACAAAACATTCAAAATCGATTACCCAATCGATGCTGATATGAAATTGTCTCAGTTTTCTGATTTATGAATTAACACAATCGATTGGCAAATTGATTTCTGCATATGTTTTCAAGATTCAAGAAAAACAAGAAACACGAGCATCGATTGGCAAATCAATTGGAGTGTTTCTATGCTTTATAAAATCGATTGGAAAATCGATTTATATGTGTTTTTCTAAAACATATAAAAACTGTCTCAAAACTGTTTTTCAATATAACTTTTTAGACAACACTTTGATGACATAGAATTGAAATTTTTCATAAACAAAACTTTTGAGACCTTTGAACTTTTGATACACACAATACTTTGAGAAAACTAAACCACTTGGCAAGCACTTATAGTTTGAACATTATTGTGTGATCAAGTCGCTTTTATTAGAAAGATCTTTTGATCTTCTTTGTTGTCAATTTCTGTAAAATTACATTGAAACCAAACCGTGTAAAAATCCAATAGCTAAACTGGTGGTTACCGTTCGTTGATGCTTGTGTTCATCAAGAAGGAACCTCATTGCGATCTTGTGTGAGTTTATCGGAATAACTCAAGGGATGCGATGGATGTATGTAGAATCAAGATAGTTGGATAGATAGGCTAGGAGCTAGCTGGACAATCTGTAAAACGTTCTATAGAAAATTCTAGTGAAAAAGGCTAAGATCAGGTTGATCTTAGGACTGGATGTAGGTTGTCTTACAGACGACCGAACCAGGATAAATATCTGAGTATCATTCTTCTATCCCTTATCTTTTACTTCATTGTTTGATTGTTTAATATTGGTACATAGAGAACATAGAGAGAAATAGAAAGCAAGGCTTCGATCTTCTTCTCATTCTTTCCTATGTTTTTCAAAAACAAAACTAAAACCACCAAACACAAACCCCCATTTATTTACTAGATCTAAGCTTCCATTCGAGAAGTGATAGAAGAGGAAGTTGCTCATTGCCACACTGCGGTGCTAGTGGACTAGTTTTCGACCCGACGTCATGAACTTAAATTTTATCGGAATTAATTACGATACCGTAATCGTGTGTTAGAGCTAACGTTAAGGTAATGGCTCCTTCCAAACTTTTAGTTTGCATTTAGGACATTATTTGTGATTTTGTGGAAAAGAAATTTGATGTATTTGATGTGTGATTTTGTGAAAAATGAATTTAATTAGTTTATGTGTGAATTTGTTAAAATTAAATTTAGTTTGTTTTGAGGTGTGTTTTGTAGTCAATTATGTTGGGTATGGATTGTACGTTCATAATTAATATTATGAATTTTTTTTTGATGCGATTTATGTGCAGTGATTAAATTTGATGTGTTTGAGTTACATAATGAGTTATTTTCAAATAAATGAGTTTGAACTGAAGTTGAAATTTTACGAAAAATTTAGAGTTATTAAAGTTGTGAAAAAGTTTAAACTTTAACTAAATTAAAGAGTTTGAGCAAAAACATAGATTTGAATTAAAAATGGTTAGAGTTTAAAATGTTACTCTTTGATTGAGTTTAAAAAGAAAAAAAAAAGGTTTAGAGTATTTTATTAACTCAAAAATTTCAGTGCTTTAATAGTCGAGTGTGTGTATATGAAATTTGGACAATATTGGTTTTATTTAGTTTTAAGTAAATAATATAGATTATTTGGTTTTAAAAGTTTGGTGTGTGAGAAAGATTTAATTTTAAGAATTTTGTTGTGTGTGAATTAATTTTATTGTGAACAAATTGTTATAAATATTTATGTTTATGTAATTAGCTCCTTGAGTCTCGAAAATGAATCGAGACCGTTGGCACCGAGTTAGCGGTGGGGAGAACTCTGATATATTAATGTCGTTGTGCTGATTTATGGTTGAAAATTTTGGAGATTCAATATGGATGATTAATGTTTGGAAATTTTAGTGATTCATGTTTGGTGAAATTGATGTGTTCATAATTAATATTATGAATTTTTAAGAAGAAATTTATGTGTGATGTAAGACCCTTAATTTTGAATTCTAATTTTTGTATTTTGGGAAATTTTGTGATGAATTTCTAAGGCTTTTTAGCCAATTTTATGGCATTTTGTGAGTTAAATGCCAAAAATATCTTTTTAGAGACTCGATTAAAATTATTCGTCGATGAATAATTTTATTTAATTACGGTAAATCTTTTGTCGAAAAAATATTTTCTGAGATGCATCATTTTTCAAAAAAATTCATCGGGCCATTGAATTACGGCGAGAGTAGATATTTTTATAAAAATATTTAGATATTTGTAAATATATATATATATAATAAAGAAAGAAAGTAAGTATTCCCGTGAAACGCCTTCCCCGCATCTTTCTTGCATTTTTCTTCTACTCTATTTGAAGAAAACAAAACCAAAATGTTATTGGTTTTAAAAAAAAAAAACACAAATCCTCATTTATCTACTAGATCTAAGCTCCTATTCGAGAAGTGACAGAAAAGAAAGTTGCTCATTTTCACGCTACGGTGCTAGTGAACCAACTTTGGAAGCGACGTCACAAACTTAAATTTTACCAAAATTAATCGCGGTGCCGTAATCAGTTGTTAAAGCTACAACGGAGGTAATGGCTCCTTCAAACTTTTAGTTTGCATTTAGGACATTATTTTTGATTTTGTGGAAAAGAAATTTGATGTATTTGAGGTGTGATTTTGTGAAAAATTAATTTAATGTGATTATGTGTAATTTAGTGGAATTTAAATTGGAGGTGTGGTTTGTGGTAATTCAAATTTGGTGTGATTTATATGTTCATAATTATTTTTATGAATTTTTGAGATGTGATTTATCTATGGATTTTGTAGAAAATGAATTGATGAAATTTGGTGGTTTATGTGTAAAAATGTGAAATTTTGAAATTGGGTGAGTTATGTTTGAATTGTTGAAATTTAATTGAGGTGTTGCTATATGCGTGTTGTGGAATTAAATTGATTGAATTTGGTGTGAATTGGAGGTAATTAAATTTGATGTTTTTGAGTTATGTAATGAGTTATTTTCAAATAAATGAGTTTGAACTGAAGTTGAAATTTTACGAAAAATTTAGAGTTGTTAAAGTTGTGAAAAAGTTCAAATTTTAACTAAATTAAAGAGTTTGAGTAAAAAGACAGATTGAAATTAAAAATGGTTAGAGTTTAAAATGTTACTCTTTTAATTACTCTTTGATTGAAAAAAGTTTATAGTATTTTATTAACTCAAATATTTCGGTGCTTTAATAGTCAAGTATGTGAATATTAAATTTGGACAATATTTGTTTTAAGTAAATAATATAGATTATTTAATTTTAAGAGTTTGGTGTTTGAGAAAGATTTAATTTTAGGAATTTTGTTGCGTGTGGATTAGTTTTATTGGGAACAAATTGTTATAAATATTCATGTTTATGTAGTTAGCTCCTTGAGTCTCGAAAAGGAATCGAGACCGTTGGCACTGAGTTAGCGGTGGGGAGAACTCTGATATATTAATATTGTTGTGGTGATTTGTGTTTGAAAATTTTGGAGATTGAATATGGGGGATTAATGTTTGAAAATTATAGTGACTCATGTTTGGTGAAATTGATGTGTTCATAATTAATATTATGAATTTTTAAGAAGAAATTTTATATGTTGATTGGTGGAAAGAGAATTTAATTCAATTTATGCGTGGATTGGTTGAAAATGAATTTAATTTAAGTTGTGTGGATTGAATTTGGAAATGTGATTTATGTGTGTTTATGGAAATTGAAATTGGTGTGAATAAATATGTTTGAGTATGCTCTGCGTTGTATATGAAAAATCAGTGTTAAATGAGTATTAAAAATGGGGAATCTTTTAATTGCTGCATTTACTTAATGATTGTGGTGAAAAGAGTCAGAGTATGCTCATGCATTTCATAGTACATGGTGACCGCGATGGGGCCATGGTTATAGTGGTGACCGTGATGGCCACGGGATGATGCCATGTGAATTGTTGGTTCATCTTATCCTTGCGGGGATTGTCGCGTCGTGCTGATCTGTGAGAGATTGCACTCGAGAATGTGCTGATTTGTGAGCGATTGCACTCTAGAAAATTATGCTGGTCTGTGAGCGACTGCAATCTTGTATGTCGTGCTGGTCTGTGAGAGACTGCACACTAGTAAATCATGCTGATCCGTGAGAGATTCCACCTCAGTAATTAGTACTGGTCTTGTAGAGGCTGTACAATTATGATTTACGCCCCTCGAGGAGGGTTTTGGTTTGGAATTATGGAATCATGCATTTTGGCATATACGTATTGCAATAGGGTGCTTGGCACGCGAGTCATGTTTGTTATACTATAATGATTGTATATACATATTCGATTGTTGTTGTGATTTGTCGTAATTGCTTTGAGGTATGAAGTTGGGTTGATTAAGTTTTGATGTATTTATGTGTTCATAATTGATTTAATGAATATTCGATGTGTGATTGAGGTGTCAATTTGTGGAGATTAATTTGGTGTTAATTATGTGTTCATAATTGATAATATTAATGTTTGAAGTGTTGATTGATTCAGAGCCATTTTAGAATTGAAAAACCTGCATTTTCTCAATTGTATTCGACTACAACAATGCAGGTTGTCAAAACCTCATTTTTCAACATTGTTTATGCATTTTTGGACATATGAAAACCCTTTCGAGGAGTATGCTAAAACGAAAAGTTCTTTTGAGAATTTGAAAATATAAGAATTTTGCTATGTGATATTTGTTAATTTCGGTTGGTGACCTTTACAATTATTGTGGAAATTTGGGCTTTGTCCTCAGATAAGAACCAGGATCATCCTACCGGTTAGTATCCTGGAGATGGGAAAGTAATTAGTCATACTTGACCAAAGCTATGTCAGGAGGATCTTGCGGGGCGCGTGGAGATCACCAGGATAGTGCAGTTTTGCAGCATGATCAGATTACGTGGTTGTATAAGGACTAGATGTCTTTCTCTTGGGATTGTATTTATTTCATTTTGGATGATTGTATCTATGCTTAAACTGTCTGGTGAGTTTTCTTTTAATGGGTCCATGTTCTACATTTTGATGTGATGTGGGAAAAGTAGAGATTCTTGAGGCAGTGCTTTTATGCAGGTGTCTGTCGAGAATACTCCAAGGGTATGAGCTATGTCTGATAACTCTCATAGCCCCGTTGTATTTTTCTATTTAAATACTTTGGATTTTGTTTCAAAAAACTATTTCCACTGCTTGTAAATATTTGTTGACTTTGTCGTTATGTTATGACTTAAATATTTATCCAAAAGTATTTCCTTTGTTTTATTTCTTTGTTTTTTTTAAAAAAATTACACTCGCGCTGTTAAAAATCGGGGTGTTACATGTGACTTGGTGGAAAATGAATTTTATTAAATTTAGGTGTGAATGGAGATGTGATTTATGTGTGGTTGTGGAAATTTTAATTGGTGTGAATTATTATGTTTGAGTATGCTCTATGTTGTGTTTGAAAAATCATTAGTGTTAAATGAGTATTAAAAATGAGGAATCTTTTAATAGGTGCATTTACTTGAACCTTTTGATAGACTACACATTTTTAGTAAATTGTGCTGACCCGTGATAGGTGGCACCTCGGTAAACAGTACTAGTCTGTGATAGGCGGTACGTTTATGATTTATGTTTTTTAGTAAATTGTGCTGACCCGTGATAGGTGGTGAAGTAACAATGTCGATTTACAAGGAAGGGGGGTTTGAATCGTAAATGCACCTTTTAAAAATTCCTAATAAAACTTAAGAAAATAACTCAAGAATGATCTTGGTTATGAAAACAGAAAACGGAGAACGTTCTTGGTTTTTGTTTATAAAACAGAGAACGTTCCTAGATTAGCTTAAAATAGAAAATCAGTTTATGTTTTTTCTTAGGTAATCAAATCAGTATAATAAAGAGAGAGATAGGAAGGAGAATACCACACAAAGATTTATCCTGGTTCACCCAACGTGGGTTACGACCAGTCCTCACACTGTGAGATTTTCCACTAAGTGTTTAAAAGCAAGTAACCTTCTTGATCTTACAACACCTATTCTAGATCAACCTTGATCTAATTCAATCTCTATTACTTTCCACCCAGAAAGCAATAACAACACCTATCTAACCTTGATAGAATGTAATCAATAAACAAACTATAAAGAAACTCTTATAGTTTGAGTTTTTACAATTTGATTGTTTTGACAGAATCTAAGATTTCTCAACTCTTGTTTGAGAAGTGATTCTTTATAAATGATTTTGTGCTAATTTCGCAATCTAATATATCAATATATAGAAGCAGCTGTTTTGCAAAGGCAGAATGTATGATTCTCTGTTTTGCAGAATTTCAAGTGTATGTGATTGATTTATAGATTTCTCAGCACTTGAATTTCTTGCCTTCATACTGGATATTTGCCTTCTATTTACAGGCTATAGAAGTACTAAATGAAGGTACAAAGAGCTGTTGGAGAGGCTCTGCTTTTTGACTGAAACATTATTTCAGAATAAAAATAATTCTGCTTTAAAATAGCTTTTTTGACTTTTCTGGTTTAGCATTTAAAGCAGTTATGTCCTATTAAGAAATGACTCTTGACGTTTCTTCATTGATCTTGGATGGTACATTCTCTGTCTTGAGTGTAGCTAGAGAAGATTGGAGAAGAATTACAAACTGAAATAGAGCAAATGCAATGCTGCTATTGTTGTGCAGAAAATAGAGAATGATTAACGTTCTTGGTTTATTAGAATGAACTTTCTTGAGCTTCAATAATCATTCTGGAGTTCCCGTTTTAATCATTCTGGATTTCTTTTACAATTGTCTTGTCATATGTCAAGATTGATCAAACTTTCTTGACATTTGATTTATGGAGTTTATAAACTATCATGAGTTTTGTCTGTCTTTGAGTCCTTTTATTTTTGAGATCAAATAGCCTTTTTGAGTTTGGATGAATCCAAGTTGTTCCTTGCCATGTACTGATTGTATATCAATAAATTTCCATGGCAAACTCTTTGTTAAAGCGGTAGAAAAAGTTTGACCAACATGCTGTGATGAACTTTTTTGAAGCTGGAGATCTTTTTTTGTTTTAATGTTCTTGTTGCTATTTTCTTTGTTTTGCTTGATTCCGTTCTTAATTAAATTCACTCAAAAACACATGTTAAATTAACATAACTTTTTTAGAATCGTAATTAACTTTCTTAATTAACCTTTGTTTGTTTTCATCAAAACTTTAAATATAAAGTTTGTCTCAACAATCTCCCCCTTTTTGATGATGACAAACATGTTAATTTAGATTTTAATTCTGATTCTAGTATCAAGTATGTGAAAGAGTTTTAAAGACTCCCCCTCAATTTGTGAAGTATTTAATTTTACAGAATTTAAAACCTTATATGTCATAAAGTAGTTTTTCATTAATATTAAGAACAAAGGTACATGATTGTAAACATAATTACATAATCACTTTAGATTTAAAAACTAACTTAATTCTCCCCCTTTGTCATTCAAAAAGACAACAGAAAAGTAACTAGGAAGCTAAAGAGGGAGAAGATCCTTCTAAAGTGGAGGACTTTCCTAGATGAGGGACTTGAGAAGGAGGAGGAATCTGATGAGGAGGTGGAGGTGGAATTTCCAGTTTGGGAGCAAGATGGTCAGCCAACCAAGTTCTCATCACAACAGTTTCTTGATCGTGGTGAACGTATCATGCCATGATGACCTGAAGTGCAGCCATGATGTTAGAGTTGGAGGGTTCAGTTAAGGGAGGAGAAGAGTGAAGGTGAGTAGAAGGCTGAGAGGTGGAAGCAACAACAGTGTTGGATGGAATAGGTGTTGGAGAGATTGACGAAAAAAAGGCAAAGGAGGATGAGACAGAGGGTAAGGAACCAATAGATGTGTTAGAAGGACCAACAAATGCAGGAAAGTTTAAAAACTGACTTATGCCAAAAATGGAGGAGTTGGTCTTTTGAGGGGAGACAAACAGTGGAGACATGGTAGATAAAAGTGGATTAGACAATAAGTTACCGAAATCGCGAGTAGGTGAGGGAAATGTTCGAGAGAGAGCGGGAACAGCTGAGGATGGGAAAGTGGATGTTTGAGGAAAAGGATTTGAAGGAGTTGGAAGGTTTTCTGGAGAACGTTTTGGAGGTGGTGGAGAAGGTTGAGGAAGTGGTGAAGAAGGTTCAGGTAGTGGTGGAGAACATTCTGGATTTGGTACATAATGTTCTGGGGTGGTGATTTTTTCTATGTTTTCTGCAGGGTTAATAGGATGTGATGGGAAAGGGACAGGGCTGGTAGTAGGCTGTCATCCTGCCGAGCGTTTGCGTTTCAATGAAGTAGGAAAGGATGATGGAGGAGTAGGAGTTGGAGCAGAGGAGGTGTTGCGCATGTTAGAGAGATTTTTTGTGGAAAACTTTGAGATTTTGATCATGGAGGTTTCAGATGCAAGAAAGACTCCAAAATGCCTGAATACCTTGGTCAGGACCATGCCATAAGGTACAATATTTTTTCTGTAATCCTTGGTGGCTGCACAAATCATGTGCTGGGAATCACATAGAGCAAATTTATTCTCTTGCAGTTGAGTAGATGATGGATTAGCAACGCATCATTATCAGATACATACTCATGACTTCCACAGTGAGGAATCAGAGTATGTTGGCACATGTTATTAAACACTTTAGGAAGGGACTTAAGATAGGTGGACAAATAACGGGTGGTGTCTTCTTCAAACAGATTAGATAAGACTTCAGTCTTGCGAAGATATAAGGCTGAGTACCAATGGTCACCAAAGACAGAGGGACCTTCTGTAGGAAGTTGAAGAATAGAGGCCAAAATGTCTGGAGTCAGTTTGATCTCCACACCCTTAATCTTAGAAATGAGGAGGGATTTGTCAGCAAATGTCTTGGCATTGCAATAAAATGGACATACTACTTTTGGGTAGTAAGATTCAGAAATTTGTAAGAAGGAAGTCCAGCCAAGAGCATCAGTGTGATGTTGAATAGTATTGCCACTGACAACGAGATTGTCAAACACAAAGATTCTTCCAATCCCAACAGGGCGTTGAGCCCATTTTTCGTCAAAAAGTTTAGATTTGTCAGGGGAAATCAAAGGAGAAGTAGTTTGTTTGGGTTTCTTAGAGGGTGGAGATAGTTCAGAAGCAGATGAGGTGGAGGTAGAAGAAGACTGAGGGGATGGAGAACATTTGGTGTGTGTTTGTGGGGAGGGTTATGGGTGGGGAGAAGAATCTGGAGGAGGAATTGATGGGGCAGGAGAACGTTCTGGAGAATGTTCTGGAGAGGTGGGTTGCTGACAATTTTTTAGGTTTTGTTTAGGGGCAAGAGTCTTTCTTCTCTAAGATGTTGGAAATTTTTTGTGAGCAAGGTACTAGGCAGTTGTTATTGCAGTTTTCGTTTTCATGGGTTTGTTTTGTGGTTTGGATTGAGAAGGGGGTTCATTTTGTTTGGTAGGGAAAGAAACAATATCATTCAAGGATCTCCATTTTTGGTGTGGAGGAGTTGATTGTGAGGGTTCAGAGGAGAAAGCAAATTTAGAACGGGTGGAGGTTTTAGGGTTTGTTGGTGTTTTATTTGATATTGGTGGTTGTTTTGTGGGTGGTGTTGTAGCTGATGGCGCTAGTTGTGTTGATGATTCAGGTTGTGTTGATGGTTTTGGTTGTGTTGGTGGTTTTGGTTGTGTTGATGGAGTGGTATTGGTAGGTATTCTTGCTGAAGAGAGAGGGAACGAATCAAAAGAATTGTCACTTTCAGAATCTGAAAGAACGAAGAACAGAGGTTCAAAAGTTTTAGGGTTCGAAGATTTTGAAGTACCAATGCTAGATTGAACTCTCATTGAACATCGTGGAGGAGTGGTTTGAGTACGGAGATATGGAGGAACTTGAGCATTGTTAGATGTGGGTCGAGTAAACAAGGGTGGAAGAAGGGTGGACAGAGGATTGACATTTAGAATTTCTGGGTTTGTGTTAAATGGAGGAGAGGCAGAAAATGTTCGTGGTGGTGTGGGTCTAGGTGGAGGAGAGGGTGATCGTTCCATAGATTCATACGAAGAAGATGAAGAGTATGGTGTGCAGGGAGAGGTGTTTTTGCGTGCTGATTGTTTGGTTCGAGCCATAGTTGTTCTGTGGGTTAGAGGTTGAGGATGAAGAAGATAAACAATGGAGTTGGTATTTAGAGAGAGGAGTAATGCAGAAAAAAATGAGGAGATGAGAGAGATTAACTGGTTTTCTGACTTGAGGAGATGAAAGGAAAGGAAATGATGACTTGCTGTCCAAACCTGAACTGTTTGTGCCTAGGGAAGGAGGAAAAGCATTTTAGGGAAAAGATGAAGAGTGTGCGTGTCAGCACTCTTTCTTCAGACAAAAAGGCATGTGCATTAAATGCCAAGATTTGCCTTTTTGATTTGAGAGGGAAAACGTTAAAATAATGAAAACTGTTGATTTTTCAGAACGAAGAATGATGCGTCGCAAAACGGAGACTAATAAACGATCTCCGTTTTCTGCAGTAGCAGAATTTCACCAGAATTTAATCAGAATTTTCTGGATTTTTCATAATTTTCAGTTTTTCTTTGATCAAATTGAAACTATCCTCAACAAGAGGCTTTGTAAAAATGTTAGCAAGTTGATTTTGAGTATAACAAAGATTAATTAAATGTCTTTTTTGTTGACATCATCACGGATGAAATGATGTTTTATTTCAATATGTTTTGATCTAGAGTGTTGAATGGGATTTTTAGACAAATTTATAGCACTTGTATTATCACAATAAATTGGAATACAAGAATAACTTACAGAGTAATCTTGGAGTTGATTTTTAATCCACAAAACCTGAGAACAACAGTTTGCTGCTGAAACATATTCAGCTTCTGTTGTGGATAAAGCTATGGTGTTCTGTTTTCTGCAGGACCAGTTGATTAATGCTTCGCCTAAGAACTGACATGCTCCACTTGTGCTTTTTCTTTCAATTTTATCTCCAGCATAATCAGCATCACAATATGCTATAATATCAAAATGTGAACCTCTTTTATCCCAAAGACCAAGATTAATGGTTCCAACAAGATATCTAAATATGCGTTTTACTGCTGTTAAGTGGGATTCTTTTGGCGCTGATTGAAATCAAGCACATAATCCTACTGCAAACACTATATCAGGTCTGCTAGCAGTTAGATACAGCAAGGAGCCAATCGTTCCACGATACTATTTCTCAGAAACAAATTTTCCATTTTCATCCTTTTCTAAAGAAGTAGATGGATGCATGGGAGTTGTCATGATTTTTTACTCATTCATTTTATATTTGATCAACAGATCTCTAATGTACTTTTCTTGACAAATAAAAATTCCTTTTTCATATTGTTTAATTTGTAACCCAAGAAAGTATCTTAATTCACCCATCATGCTCATTTCAAATTCATTTTGCATGAGTTTTAAGAAATTTGCGCACAGTTTTTCATTTCTTGATCCAAAAATGATATCATCAACGTATACTTGAACGATGAGTAAATCCTTTCCCCCTGTTTTCTTAAATAAAGTTGTATCAATTTTTCCTCGTTGAAAATCATTTTTAATTAGGAATGAACTCAGCCGTTCATACCAAGCCCTTGGTGCTTGTTTTAAGCCATATAGTGCTTTGGTAAGTTTGAAAACATGATTTGGTTTTGATTGACTTTCAAAACCTGGGGGTTGTTTTACATATACCTGTTCATTTAAAAAATCATTTAAGAAAGCACTTTTAACATCCATTTGAAATAGTTTGATAAGCTTATGAGATGCATATGCAAGAAGTATTCAAATAGCTTCTAACCTTGCAACTGGAGCAAAGGTTTCATCATAGTCTATACCTTCTTGTTGATTGTAGCCTTGAGCTACTAATCTGGCCTTGTTTCTAACAACTTTACCTTCTTCATCAAGTTTATTTCTGAATACCCATCGAGTTCCAATGACTGTTTGATCTAATGGATCTGGTACTAGAGTCCATACTTCATTTTTCTCAAACTGCAGTAGTTATTCTTTCATGGCATCTACCCAAGATTGATCAGTGATTGCATCTTTTATTGATTTTGGTTCAACTTGAGATATCATTGCCATGTTATTTTCATCATTCTTGAATGATTTTCTGGTTCTGATTCCATCAGTCGTGTCTCCAATGATATGGGTTTGTGGATGATCTTCAACTATTTTCCAGCTTTTTGATGGAGAATGAAACGGAGATTGTTTATCAATCTTTGTTTTCTGCAAACTGTTTTGATGTTGTGTTTCATTTGAAGTTTCTTCTTCCTCATCCTTTTTACTTATGTCTAAGTCATCAAACTCATCAAATAATATATGCATACTTATTTCAACAACATTAGTTCTTAAATTAAACACTCTATAACCTTTGGACTCGATTGCGTATCCAAGAAAGATTGCTTTATTAGATTTTGCATCAAATTTTCCAATAAGATCTTTGTTGTTCAAGATGCAATAGTAACAACCAAATATATGAAAATAAGAGATGTTTGGCTTCCTGTTTTTCCAGATTTCATATGGCGTTTTGTTTATGATCTTTCTAATAGATACACGGTTTAAGATATAGCAAGATGTGTTTATGGCTTCGGCCCAAAAATATCTTTCAACATTTGATTCTTCTAAAATGGTTCTTGCCATTTCTTGTAGTGTTCTATTTTTTCTTTCAATAACTCCATTTTGTTGTGGAGTTCTTGCACATGAAAGATTGTGAGATATACCGAGTTCATCAAAGAAACTTTTGAATGAAGCATTTATGAATTCTCCTCCATGATCACTCCTTACAGAAATGATGCTGGATTCTTTTTCATTTTGAACTCTTTTACAAAGTATTTTGAATGGTTCAAACGCGTCATCTTTTGTTTTAAAAACAGAACCCATGTAAATCTTGAGAAATCATCAACAATAACAAAACCATATTTCATTCCTCTTAGACTTGTTGTTTTGACAGGCCCAAATAAATCTATGTGAAGTAATTCGAGAGTTCTGTTTGTTATCACAAAATCTTTTGCGTGAAAGCTACTTTTTACTTGCTTTCCTTTGGCACATGCTTCACATATGTTATCTTTCTCAAAATTAAGTTTTGGTAATCCTCTAACAAGATCAAGTTTGGAAATTTTTGAAATGGTTTTCATACTGATATGCCCAGTCCTTTTATGCCAAATCCATTTATCTTTATTAATTGATATAAAGCATGATTCATCAGGTATTTCATCAACATATAAAACATACAAATTTTTCTTTCTTTTTCCAGAAAACAGAATTTCTCCAGTTTTAGCTTTCTTGATTTCACATTCCTTTGGTTTAAAAACAACTTCGCATCCATTGTCACATAGCTGACTTATGCTTAATAAATTGTGTTTTAATCCTTCCACATATTGGACATCATTTATTTGAGCAAAGTTTGTCTTACCAATGGTTCCATTACCTTTAATTTGAGCTTGATTATCATTGCCAAAAGTGACCGAACCACCATCCTTCTTGATGAAGGTTATGAAACAGTTTCTATCTCCTGTTATGTACCTTGAACAACCACTGTCCAAGAACCAAGGCTTTCTCTTTATACTTGGAGAACCAACCTGCATGTGATGTTAGTTCAGCTTTAGGTACCCACTTTGTTTTGGGTCCTTGAGAGTTAGTTTTAACATGATATATCATTAATTTATTTTTAAAATTGGCTGGGTTTTTAGTTGTTGATTTTGAAATGGATTTAACAGAGTAGGTTTCAGAAGACTTCAGCTTTGGTCTAACAGAGTTTCTAGAGCGTACATATTGTGATTTGGAACTTTCTTCGTTTAGGAACCATTCTAGAGAATGTTCTCCATTTTGCTATTTTTTCAAAACTGTTTTGACAGGATGATCTCCTTTTTTAACAGACTTTCTCTTTTCAATCTTTTCATCTCTTTTTCTAAAATAGCAAGCAAATTCCAGATGTCCAAGTTTTTTACAATAGGAGCATCTAATCTTGCATTTTTCTTCCTTTCTTTCTGGGACAAACAAATTTTCATATAGCTTGGTTTTCTGGGTTTTATTGAAACCAAGGCCAGCTTTATCAAAGATTCCTATCTGAGATCCCATGATATTATTAAAGGTTTTAGTGGCTTTAATGAAATTTAATAAATCTATTTTGAGAAGTTCATTTTCATTCTTGAGTCGAACGTTCTCCGTTTGTAATGCAGAGCGTTCTTGACACTCTTGTTTTTCAAAATTCTTTGTTTCTTTCAACTCTTGAATGATATTTTTTAACAAATTATTCTTAGCTTGACTTTCTTCTTTTTCTTCCTTTTCTTAATAAAATTGTTCTTTTAAGAAACTACATTTTTGAATTAGAAGATTTGAGTCATTTAATAAGTTATCAAATTCTTTTCCCATTTGTTCGCATAAATGACAAGGTTCAGAATTTATTACCTCTTCTTCCTCTGTTTTTGCGATCAAGCATATGTTAGCTTCTTCTTCTTCTTCTTCTTCAGTCTCTGATTCTTCTGAATCATCCCATGTTGCCATCATTGAATTCTTTTTAAATGGAAATCGTTTTGGTGGATTTCTGTTTGAGGGACATTTTGCTATGTAATGTCCTAATTTGTTGCATCCAAAGCATGTAACTTGACTCTTGTCAACCTCTGTTTTAGGAATTCTATTTTGAAATCCCTTCTTAATTTGATCCCTTCTTCTCATCATTCTTTGTATTTTTCAAATGAGAAGCGCAATTTCATAAGCATCTTCCTGTTCATTTTATTCCGGTTCTTCCTCTAGTTGTGCTGTGATTTTTTCTTGAGAAGCTTTTAGTGCTATTGCTTTTCCCTTCTTGACTGGTTTGTCTTCTTGTAGTAGTACTTCATGTGCTCTTAGTGTTCCAATTAATTCTTCCAGAGGTAGTGATTCAAGGTTCTTGGCTTGACTTATAGCTGTTATCATTGGTCTCCAAATAATTGGAAGGCACCTCATAATCTTTCTTAAACTTTCTTGTACTGTGTAAGCTTTGCCAAGAGAACGCATTTCATTTACTATTATAGTAAATCTTGTGTACATTTCATCAATGGTTTCTCCTTTTTGCATTTCAAACAGTTCGAATTTTCTTATACCAATGTCTATTCTTGTTTCCTTGACATGGCTCATTCCTTCATGATGAGTTTGTAATGTATCCCAAACCTCTTTTGCAATTGTGCATTCATCTACCCTTTCACTTTCTTCCCTGCTTAAAGCACATGATAAGAATAGTTGGGCTTTAGAATTTAAAAGTACCTTAACTTTATCATCTGTTGTCCAGTCTGCTTCCCTTTTCAGGGCAGAGTTTGAGTCATTTTGATCAACCCTTGGTGTGAAATCTCCATCTGTAATGATGCGCCACATTCCTGTGTCTTGAGATTTTAAGAACAGCTCCATTTTGTTTTTCAAAAGTAGTAGTCTGATCCATCAAAGAATGGAGGTCTATTTGAGGATCCTTCTTCAACAATGTATTTTGCTTTCGACATTTTTCTAGATCTTTTCTCTAACACTTGTTAGGTGTTTTTAGACTTTCTCAACTCTTGTTTGAGAAGTGATTCTTTACAAATGATTTTGTGCTAATTTCGCAATCTAATATATGAATATATAGCAGCAGCTGTTTTGCGAAAACAAAATGTATGATTCTTTGTTTTGCAGAATTTCAAGTGTATGTGATTCATTTATGGAATTCTCAGCACTTGAATTTCTTACCTTCATACTATATATTTGCCTTCTATTTATATGCTGTAGAAGTACTGAATGAAGGTACAAAGAGCTGTGGGAGAGGCTCTGCTTTTTGACTGAAACATTATTTCAGAATAAAAATAATTCTGCTTTGAAATAGCTTTTTTGACTTTTTTGGTTTAACATTTAAAGAAGTTATGTCCTTTTTAGAAATGACTCTTGACGTTTCTTCATTGATCTTGGATAGTACATTCTCTGTCTTGAGTCTTGAGTGTAGCTAGAGAAGATTGGAGAAGAATTACAAACTGAAACAAAGTAGATGCAATGCTGCTGTTGTTGTGCAGAAAATGGAGAATGATTAACGTTCTTGGTTTATTAGAATGAACTTTCTTTAGCTTCAATAATCATTCTGGGGTTCCAGTTTTAATCTTTCTGGATTTCTTTTGCAATTGTCTTGTCATATGTCAAGATTGATCAAACTTTCTTGACATTTGATTTTTGGAGTTTACAAACTATCATGACTTTTGTCTGTCTTTAAGTCCATTTATTTTTGAGATCAAATAGCCTTTTTGAGTTTCGATGAATCCAACTTGTTCCTTGCCATGTACTGATTGTATATCAATAAATTTCCAGGGCAGACTCTTTGTTAAAGAGGTAGAAAAAGTATCACCAACATGCTGTGATGAACTTTTTTGAAGCTGGATATCTTTCTCTGTTTTAATGTTCTTGTTGTTGTTTTCTTTGATTTGCTTGATTCTGTTCTTAATTAAATTCACTCAAAAACACATGTTAAATTAACATAACATTTTTAGAATCATAATTAACTTTCTTAATTAACCTTTGTTTGTTTTCATCAAAACTTTAAATATAGAGTTTATCTCAACAGGTGGAACCTTGGTAAATAGTACTGGTCTGTGATAGGCGGTACATTTACGATTTACGCTTTTTAGTAAATCGCGCTGACCCGTGATAGGTGGCACCTCTGTAAACAACACTGGTCTGTGATAGGCGGTACGTTTACAATTTACGTGTTTTAGTAAATCGTGCTGACCTGTGATAGATGGCACCTCGTTAATTAGTATTGGTCTGTGATAGGCGGTACAATTATGATTTACACCCTTTCGAGGAGGTTTTGGTTTGGAATTTCAAATTCATACATTTTGGCATATACACATTGCATTAGGGTGCTTGACACGCGAGTCATGTTTGTTATACTATGATGATTGTATATATATATTCGGTTGTTGTTGTGATTTGTCGTAATTGCTTAGAGGTGTGAAGTTTAGTTGATTAAGTTTTGATGTACTTCTGTGTTCATAATTGATGTTATCAATATTTGATGTGTGATTAAGGTGTGAATTTGTGGAGATTAATTTGGTGTTAATAATTGATAGTATTAATGTTTAAAGTGTTGATTGATTTAAAGCCATTTTAGAACTGAACATCTTCATTTTCTCAGTTGTATTCGGCTACGACAATGCAGTTTGTTAAAACATTATTTCTCAACTTTGATTATACATGTTTGACATGTGAAAACCCTTTCAAAGAGTATGCTAAGTTGAAAGGTTATTTTGGGCATTTGAAATTTAAATGCTATGTGGTATTTGTTAATTTCGGTTGGTAACCCTTTACAATTATTGTGGAAATATGGACTTTGCCCTCAAATGAGAGCCAGGATCTTCCCACCAGTTAGTATCCTATATAAGGGGAGGTAGTTGGACACACCTGACTGGAGCTGTGTTAGGAGGATCTTGTGGGGCGCGTGGAGATCACCCATGTCATATAGTTTTTGTAGTATGATCAGATTAGACGGTTGTATAGGGACTAGAGGTCTTTCTTTTGTGAATGTATTTATTGTATGTTGGAATATTGTACCTATAATAATATTGTCAGCTTGAATTTTATTTTGATGGGTCTTTGTACCATTTTTTTTGATGCGACGTGGGGAAGTTAAAATTCTTGGGGCAGTGCTTTTGTACAGGTGTCTGCCGATAATACTCTAGGGATGTGAGCTATGTCTAATAGGTCGCATAGCCCCTGTGTATTTTGTTGTGTAATTACCTTGGGTTTGTATTTCAAAAACTACTTCCACTGCTTGTAAATATTTGTTGACTTTTTCGTTATGTTACGACTTAAATATTTATCCAAAAGTATTTCTTTCTTTATTTCTTTGTTTTTATGAATTTGTTTTGAAAAAAAATACACTCGCGCTGGTAAATATCGGGGTGTTACATTGTGGTATCAGAGCTTTGGTTATAGATTGTAGGTCAACCTGTAGGTAGGGAGTAGTTATCAGATCATGCGTCGGGTTAAGTTATCTTGGTTGTCGAGTTAAGTTGTCTGAGTTGTCGGGTTAGGTATAGTTATTATGTGTTGATGTAGTCAGAAGTTAGTTTTAGAATTATTTGAAGTGGTGTTAAGACTCTCCTTGATGATGGTCTTATAGGAAAACCATGCCTCCATGAAGGAATGATGCTCCAAGAGCCAACGTTAATAGGAATGATCAAATGGCAGAAGCTATGAATAACATGGCTGCTTCTGTTGCTGCACAGACTGCTGCCCAGACTCTGCGGGATCTAGAAAAGAGGGGAAGAGAAATCCGTGTTGTTGAGTCAAGAGGATTGGGAGATTTTCGTTGTTACAATCCTCTCAAGTTTAAGGGTGATGAAAATTCAGAGAAAACGGATCAATGGATCCAAGAAGTGGAAAAGATCTTCGAAATGATTAACTATCAGGCGGGAGTGAAGGTTGACTATGCCACTTATATGCTATTAGGGGATGCTGAGTATTGGTGGAGGAGTACAAGTTTGTTGAAGGGATCAGCTCACGAGGAGGTGAACTGGGGATCATTCAAAAGGAAGTTTTTAGACAAATACTTCCCGATGAGTACCAGGACTAAACTGAGTGATGATTTTCTAAAACTTCATCAGGGGAACATGATCGTGGATGAATATGCCGCTAAGTTTGAATCGTTGTCAAGGCATTTTAGGTTTTTTCGTGAAGAGATTGATGAACCATTCATGTGTCATCGTTTCCAAGACGGACTACAGTATGAGATTCAAGACTCTGTCTTACCCTTGGGAATTCAACGTTTTGAAGTTCTTGTGGAAAAATGTACAGAAGTTGAGGATATGAAGAATAAGAGGGCTAGCCGAGGAGGGAATTTTAATTCAGGAGGGCTTAGTCGGGTGAAAACCCTTTCAAAGAGTATGCTAAGTGGAGGATATGCATGTTTGGCATATGAAAACCCTTTCAAAGAGTATGCTAAGTTGAAAGGTTATTTTGTGCATTTGAAATTTAAATGCTATATGGTATTTGTTAATTTTGGTTGGTAACCCTTTACAATTATTGTGGAAATTTGGGCTTTGCCCTCATATGAGAGCCAGGATCTTCCCACCGGTTAGTATCCTGTAGATGGGGAGGTAGATGGACCCACCTGACTGGAGCTGTGTCAGGAGGATCTTGCGGGGCGCGTGGAGATCACCCATGTCGTATAGTTTTTGTAGTATGATCAGATTAGACGGTTGCGTAGGGACTAGAGGTCTTTCTTTTGCGAATGTATTTATTTTATGTTGGAATACTGTTCCTATAATAATATTGTCAGTTTGACTTTTATTTTGATGGGTCCTTGTTCCATTTTTTTGATGCGATGTGGGGAAGTTAAAATTCTTGGGGCAGTGCTTATGTACAGGTGTCTGTCGAGAATACTCTAGGGGTATGAGCTATGTTTGATAGGTCGCATAGCCCCTGCGTATTTTGTTGTGTAATTACCTTGGGTTTGTATTTCAAAAACTACTTCTGCTGCTTGTAAATATTTGTTAACTTTGTCGTTATGTTACGACTTAAATTTTTATCCAAAAGTATTTATTTCTTTATTTCTTTGTTTTTATGAATTTGTTTTGAAAAAAAAAAAATACACTCGCGCTGGTAAAAATCGGGGTGTTACACGGAAGGTGTGGGGGTCACCACTGTTATTGTAGTTGCTAGAGTGTGATCAAATTAGTTTTGTTGTATAGGAGCTTGAAGTCTTTCTTTTGGTGGTTGTACTGATTGCATTTTGGGATGACTGTACTTATACCTTATATTGTCAGCTTGACTTTTGTTTTGATGGATCCATGTACCACTTTTTGATGCAACGTGGAGAAGTTAAAATTCTTGGGGCAGTGCTTTTGTACAGGTGTCTTCCGAGAACACTCCAGGGGTATGAGCTATGTGTGATAGGTCTCATATCCCCGGTGTATTTTGTTGTGTAACTACTTTGAGTTTGTATTTCAAAAACTATTTTCGCTGCTTAAATATTTGTTGGCTTTTGTCGTTTATGTCACGACTTAAATATTTTAACTAAAAGTATTGTCTTTCTTAATTTCTGAAATTCGATTTTAATTTTGTTTGGAAAAAAAAAGGGCTGTTACAACAAAATTATCGATATAACTTGGTTAGCAATTAGCAAATAAAATGTTGCGTAAAAAACCAAGCATAAGAAGCGAATTACAAAAAGCTAATTTAGAGTTTGTTTGGAACCGAGTTAGCTTTGTATATTTTCATGTACCGAGACAACTTGATACATAAGCTACAATATTGCACTTTTACGTTGCCGTGCTTCAAAACACTCACCGTGAAAACAGACTAAAGCTGAATCAATTCATATTAGCTGATGTATTCAGTCAGAATCAAATTCCTACATTTTCAATAGCATCATTTTTCATTTACATATTGTTAAGACTAGTGAACATATTTTCAATAATGTGGGTAGAGAAGAATTGTGATATATTGATGTGGAATGAACTACTAGTCTATTAGGTTTTACCAAGTCATTATATCACACTATATTACTAGTCTATTTTGCTCACTACGCCAAAAATTACATTTTGTAGCGCGTCTTTTATAGTGCTTATTAAATACAAGCGTTGTTGTATGATATTTTAAAAATTACGGAGGATACAAGAGCGCTTTTTTGACAAGCGCTGTAAAAAAAGCCATACGAACATTATTACGTACTCTTCTCATTGCAAACCCTACTCTGTCCTATAAACCGTTCGTATTTCTACGCATTCTCGCCGTTCCTTCTTAAACGAAACCGTAACTCTATGAACCCTACATATTTCTTCGCACTCTTTAGGTATTATATTCATTTATTCATTTATTTCTTACATATATATATGTACATATATATATATATAATGTGTTTCTTAATGCTAATAACCAAATTTATTTGATAGTGCTTTACAAGTTTTGTGAGCTCAAATGGGTGCTACTGTGTCGAAGCAAAAATCAAATAAATCACATGGATTCCAATACAGGTTTGAAATATATGTCTTTAAAATTTCATTAACAATCAATGCACAAATATTTATTGATTTATATGTTTTATTTTATAGTGCTCTCGTCTAACAACATGGACTGCGGATACTATATATTGCGATTTATGAAGGAGATTGTTGATATAATCCTAGAAAGAGATCTAATTGAAATAAAGGAATGCACCTATTACAATGCTTTTTTTAAAAAGCGCTGTAAAACTAATACAACAAGCAGCACGTTTTTAGAAGAGATTTACAGTGTTTTTTTATTTTAAGGAGCGCTGTTGTATCTTTTACAGCGCTGGATACTACAACGCTTAATTTTTTGAAAAAGCGCTGTAAATGGCTTAAAAAAAGCGCTGTAAAATACTATTTTTCGCTTAGTGGCTGTATACATAAAATATATAAAGCAACATCAACATTGGATACAAATTACAAAATTTCACTCAAACATATATTATGGAGTAGTGGAATGAAAATTAACTATGTTTGGTGTTTTGTGCATGGTTCTATCATAAAAGTGTGTTCATTAATAAGAATAGAATTTGGAAACTATAATAAGTTGTTTCAGTTATAAGTTTTACTGCTTCATTGTTTTCATTTAAGCATATATATTTAAGTTAACCGTTATGAAACCAATACAACCAGAAGACACAAAATAATGTTCCTACCCTGAAACTCTAAATATATTCACATCCAAAAAACCAATTAACATTATGAGAATATGTGACTTCCTTTTGCTGTATAATATGCCTATAAATTCACAACATTTTGGATATTGAAACAAAATACAAGAAAACTACAATATCCTAAGACAACAAATTAAGAGAAAATAAATCATACAAAAACCCTAAAGAAACAAAGTACATGAGAACTGAGATGCATCTTCATATAGCCAACAAAAAACTCAGTGTCTTTTACTAAGGGATTTATTATGTAACTCTAGCAATCGTTCAAGAGATTCTAAAGACCATGTTTCCTCAGTTTAGGCATAAACCTTTTGATTTAGAGAGTTGATTATTATGCTGACATTGCCAAAATCAAGAACCCTAAAAATATTTTGATATTAGGGTCGAAGTCATATTGAAACAGAACTGAACACAGTGACATTTGCGATGGCGATGGTCACACAGAGGAGATTTTTCGTAGGGAGATGATGGTTTGAAGGGTGAGAAGGGTTTCGTAGGGAGAGTAAAGTTCTCAAGGAGATGACTGTTGAGACAAAATCTCAATTTAATATTTTGATGAAAACAAACAAAAAGTTAATTAAGAATGTTAATTATGATTCTAAATGTTATGTTAATTTAACTTGTGTTTTTGAGTGAATTTAATCAAGCAAAGCAAAGAAAACAACAACAAGAACACCAAAACAGAGATAGAGCTCCAGCTTCAAAAAAGTTCATCACAGCATGTTGGTCAAACTTTTTCTACATCTTTAACAAAGAATCTGCCCAGAAAATTTATTCATATAAAATCAGTACATGGCAAGGAACAAGTAGGAGTCATCCAAGCTCAAAAAGGATATTTTATCTCAAAAATAAAACGACTCAAAGACAGACAAAAGTCATGATAGTGTGTAAACTCCAAAACTCAAATATCAAGAAAGCTCGATCAATCTTGACATATGACAAGACAATTGCAAAGGAAATCCAGAATGATTAAAACGGGAACTCCAGAATAATTATTTAAGCTCAAGAAAGTTCATTCTAAAAACCGAGAACGTTTATCATTCTCTGTTTTTTGCACAACAATAGCAGCCTTGCATCTGCTCTGTTTCAGTCTGTAATTCTCTTCCAAGCTTCTCTAGTTACACTCAACACTCAAGACAAAGAATGTACCATCCAAGATCAATGAAGAAACGTCAAGATTCATTTCTAAAAAAGACATAATTGATTTAAATGCTAAAACCTGAAAAGTCAAAAAGGCTACTTTAAAGCAGAATTATTTTAATTCTGAAATAATGTTTCAGTCAAAAAGCAGAGCTTCCCCAAAAACTCTCTGTACCTTCATTCAGTACTTCTACAGCCTATAAATAGAAGAACAACATCTAGTATGAAGGCAAGAAATTTAAGTGCTGAGAAATCCATAAATCAATCACACATAAACTTGAAATTCTGCAAAACAGAGGCAATCTTACTTTCTGCTTTTTGCGAAACAGCTGCTGATGCACTTTCATATATTAGCTTGTGCAATTATCATTAGATCCTTTGTAAAGAATCTATTCTCAAACAAGAGTTGAGAAATCTCAAATCCTGACAAAAACAATTCAATTGTAAAAACTCAAACTATAAGAGTTTGTTTATAGTTTGTTTAAGATTACATCCTATCAAGGTTAGATAGGTATAGTTATTGCTTTCTGGGTGGAAAGTAATAAAAATTGAAGTAGATCAAGGGTGATCTAAACTAGGTATTGTAATATCAAGAAGGTTCTTTGTTCTAGACTAGGTTGTGAGGACTGGACGTAACCCGAGTTGGGTGAACTAGGATATATCGTTGTGTGGTATCTCTTCCCTTATCTATTTACTTTCAGTTTGATTGATTATCAAGTTAATTACATAAACTGAATTACTAATTTTAACTAACCAAGAACGTTCTCCATTTTCTGGTTAAAACCAAGAACGTTATCTGTTTTCTGTTTTCACAACCAATGTCAATCTTGAGTTATTTTCTTAAGTTTTTAACAGGAATTTTTAAAAGGTGCATTTACAATTCAAACCCCCCTTTCTTGTAAATTGACATTGTTACTTCAATGAGGGTCTCGCAAGGAGATAAGGGTTTGAAAGTAGAGTAAACAACACAATGAAGAAACCAAATAAGTTTTACATGCATATACTTAAAAAACTATAAAGACCTTGTGACGACGCTTTCTCAAAAGTTTTTTATAAGATCTTACCCTATGACAACAAATTTTTTAAAAACACTTTAAAAGACCTTACCAAAGTGCTGTGTCACCCTATAATAGTGCTTATAGAAAGAGCGTTGTAAACATTTTTGCCCCTCTATATTTTCAAAGGTTGTGGTTATCATATTTTGATAAATAAATAAAAACATATTTTACATATAAATATTTATAAATGTGTGAAATAATAACATATTTATTTGATAAATAAATACCTTACAAATAAATACTTATATTTAAATATATTTTATAAGTATATGATATAATAATAAATTTATTTGATATATTGATAATAAATAAATAAAAATATATTTATTTGATTCAAATTTTTTTTCATTATTTTTTTATTTAATAATAGGCATTAAAAGTATTAAACGGGATAATTTTTTTTGTGAATGATTGATTTTATGAAATAATCAAAATATTGTTCTTAAAATTTTGGTATAGTGTAAATTAATTTATTTTATTTTTACTAAAAGGGAATGAAATGTTAGATATGATCAACAAATAACGGTAAATGTGATTTATACTGGAATTTTATGATAGCCTTAAAACAACCATCAAAACATATTTTTTAAAAGATCTTGACCCTACGACAACACTTTTACAAAAAAACACTTTAAAAGGCCATATTAAAGCGCTATATGACTCTATAATAGTGCTTGTTAATCAAATGAAGAGATATGGAGACAAGATAAATCTTCACTCCTAAATTCGTTCCTTGACTCTTAAGTTTTATTATGTAGTGTGTGTTATTGACGAATAAAAAAAATCTTCATTCAGTGTCCATTGAGGAATTAAAAGGTTCATTGCTAAAGAAGAAATAATGAAGAAAAGGAAAAATGAGCCATTAGAGCAAGTTCTCAAGATCAAAGCTTCATTGAAGGATGACAAAGGATTCAATAGTCAAAATGGACATGTACATGAACAAGGAAGAAGACAAGGACGTGGCCAAGGAGGAAAAGGAAGAGGTTTCAATGGTAAATCAAACTACGAAGAAAAGAGTCACTAATCACCAAGAATTCGTGGAAGAGGAAGATGTATGACAAATCAAAAATTGAATATTATAACTATCATGAATTTGACCATTCTTCTTGGGAATGGTGTAATGCTCCTAATCAAGAGGAAGAAGAGACTAATCTTGTTGACGAAAATATAGAGTTTACTTTGTTGCTAACACTTAAGGAAGAAGAGAGAAATGATAATAGTTCATGGTACTTGGACAATGGTGCAAGTAACCATTTGTGTGGATGCAAAGAGAAATTTGTGGAGCTTAATGAAAAGATGGATGAAAATGTTTCCGTTGGAGACTCATCAAAAGTGAAAATTGAAGGAAAAAGTACAATTCAAATTTAAATTAAAAAGGATATGAAATTCTCATGTAAAATAAACATCTTCGGCTTAGAGATCAAAATAACAGTTTAATTGCTAATGTTCTTATGTCGAAAAATAGAATGTTTATCTTGAATCTAAGAACTATTGAAGCAAAGTGTTTGAAGATGGATGTCCAAGATGAAGCATGGTGTTGGTATATGAGGTATGGTCACTTGAACTTTGGTGCACTCAAAATTATGGGAGAAAATAATACGGTGAAAGAGTTGCCTGAAGGTGAAAACATAAGAAAGTTGGGTTGAATTGTCTTTGGCAAAGTTGATAACTTTTTGCTAATTTGATGATATTTGATTGGTTTTTATAAATTACTTGGATAAAAAGCAATCGGATTCAGAGGTAGCAAACAATAAAAGGATAAATAATTTGACACATAGATTTATCCTAGTTCACCACTAACTTTGACTACATCCAGTCCCCTCATTCAGAAGGCTTTAATCCACTAATTCAATTACTTTGAATTACAAAACACTTGACCCTCCAAGTCATTCTTCTCAAACTATTTGAGAACTCTAGACTTTTAAGGAACTAACCACCTTGACTCTACAAGTCAAGTCTTCTCGTAACAACATGACAACCCTAGATTGAAGAAGGAACTAACCCATATCGGGTTCGATACAAAAAATTTGAACTTGAGTAGTTGCTTCTAATAAAACTGATAATAATAATAATAATAATAACAACAACAACAACAACAACAACAACAACAACAACAACTCTCACACTCTAAGAAAAGAACACTTAGAGAATATTTCTAATTTGATCAAATGTTTCTCTCTTTGAACCTTAAGAGTAATTTTTTTTGTTTTTCGATGATTTTCTTTTTCAGCCTTGATTTCTAAAAGAACACTTGTAGTTTTTTTTTTTCAGATTGCGTTTGTTAATTCTTCAAATTGATTATGTTCCTCTTTTTGTGTTTAGATTGAGATTGTAAATTATTTAGATTGATTATGTTCGTATTTTGTTCAGATTGCGTTTATAAATATAGATTGATTTTGTTCTTACTCAAATCTTCTACAAATCTTGACCATATCTTCTTTTCATCTTGGTTAAAGATTTTCTTCGATTATAAATATGAATCAAATCTTATTTTAGATTTTCATCAATTATAATTTTGAATCAAATCTTATTATAGATTTTCTTCAAAAACATGAATCTTGTTTCATATTCTTCGAAGTCAAATATATTTTCTCACAAAATTCTTTTGTTATCATCAAAACTCTAAATATAAAATCAACTTGCTTCCAACAATTCCCCTCAATCAATCATCGAAATCAATTGTATGAAGCTTGACTTGTTGGCAAGCAAGCTAGAAAAAATTTCCTTATAGAAGCCCCATTAAGAGCAATTAAGCAAATGCAACTTGTGCATACCAACTTGTGTGGACCAATCAATCCATCTTCATTTGGTAAGAGTAAATATTTCATTCTTTTTATTGATGTTTTTAGTAGAAAAACTTAGATTTATTTTTTAAAGCAAAAACCAGAAGCTTTTGTTATTTTCAAGAACTTCAAAGCTCTTGTAGAGAAGGACAACAATCATGAAATCAAAGTTTTAAGATTTGATCAAGGAGGTGAGTTCACTTCAAAGAAGTTTAATGAATTATGTGCAACACATGAAATTCAATGTCTATTGACCGTTCCAAGATCTCCACAACAGAATGGAGTATGTGAGAGAAAGAAATAATTATTTTTAACATGGCAAAATGAATGCTAAAATCCAAAAGGATGTCAAATGAGTTTTGGACTGAAGATGTTTCTTGTGCGGTCTATTTGGCAAATCGCTCTCCGACTTTAAATGTCAAAGAAAAAACCCCTCTAAAAGCATGGAATGGAAGGACGCATAATGTTAATCACTTGTGTGTCTTTGGGAGCATTGTATATGCACATGTGCCACAACAAGAAAGATCTAAACTTGATGATTGAAGCATCAAACATGTCTTTGTTGGCTATGATTCGCATTCTAAAGGTTACAAGTTGTACAACCCATGCAATAATAAGGTAGTGGTGAGTCGTGATGTTGAATTTGATGAATATGCTACATGGAATTGAGTGGGTCAAGAAGAAACAGAATATAATTTCTTTCCATATTTTGAAGAAGATCAAAAGGCCACAACACCAGTTCAAGATGCAACTCTACTTTCTTCACCCCCTCATTCACCTACTTCTCTATATGAAAGTTCAAGCGAAAGACCATATAACATGATAGATATAGAAGAAATTTATTAAATGTGAACTGAAATTACTCTTGACCTTGAAGAGTTGTATTGTCTCTTAGTGGATATTGAGACATTAAATTATAGCGAAGCAGTGAAAGGTAAAAGGCAGAGACAAGTCATAGATGAGGAGTCAAATCAATTGTGAAGAGCAACACTTGGGAATTAACAATTCTTCCAAAAGGCCATGAAATAATTGGAGTCAAATAGGTGTACAAGGTTGAAAAAAATGCTAATGGAGAGATTGAAAAATACAAAGCAAGACTTGTTGCCAAAGGTTACAAACAAAAACATGGAATTGACTATAAAGAAATTTTGAACCAGTTGCTCGCATGGACATTAGTCGTTTGCTTATCTCTGTAGCAGCTCAAACTAAGTGGAAAATTTATCAACTTGATGTAAATTTGACATTTCTAAATGGATATCTTGAAGAAGAGGTCTATGTTGAGCAGCCAATGGGGTACGTGATTAAATGATATAAAGATAAAGTTTTGAGATTGAAGAGAGCATTGTATGGATTAAAGCAAGCACCAAGAGCATGAAATTGTTGCATCAAAAAATACTTCCAAGACAATGGATTTGCTCGTTATCTTAATGAATATGCTCTTATGTCAAAGTTTGTGATAACAAAGATATTTGGATTGCTTGTCTCTATGTGGATGTTCTTATATTCACTGGGAACAATCCAAGTTTATTTGATGAATTCAAAAAGGTCACGACGGTTGAGTTCGAGATGACTGATATTAGGGTCATGTCATACTACTTTGGCGTAGAAGTATAGAAATTGGAAGAAGGTATATTTATTTCTCAAGAAAACAATGCAAATGAAGTTTTGAAGAAATTTAAAATGTTCGATTGCAATCCGCTGAACACAAAGTTGGAAGATGGATAAAGAGAAGACCCTTCATTTTTCAAAAGCCTCATTGGAAGCCTAAGATGCTTAACATGTACAAGGCCTGATATTGTATATGTAGTTGTAGTAGTGAGTCGTTTGGTGGAAGCTCCCAGTACTACACACATGAAAGTCACCAAGACGATACTCCGATACCTTGAAGATATGCTTGATTATGGACTATTTTACTCTTCTTTTAATGATTTTAAACTCTTTAGATTTTGTGATAGTGACTTTGCAAGAGATATTGATGATAGAAAGAATACTCGTGGCTTTATATTTTTCATGGGGGACTGTGTTTTTTCGTGGAGTTCAAAGAAATAACCTATTGTCATACTTTCAACATGTGAGTTAGAGTATGTAGCAACAACATCTTGCATTTGTCATGTCATTTGGCTGAGGAGAATATTAAAAGAACTTCATATGCCACAAAAGGAAACTATTGATATTTGTATAGACAACAAGTATGCACATGCCAAGAATCCAGTGTTTCATGATCGCAACAAGTACATAGACACAAGATATCATTTCATTAGAGAATGCATTGCCAAGAAAGAAGTTGAGCTTAAATATGTGAAGACTCAAGATCAAGTTGCATATATTTTTACAAAGCCGTTAAAATTTGAAGACTTTGAAAGGCTAAGAGCAAGACTTTGAATGAAGAAGAAAATTTCAAATTAAGGTGGAGCAATGTTATTACTAATTTGAAATTAGATGAGTCTATAACTATGTAGAATTTGTCAGAAGTATAGAAAAATGTCAGAAGTATCTAGAAGTTGGTATTAATTAAGAAACTCCTAAAAATATTTAGAGTTATCTATTTATACATATAAATACCCAATTGTATTTGACATTAAGTATCAAACAAATTATGAATTTTCTATTTGAAATATCTTCCTTTCTCTCACAATTATTGCGAGCAAGATGGGTCTTATAATGAATTGGCAATTGAGTACATCTATTACATGGTTAGAGTTTCCAGGTTTGTAAAAAATGTCAAAAGCCTTGTAGTTTTTTTTTTTTTTTTGTCCTTTTATGTTGCTATGGTGTTTGTATGATTTTCATCAAGTTTTTAAAACAATTTTTTTCTACAAAAATGTTGAAGTTCAATTCAGTGAGATACTCACGCCAGCTTTTTACTGCTTCAGTGATGACATTCATTTCCCTAACATAAAAAGAAGAGGCTTGCTTGCATGCTTAAGCACATTTTCTTGCTAAAAAAATCTAAAGGATATCCTTCTTGAGACAAGATTATGGGCATGGCAACCGAGGAGGCATCAATTTCAACAACAATAATTGTAGTAAAATCTGGCAATGCTAGCACGAGAAATTGAATTATTTTCTATTTTAATTTTGGAAATGTGTTTTTGGCCTCTATACTATATGAAAATTTAGTGAAACACAATCAGTTAAAGGAGTGGCAAGCATGTTTTAATGACACGACACTAGTGGAAGATGAGAATTAAAATGCCCCAATTTTTAAGTGGTTTTGGTTATAACCGTATTAAATTCGTGACACAGTGACATTTTTGCAGTTAAATTATATCGTACAACATTTTAAAGCTGATTAATATATTAATTCCCTTGAAATACATTGGACGCGCTGGAATTTTTAAACTTATGTTGATGTCAAGAATTACTTTAAGACAATTGTTTATATAACCAGAGTACAATTAGCACCTTTTAGGATGATTGTATTTATAATTGGTTTCCAATTATATTTATTTTAAGGTGCTCATATTTACTTTCAACATTTTTAATTTTCACTTATTAATGAGAGAACATCGTTATCTTAGTTTCACCGACGTCTCTCTTATTATCTGAATAATGATTCTCATTCTCAAGCACCACCATTGTTTTCATTACAAAGTTCCTTTTGCTTATCTATGTTTTTCTCCGATACAATTTTTGTCGTATATTTATGTTATTTAACTTAGAATAAATAATTATTATTTAGCTTTAATTGGAATTTATATTTTTCATACATAGATATTTTGTTCATTTAATTGAATACGAAATATTATTTAATCTGCAAATGGTAACAGAGAACATTTTCAAGGTTTGATCAACTTACAGTGTTTGAGTAAAGATCCAATATTCTATTATGTCTAACATTGGTGAAGAGGCTATTGGAGGAAACACAAGACGGTTTTGAGTATTGGAAAGACAAACTCAAAAGCTTTTCATTTCTCAAGATTCTGAACTCTAGGATTTAGTTGAAGATAGATACACTACTCCTACCAATGACGATGGTACTAAAGTATTCAGAAGAAGCAATTCAAGATTTATCATAAAGTCATATATTTTATAATGAATGCGATCACATTCAAGGAACTCGACAAGTGCAGCAACAAAGAGATGACCAAAAGCATATTTGATGCTCTAGTTCTGATCTACGAAAGAAGTAAACAAGTGCAAGAAGCCAAAGCCAATCTTTTGGCCATAAGGTACAAGTTATTTCAAATGGAGGAAGATGAAGACATCGAGACAATGTTTTCCATATTTCAGACTCTGGTTTCAGGCTTGAGGTTGATTTAGAAAAGCTATTCAGTTGCAGATCATGTCAAGAAAATTCTCAAGAGTCTTCCAAGCAAATGGAGATCCAAGATCACTGCAATCCAAAAAGCAAAGGATCTAAATGATTTTGGTTTGGAAGAACAGATTAGTTCCCTCTAATATCACAAGATTGAACTAGTAGGTGATAAGCCCAAGAAGAAATAAAAGCCTTTGGCTCTCAGATCCAAATACAAAAAGGCTCTACAAGAAGTTGAAGAACCATAGGATGATGATTCAAATGATCAAAATGAATATTTAGAGGCTAGGGAATTCTCCTTCATCTCAAGGAAGATTCAGCACATGTGGCACAAGAAGAGTTCATTTCCCCCAAAAGAGACTTCAACAAGTATCAAAACAAGGAAATATGAATTGACAAGAAGAAATTCACATGCTTTGTGTGCAAGGAACCTAGACACTTCAAAGAAGAATGTCCAAAGCTTGACAGACGAAGTCAAAAGAAAGAATCCCATGTCTCTAATGACCGATGTATAGTTTGACTCTTATTCAGAATATGATGAAGAAATAGAGGGATTCTCATGTTCATCCAAGATCCTAGAGTAGATTTGAATATCATTAGCACTACAACTAACTTATCTAAGAAAGATCTAAAAATTCTATTCATATAATGCATAAAAGTGGCAGGAGCCTTGGTAACTTTAAAAGGCAGCCTTACATACTCATAGTGTGCATATCTTCTCCTAAAAGTTTCTTAGGAATATCTTCACTCTTGACCCTAATTTTATGGTACCCCGACCTCAAGTTTATCTTAGAAAATACTGAAGCTCCTCTCAATTGGTCTAAGAAGACATCTATCCTAGGTAAAGGATATTTATTCTTAATGGTAACTTGATTCAACTTTATATATTCTACACATAACATAATACTTCTATCTTTCTTCTTCATTAAAAGTATTGTAGCTCCCGAAGGTTACACACTAGATCTAATGAATCATTTTCCGAAGAATTATACCAATTGTTTCTTTGGTTTATCCAACTCTAGTATTGATACCCAATAAGGTCCTGTTGATACTAGTCAACTCTATGGCGTTAAATCAAACTCTATGGCGTTAAATCCAACTCTAGTATTGATTCTCCATCCAGGGGGTACGCTAGAGACATATTTAGGACACACATTAAGAAACTCATAAACTACAAGCATCATCAAAGTTAAATTATCCTCAACCTCTGCTTGTAAGAAAATAAAAGTATGTATCCTTGACCTAGCTCAACTAAATACTTATGACAAGCTAAAACAAACACAAAACATTCAAACAAAGATAAATTAATAGTCACAGGTTGGAATAATAGCCCACTCTTGAATTATCTAGCAAAATATTCAATATTTCCACATCAAAGACATGTAAATTGTGTCGTTGGACATAACTGATCTCCATGAAGGAATCCACACTTTTTGCATCCCTTACTCTTACTAGTTGAAGCTTGCCCTTTGAAATTGTAGATACATGGTGTAGATTCTCTTAAGGAAAAATTCTAAATCAAGTGTTTTAAAGACAAACAAACAAATTAATAATCTCTAATAATGATTCTGATTGTGTTGCTATTTCACTTATATTTATGAGTGAGTTATTCAAAGATAGGTAATCAAGTACACTCACACAACAATCAATGATCACACCATGATATAAATCAAAGTAAATCATGCTTTAAGAGAACTGGAAATTCATAAGAATATCAGTTTCAGAAAATCAGGGTCATTCTAGTGTATAATAATATCATTCTGATTCATAAGAATATCAGTTTGGAAAAAGGAAGATCATTCTTGTTTATAATAGTAAATTATGGCTAATCAATATCATTATGGATAATTCATTTTTAGCATAAGAGTAAAATGAATCATTTCCCAAAGTCCAGATCTAAAGATAAACAAATATCAAGGCTACTCAAAACAACAATTAATCCCAAAAGTTTAGATAAAGGTCAAAAGAAGCAAAACACCATCAAGTAAAATAACTAGATGAATATCTAGATTGATGAGCTATGAACAAGTTCAACAAGGACAATAAGGATAAAAAGGACACTGTTGTTGGACCTTTTGCAAAAAAACCCAGCATACGTGCAAGACAATAAACTAACACCATACAACTACTAAATCGTTAGTCAAGCTGTTCATTCAAACACAAAACCAAGAACGTTCTAGTTGCAAAGAAATAATGTTCTGGATTATATAGAACACATGTCTATTAATCATCACTCTGAACATATGTCACTCTTAAAGATCAGTATTGGCTATAATGAGTTTTCTCTAACCTTCATCATGTCATTGAAAGGAATATCAAAGTGAAGACAATAACAAGAGTTTAAGTGCAATCAATTCATCACTAAAAAAAAATCATACTTGAGCAAAAAACACTCTTTAATCAGGCAAAAACTTCAGTTATTTTATACTATATTCAAAGATCTCTTTATTGAGTTATTGCTGATAAGCAATCTTAAACAAATGTTGCGTAGCTTTTGATCCTACAACATTCAATCAGAGTTTGAAATTCAAGTCTATTTCTTAAAATAGTTTGAGTACATTATAAAAATCCTTTTTGTTTAAAAGGTTACTTGTAAAAATATTTTTTAGACTGAAAGACAACAGTAAAATTCTTTCAAGGTTGAAATTGTAAGGAATATGTGACTTCTAATGCAAGAATTATGTATATGACAGTACTTCTAATGCAAGAATTATGTATGTTCAATTTTTCAAACAATGACAAAACGGAACATGTATCAATATTAAACAATCAAACAATTAAGTAAAAGATAAGGGATAGAAGAATGATACTCAGAAATTTATCCTGGTTCGGTCGTCTATAAGACAGCCTACATCCAGTCCCAAGATCAACTTGATCTTAGCCTTTTTCACTAAAATCTTCTATAGAACGTTTTACAAATTATCCAGCTAGCTCCTAGCCTATCTATCCAACTATATTGATTCTAACATACATCCATCGCATCCCTTGAGTTATTTCGGCAAACTCACACAAGATCGCAATGAGGTTCCTTCTTGATGATCACAAGCATCAACGAACGGTAACCACCAGTTTAGCTACAGGATATTTACACAATTTGGTTTCAATGTAATTTTACAGAAAATTGATAACAAAGAAGATCAAACGATCTTTCTAGAAATAAGCGACTTGATCACACAATGATGTTCAAACTATAAGTGTTTGCCAAGTGTTTCAGTTTTTTCAAAGTATTGTGTATATCAAAAGTTCAAAGTCTCAAAGGTTCTGTTTTTGAAAAGTTTCAATTCTATGTAATATCAAAAAGTTATGTTTATTATTTTTGAAAAACAGTTTGAGACAATTTTTATATGTTTCAGGAAAAACACATACAAATCGATTTGCCAATCGATTTTATAAAGCATTGAAACACTCCAATCGATTTGCCAATCGATGCTCGTGTTTCTTGTTTTTCTTGAATCTTGAAAACATATGCAGAAATTGATTTGCCAATCGATTGTGTTAATTCATAAATCAGAAAACTGAGACAAGTTCATATCAGCATCGATTGAGTAATCGATTTCGAATGTTTTGTTCAAACAACAAGATCAAAACAATTGATTCCACAATCGACTGATATTCCATCATAATCGATTTGGCAATTGGTCTGTAACTGAAAACAATTACTCCAATCGATTTGTAAATCGATTAGACTAATCACAGGGACTCCAGAAAATTGCACCAATAGATTTGCTTTGTCCCAATGCTTTAGTTGTTTAATTCCAATCGATTTACCAATTGATTTGAATTGTTACAGGGACTTAGCTATTTTGAAAACATTGATTTGCCAATCGACTAGAAACTTGGTTTCTGATAAATGATTAAACATTTTCAACACCCAATCGATTTGTCAATCGATTAGTGTATGTCTTGCAAGTCAAGAAATAAATTCAATTGATGTCTCAATCGATTGGATTTGTCACAGAGCTACTGACTTAGAAAAACTTTTGTCCAATCGATTTGCCAATCGATTTGGTTTAGCACTGGTTGTCTCTGTGTCTCACTCAATCGATTCATCAATTGATGTTCCAATCGATTGTCCAATCGATTGGTATGTTACAGTGGTTAAGTATGAAACAAATTAAGCTCGAAATCGATTTGCCAATCGATTTACAAGACTTGTGACTTGCCCCTGTAACTCACACAATCAATTTCTCAATTGATTCACTAATCGATTGTCTAATCGATTGCTCTGCACCCAGAGTTCAAGTTTCACTAAGATCCTTCACAGAATCGATTTACCAATCGATTGGATCAATCATAACTTTACTCCTGAGTCAATCAATCGATTGCCCAATTGATTAGTCAATCGATTTTGTTTACTTGGTTCAATTAAAAGCACATTTTTATCTTGGAAAAAACTTATGCATGAACTCATATATGATAAGTCTAAAGCCTAATAAACACAATCACTAAAGACACACAAGCATAGTTGACTTTAAGCTTGATTCCTTGCATTCCAAGCATTGTGTCCATATGTTTAGTGTGTGTGTGTGTTTCTACCTGAAATGCAGCTTGATTCAAACAGTTAGCTTAATCACAAGACATTGTATGTTTGTTAATTATGTCAAAACTAGAAGCTGGGGAACTTATGTCCAACAATCTCCCCCTTTTTGCATAAGTAACAAACATACAAGTTAAACTTGATTTTGACATTTCAAGGTATATAAACAAACAGTTAATTAAAATGCTCCCCCTGAGTTTTTGCATGCATGAGTCTTTTAAAATAGCAACAACATAAACACATGCAAAACATCAGTAAAATAGTACTATGATTACTACAATAATATCAAAGCTATACATTGCATTTCAGTAACATAGTTGCAGAGCTTTATAAACAAGGTTATATATATAAAAAAAATCAGAGCAATAGCAACAGCAGTCATACTATCAAATTCATTTGTAGCGGGAAAAAAAATATCAGAGCACAACAAGACTGACTGTGACTACTGATAAATCAGAAAATCAGAATGGTTCATTTGTTCAGAAATAGCATCATAAAAACACGAACACAAGTTTAAATTGTACATTTTCTCGTTCTTTGTTACTGCATGCAAAAAGGCATAACAAAGTAAAAAAAACAAAGAGAATAGAGTGAAAATGATATTCATATATAAACTGATGAATACAAGTCATTACAACAAAACAGATACAAAGCAACAAAGAACCTAAACACCTAAACTCCTAAACTGGGCTGATCCTCATTATTATCTAAGGGAGAGGCAGAGACCGTTGTATAATCCTCAGCAGGTGTCTCCTCAACATGAGGTGCAGGGCTAGCTAGGGGTGTGGGGGTAGGTTCGCCAGTTGCTTGTCGGCTAATATCAGAAATGTCACTGAAAGATAGTTTGAGGCCGAGATGATCTTGTATTGCTGCAACATCCTGTGCAACCGTGTTCAGATGCTCCTGAAGCTTAACCAAAGCTGCTTCCATCCTTGCAGTTGCAGCTTCAACTCTAGCATTATGAGCTGCTTGAGTTTCCATAAACTCCAACAACTTTGCTAGAATTGCTGATGATGCGCCAATCTGCTCAACTGGTTGTTCCACAGCGGCTGAACTGGTTCAGCAGTAGGCTGAGGGCGTGTCCAAATCCCGTTCACCCTTTTCAATTGCATCTGATTCACAATTGATTCTCCAAAGGTGAGGGTGGTTTTGGAGCATTCTTCTTTTGCCAAAGGGATTCTAAAATGCTTTAGAACCCTTGTGATAAGCTGAGGATATGGAAGCACCAACTTTCCTTGTGCAGCTTCCTGTATGTGCTTGAGCACTATCCACGCCCAGCTCATCTTGAGCTCTTTGCAAAGTCCCCAAAGCAGTACAATGTCCAACTTTTGGACAACTACATGATTCCCGGAACGGGGAACTAGCATCCTCATGAGAGCGTACATTAGCATATGTTCTTGGACTTTCATCTGGCCGATAGGTAGTGCGACTGATTCCACAAAACCTTCTACCATCAAGTCCTGAATAGCTGTATGTCTATCAACTGAAGCTTCCCATCCTTCATCAGCGGTGTCAGATTCTGAACTACCGTCAATAGACTTGCCGTGGAAGGGCAGTCTAGAAAGTGTGGAAAAATCTTCGAACGACATAGCAATTTTCTTTCCTTTGACTTCAGCTTTGAAGCCATCATCAGTAAGTCTGAAAGAAGAGTAAAAAGCTCTAATGAGCTTAGGATAAGAATCTAGAGACGAAGACAGAAATGGTTCCAGACCATCAAACCTCAAATAGTTCTGGAAGGCGAAGCCGTCAGCATCAAAATAAGTAAAATCCATGGTTCTGGCTTCATGGATTTTTCTGTTGAGAAATGCAGCAGGTATCTCAACATTTGTAGATGGTTTCTCTTTCTGTGGTGGAGCTTGTTTAGGCTGAGGAGAAGGAGCAGCCTTCTTCTTTTTAGGAGCTGGAGTCCTCATTGCCTTGGTCAACAGCAATAGCCTTGCCTTTGTCCTTGGCAAGAATCTTGTGTGTAGGAATAGACACACGTTTAGAAGTTGAAGGTGGAGAGGGAGTTCTTCAACTTGAAGAAGATGAAGAAGATAGAGATGGAGTTTTTGAACTAACTTGCTTAACACGTGCCATAGTTAAGCAAGATTTGATTTTGAGATGAAGATGGGTATCAAAGATAGGTTGGGAGATGAATTTTTGTAGAAAGGTAGAGACTTGGTGAGAAAATTTCTGGAAGAAGTGTGAAGTAATCGATTGGGGATTTAAGTAGGGTTTATATAGAACTGTTCACAATCGATTCCCAAATCGATTGCTTTAAGTCTAGGCATAGGTCAATCGATTGCCTAATCGATTGGGTTACCGTTGCTGGGGAAGTGAATTCGATTGAGCCATAATTACCTTTCAACGGCTAGTAAAAAACTGGTAACGGTAATAATGTCAATCCATTCCCAATCGATTTCCTTTATTTACTCAATCAATTTCCAAATCGATTTCCATATCAGTACAAACAGTTTCTCATATCAGCCCATAAACCTGTTAATCTCAGCATCGATGCCCTAATCGATTCATCCATAAAAAAATACTGATTCAATCGATTTCCAAATCGATTTCGAGGAAGATTTTCTCAAGTCAGAAGTCTAGAATCAAACTAATCGATTACCAACTCGATTCTTTAAATAAAAGGAATCGATTTCCTAATCAATTGGATTTTAGAAATATAATAGCACAGAAAGATACAAAGGACCACCAAATCGATTTACCAATCGATTTCGAGTTATCTAATTTTTCAAATTAGACATTGTGCTCTACGCAATCGATTTCGTGAAGCACAATTCCTGTTAATCCATAGGATAATCGATTTTGCAATCGATTGGGCACCTGTATCAGATTTCATTATGATCAACTATCCCTAGTTTCATCCTAATATGAAGGAAGCTTACTTTGGGTAAAGCTTTGGTGAATATGTCAGCCAATTGATCGGATGTATTGACATATTCAAGCTTTATGTTCCTATTTTGAAATTGATCCCTTATGAAATGATGCCTTATTTCTATATGCTTGGTCCTAGAATGCATGACAGAGTTTTTGGTAATACAAATAGCACTTGTATTATCACACATGATAGGAACTGTCCCTAAGTCTACTCCAAAGTCACACAAGTGTTGTTTCATCCAAAGGATCTGAGCACAACAGCTCCCAGTTGCAATATACTCAGCTTCAGTTGTGGATAAAGCAATACTTGTTTGCTTCTTGCTATACCAAGAAACAAGGGAGTTACCTAGAAAGTGACAAGTACCTGAGGTGCTTTTTCTATCTATTTTGCACCCTGCAAAGTCTGAATCAGAGAAGCCAACTAAGGTGTAGGTAGATCCCTTAGGATACCACAGTCCTAGATTTCTAGTTCCTGTAAGGTATCTAAAAATCCTCTTAACTGCACTAAGGTGAGACTCCTTTGGATTAGACTGAAACCTAGCACACATGCAGACACTAAACATAATGTCTGGCCTGCTTGCAGTAAGGTAAAGTAAAGACCCTATCATACCTCTATACTTGGTGACATCTACTGGTTTTCCTATCTCATCCCTATCTAGGTGACAAGCTTGGCTCATTGGAGTATCAATGGACTTATACTTATCAAAGCAAAACTTCTTTATTAAATCATTGCAATACTTTGTTTGGCTAATGAAAATACCAAGCTTGCTTTGGTTAATTTGAAATCCCAGAAAAATAGGAGAGTTCTCCCATCATTGACATTTCAAATTTACCTTTCATTAAATTTTCAAAATCTTTGCATAGCTTGTTATTGGTTGATCCAAAGATTATGTCATCAACATAAACTTGGACCAGCAATATATCATTTCCATTAGTTTTTATAAAAAGAGTTTTGTCAACATTGCCTCTTACAATGTTTTGTTGAATGAGAAAAGTGCTAAGCTTCTCATACCAAGCTCTAAGAGCTTGTTTCAACCCATAGAGTGCCTTTGTTAGCTTGTACACATGATTAGGAAAATTAGGATTTTCAAAACCAGGTCTTTGGCTAACAAACACTTTCTCTTGGATGTCACCATTGAGAAAGACGCTTTTCACATCCATTTGATAAAGTTTGAAGTCCATAATACATGCAAATGCCAGCAGGATTCTAATGGCTTCTAGTCTAGCTACTGGGGCACAGGTTTCATCATAGTCTATCCCTTCTTCTTGGTTATACCCCTTGGCCACTAGCCTAGATTTGGTCCTAGTGATGACACTATTCTCATCCATTTTGTTTCTAAACACCCACCTGGTTCCTATAATATGTTTGTTGGCTGGTTTGGGAGCTAGGATCCACACATTGTTTCTCTCAAACTGGTTCAGCTCCTCTTGCATAGCAATGATCCACTCATCATCTAAGAGGGCTTCCTTTACATTTTTGGGTTCTAGTTGGGAAACAAAGGCGGTATAGTTGCAGAACTGTCTAAGGCTTTTCCTAGTTGCCACTCCCTTTGAGATATCTCCTATGATGTTGTCTATAGGATGATTTCTAATGAACTTCCATTCCCTAGGCAGGTCATCTAACCTAATAGGTTCAACATAGTCCAGGTTGGTTTGAGGTTCAGGTTCAGCAGTCTTTAGTGGTTCAAATTCTACAACTTCATCTAAAGAAGTATCAACTATAGAAGGAGTCTTGTTCAGATTTTCAGAAAATAGTTCATCAAATTTTACATGAACAGACTCTTCTATGGTTTTAGTCCTTTTGTTGTAGATTCTATAGGCCTTACTGGTTTGGGAATACCCTAGGAAAATACCCTCATTTGCCTTAGGATCAAACTTACCTAGATATTCTTTGCCATTGTTTAAAACAAAGCATTTACATCCAAAGACTCTAAAGTAAGATATGTTTGGTTTCCTACCCTTGTATAACTCATAAGGAGTTTTCCTAAGGATTGGCCTAATCAGAACCCTATTGACTACATGTGTGGCTGTATTGATTGCATCAGCCCAAAAGTACTTGGGCAGATTGGAATATTTGAGCATAGTCCTAGCTAACTCTTCCAAAGACCTATTTTTCCTTTCAACAACCCCATTTTGCTGAGGAGTTCTAGGGGCTAAGTATAGGTGATTAATACAATTCTGTTCACAAAAGGTTTTAAAAGAGTCATTTTGGAATTCACCTCCATGATCACTTTTAATTGAGACAATTTTCTGATTATTCTCATTTTGAACTAAACCAGCAAAGGTTTTAAAAATTGAGAATGTCTCACTCTTGTGAGTCAGAAAATATGTCCATGTGAATCTAGAATAATCATCAACTAATACAAATCCATAAAGGTTGCCACCAAAACTCTTCACTTGGGAAGGACCAAAAAGGTCCATGTGAATCAACTTTAAAACCTTAGAGGTTTTAACTGAATCTATAGGGGGAAAGGAAGTCTTAACAAGTTTGCTCTTCTCACAAGAGTCACACAACCTATCTTTGGCAAACTTCCTATTTGGGAGACCTATGACAAGCTGCTTGCTAACTAGCCTATTCAAATGATCTATATGAATGTGTGCAACACGTTTATGCCATAGCCAATTCTCATCAGCATTTGATAACAAACAACATATAGAATCAGCAGGTAATGCAGAGAAATCTAACATGTAAATGTTGTTAATTCTATTACCAACCAATTTCATACCTTCATTCTCCTTATGCTCTATTATGCAGGACTGAGAAGTAAAGTTTACGTTAAAGCCTTTATCACATAACTGGCTGATACTCAGCAGGTTATGTTTGAGTCCTTCTACAGATAATACATCTTTGATAACAACAGTTGACTCATTACCTAAATCTCCACTGCCACAGATTTTACCTTTATTATTATCGCCGTATTTGACGTAGCCACCATCCTTTAAGCTTAGAGACAAAAAATTAGTTTTGTCCCCTGTCATGTGCTTGGAGCACCCACTATCCAAATACCATAAGTGGATCTTGGATGCCAAGCACACCTGCAAAAATAGATTAACGTTTGGATTCAGGTACCAAATTTAACTTGGGTCCTAGGGGATCAGTTATTAACTTTGGTGTCTTGACCTTCCAAATTTGTTTACACCCTCTGTTGGCAAGTTTTTTAAATTTGCAATTGTACACAAAATGTCCTTTTCTGCAGCAGAAATGACATGTGACAACAGAGGAGGCATACTGTTTTGGGTTAGTAGAGACACTATGCATATGACCAGATCTAGCATACTTCAGACTATGTTTAACAGTCCTATATCCAATGCCATGTTTATTGTGATTTTGTTTAACATTCACATTGGGCATATAACCAAGTCCAAACTTTTCATTTAAATTTCTCTGGTTTCCAAGAAGCATATCTAGCTTGGTTTTGCCACTGTTGAATTTTTCAATATCACAATGTAATGCATGAGTTTCCTTTTTCAGATTTTCATTTATGTCCTTAAGGGACTCATGCTTAAGTTTAATCTCATCATACAACATGCATTTCTCTTCTAATAACTTCTTAGTACTAATCAGCTGTTTAATAGTACTAACATACTCATCATGTAATTCATTAAATGCATTTTGAACTCATCATATGAAGGATCAGATGAACTAACCTCGCTTTCCGAATCCGAGTCTGTTTTAGCCATGAGACATAGATTTGCTTGTTCTTCTTCAAAAGATGAAGAGGATTCGTTGTCATTATCGTTCCATGCAACATAAGCTTTTCTGGATTTTGGAGCTGGTTCCTTGCCTTTGTTCTTTGCAGTTCTATTTTTGTTTTGCAGCTTGTAACACTCAGACTGTATGTGGCCAGTTTTTCCACACTCATAACATGTTATGGTCTTGGTGTCATTTGTCTTAGAACTTGCTGGTTTTCTGAACTTGTTATCTTTCTTATTCAGAAACTTTTTGAACTTTTTGACAAGTAAACCAATTTCTGATTCTTCATCAGTTTCACTGCTTGACTCATTTGAGCAGCTTTCTTGTTCAACTTTTGATTGATGTGCTTGGGCTTTCAAAGACAACCCTTTCCTTTTTCTGTCAACTTGCTCAGTTTCACTTAGCCTGTGGAGTTCCATTTCGTGTTCTCTTAATTTCCCAAAGAGCGTAGCGATAGACATTGATCCAAGATCCTTTGACTCTGCAATGGCAGTAATCTTTGGCTGCCATTCTCGAGTTAGACATCTCATTACTTTACTGATCGGCTGATCGTTTCAATCTCCTTTCCAAGTGCATGCAAGTTGTTTACTATGTGGGTGAATCTATTTTGCATGTCATTGATGGATTCTTCTTTCTTCATATTGAATAATTCATATTCGTGCATCAATGTGTTTATCGTTGCTCTCTTGACATCAGTGGTACCTTCATGAGTCTGCTGCAAGGTATCCCACATTTCTTTTGCGGATTTACAATTTGACACCCTAAAAAATTCATCATGACTCAATGCAGATGTTATAATATTTTTAGCTTTAGCATTGTAACCTACTTTCTTTTTGTCTTCTTCAGACCAATCAAATTTAGGTTTCAATATAGCAGATTCACCAATTCCAGCCAAGGTTGGCACAAAAGGTCCATTTTCAACAGCATCAAGAATATCAATTCCACTAGCTTCAAGAAAAATTAACATGCGTTGTTTCCAGTACATATAGGCCGCACCATTAAAAGCAAGGGGCCTTGCAAGTGAAGCACCTTCACCTAAGAATTCTATAGAAGTCATGACTTATATGAGAGTTTTCTCTAAAATAAGTACATGCTCTTAATGGCAACTGTAAGGAATATGTGACTTCTAATGCAAGAATTATGTATATGACAGTACTTTTAATGCAAGAATTATGTATGTTCAATTTTTCAAGCAATGACAAAATGGAACATGTATCAATATTAAACAATCAAACAATTAAGTAAAAGATAAGAGATAGAAGAATAATACTCAGAAATTTATCCTGGTTCAGTCATCTGTAAGACAACCTACATCCAGTCCCAAGATCAACTTGATCTTAGCCTTTTTCACTAGAATCTTCTATCGAACGTTTTACAGATTGTCCAGCTAGCTCCTAGCCTATCTATCCAACTATCTTGATTTTAACATACATCCATCGCATCCCTTGAGTTATTCCGGCAAACTCACACAAGATCGCAATGAGGTTCCTTCTTGATGATCACAAGCATCAACGAACGGTAACCACCAGTTTAGCTACTGGATTTTTACACAATTTGGTTTCAATGTAATTTTACAGAAAATTGACAACAAAGAAGATCAAACGATCTTTCTAGAAATAAGTGACTTGATCACACAATGATGTTCAAACTATAAGTGTTTGCCAAGTGTTTCAGTTTTTTCAAAGTATTGTGTGTATCAAAAGTTCAAAGTCTCAAAGGTTCCGTTTTTGAAAAGTTTCAATTCTATGTAACATCAAAAAGTTATGTTTATTATTTTTGAAAAACAGTTTGAGACAGTTTTTATATGTTTCAGAAAAAACACACACAAATCGATTTGCCAATCGATTTTATAAAGTATTGAAACACTCCAATCGATTTGCCAATCGATGCTCGTGTTACTTGTTTTTCTTGAATCTTGAAAACATATGCATCAATCGATTTGCCAATCGATTGTGTTAATTCATAAATCAGAAAACTGAGACAAGTTCGTATCAGTATTGATTGAGTAATTGATTTTGAATGTTTTGTTCAAACAACGAGATCAAAACAATCGATTCCACAATCGACTGATATTCCATCATAATTGATTTGGCAATTGGTCTGTAACTGAAAATAATTACTCCAATCGATTTGTCAATCGATTAGACTGATCACAGGGACTCCAGAAAATTGCGCCAATCGATTCTTCAATCGATTTGCTTTGTCCCAGTGCTTCCGTTGTTTAATTCCAATCGATTTGAATTGTTACAGAGACTTACCTATTTTGAAAACATTGATTTGCCAATCGACTAGAAACTTGGTTTCTGATAAATGATTAAACATTTTCAACACCCAATCGATTTGTCAATCGATTAGTATATGTCTTGCAAGTCAAGAAATAAAATTCAATTGATGTCTCAATCAATTGGATTTGTCACAGAGCTACTGACTTAGAAAAACTTTTGTCCAATCGATTTGGTTTAGAACTGGTTGTCTTTGTGTCTCACTCAATCGATTCATCAATTGATGTTCCAATCGATTGTCCAATCGATTGGTATTATACAGTGGTTAAGTCTGAAACAAATTAAGCTTGAAATCGATTTGCCAATTGATTTACAAGACTTGTAACTTTCCCCTGTAACTCACACAATTGATTTCTCAATTGATTCATGAATCGATTGTCTAGTGGATTGCTTTGCACCCAGAGTTCAAGTTTCACTGAGATCCTTCACATAATCGATTTACCAATCGATTGGATCAGTGATAACTTTACTCCTGAGTCAGTCAATCGATTGCCCTATTGATTAGTCAATCGATTTTGTTTACTTGGTTCAATTAAAAGCACATTTGTATCAGTGCTTTAGTTATTTAATTCCAATCGATTTACCAATTGATTTGAATTGTTACAGGGACTTAGCTATTTTGAAAACATTGATTTGCCAATCGACTAGAAACCTGGTTTCTGATAAATGATTAAACATTTTCAACACCCAATCGATTTGTCAATCGATTAGTATATGTATTGCAAGTCAAGAAATAAAATTCAGTTGATGTCTCAATCAATTGGATTTGTCACAGAGCTACTGACTTAGAAAAACTTTTGTCCAATCGATTTCCCAATCGATTTGGTTTAGAACTGGTTGTCTTTGTGTCTCACTCAATCGATTCATCAATTGATGTTCCAATCGATTGTCCAATTGATTGGTATGTTACAGTGGTTAAGTCTGAAACAAATTAAGCTTGAAATCGATTTGCCAATTGATTTACAAGACTTGTAACTTTCCCCTGTAACTCACACAATCGATTTCTCAATTGATTCATGAATCGATTGTCTAGTGGATTGCTTTGCACCCAGAGTTCAAGTTTCACTGAGATCCTTCACATAATCGATTTACCAATCAATTGGATCAGTGATAACTTAACTCCTGAGTCAATCAATCGATTGCCCTATTGATTAGTCAATCGATTTTGTTTACTTGGTTCAATTAAAAGCACATTTGTATCTTGGCAAAAACTTATTTATGAACTCATATATGATAAGTCTAAAGCCTAATAAACACAATCACTAAAGACACATAAGCATAGTTGACTTTGTCTGGCACATACTTCACTTTAAGCTTGATTCCTTGCGTTCCAAGCATTGTGTCCATATGTTTAGTGTGTGTGTGTGTTTCTACCTGAAATGCAGCTTGATTCAAACAGTTAGCTTAATCACAAGACATTGTATATTTGTTAATTATGTCAAAACTAGAAGCAGGGGAACTTATGTCCAACAGAAAGGTGAATGTTGTAACTGATCAAGAGTGATCAAGGACGATTGTTTGAAAGCAAGATCATTCTTGTGTAGCACATTAGTGAAAAACTGATAAATTGTGAGCATTGGACGTAGTCCACCTTAAGTGAACCAAAATACATCATTGTGTGATTATCTAATCCATTTCCTTTATCATTTCTCATTCTCTATCACTAATCATGTAGAAATAATCTATTTCATTTATTTTAAACTAACCAAGAACATTCCATATTTTTATGAGTAATTAAGATTGATCTTGAGTTAGTATAACTTTAAAGCAAGAACTAACATTTAAAAAACGGGGATCACAATTCGAAACTTCATTTCTTGTGTTTGATATTGCTATTTAAGTTGACATCATAGCTTGTCTATATGGTTAAACACTTAACAAATGTAAGAGGAAAATATTCAAGATGCAATGTTAAAAGCTAAGTATATTGTTGAAGGAGGATCTTCAAATAAACCACCTTACTTTGATGGTATAAACTACTACTTTTGGAAAGGATAAAGTAGCAATGTCAATTACAAGGAAGGGGGGATTTGAATTGTAATTGTCCCTTTTTAAAAAATTCATGTTAAAATCTCAAAGTATCTAACTCAAGATTGATCTTGGTTATAAACGAAGAACGTTCTTTATTAGTGCAAACACACAATTTTAATTTATCTACATAATATATGATTAAAAGATAAAAAGTAAATGGAGATAAGGAAAGAGATATCACACATAGATGTATCGTGGTTCACCCAAACACAGGTTACGTCTAGTCCTCACAATTGTGAGATTTTCCACTAAATGCTCAAAGCAAGATCATTCTTGGTTTTTACATAGATTTTATAGACCAATCTTGATCTGTTACAAAGTATTATCTTTCAACCAAGAAAGAATTTCCAAAATAAATTTGCTATACCAAAGGCCAAGATTAGTAGTACCAACAAGATAAAGAAAAATTCTTTTTACAATAGTTAAATGAGATTCTTTTGGTGATCATTGAAACCTAGCACATTATCCTACTGCAAAAATAATATCAGTCCTACTTGCAGTTAATTAAAGTAAAGACTCAATCATTCCCTTTTATTCTTTTTATGAAATTGAATTTCCATTATCATTTTTGTCTAATGAGGAGGATGGATGCCTCAGAGTAATCATAATTTTTGCTTCACTCATTTTATATTTTGTTAAAAGGTCTTTTATGTATTTTTCTTTATATATGAAAATTCCATTTTTGTGTTGCTTAATTTGTAATCCAAAAAAACACCTCAGTTATCCCATCATACCTATCTCAAATTCACTTTGCATGAGAATAGAAAAATCTTCACACATTTTTTCATGAGAAAAATTATTTTTATCTGTTTTCTTGAAAAATGTTGTGTCAATTTTTCCTCGAGAAAATCCATTTTTGATGAGAAAGGAACTTAATTTATCATACCATGCTCTAGGAGCTTGTTTTAATTCATATAAAGCTTTAGTAAGTTTGAAAACATGGTTTGCTTTCTTTTGATCTTCAAACCCCGGATGTTGACGAACATAAATTTGTTCATTTCAAAAACATTTAAAAATGCACTTTTAACATCAATTTGAAAAAGTTAGATAAGTTTATGTGATGTATATGCAAGAAGAATTCTTATAGCTTATAACATTACAACTGGAGCAAATGTTTCATCATAGTCTATACCTTCTTATTGATTATATCCTTGAGCTACCAATCTTGCTTTGTTTCTTACAACCTTACCTTCTTTATCCAACTTGTTTATGAACACCCATCTTGTTCCAATTATTGCTTGATCTTGTGGATCTAGGTCAAGTGTCCAAACTCCATTCTTTTCGAATCGAAGAAGTTCTTCCTTCATTGTTTCAATCCAAGATTGACAAATTATGGCTTCTTTGATTGATTTTGGCTCTATTTGGGATATCATTGCCATGTTTTTATTGATATCATCTTTAAATGTCATTCTTGTTCTAATTCCATTAGTTGTATCTCTAATAATTTGATTTTGATGATGATCACCTATTATTTTCCAACTTGTAGGAGGAGTTTTGAATGGAGATTGTTCAAAGATTGTAAACCCCTTTTCGATCTGATCCATTATCCTCATCATTCTTTGTATATTTCTTGTAAGGAGAACAATCTCTTCGTCAACATCTTCTTGGCTATCTTATGATGTCACTTTTCTCATTTGATTTTGGTAACGTGCTTTGTGAATTCATAAATGTTTTTAAGCCTATTACTTTGTCTTTCTTTACTGGTTTATCCTCTTGTAACAACATTTCATGTGCTCGTAGAGTTCCAATAAGCTCTTCCAAAGCTAGTACTTCAAGATTTTTGGCTTGGCTTATAGTTGTTACCATTGGTCTCCACATGATTGGAAGACATCTCATGATCTTTCTTACCCTATCTTGTACAAAATATGATTTTCTAAGAGAACGCATTTCATTCACTATGATTGTGAATTTTGAGTATATTTAATCGATCGCCTCTCATTCATTCATTCATTTCAAATGATTCAAATTTTTGTATGCCAATGTCTATTCTTGTCTCCTTAACATGGCTTGTTCCTTTATGATGAGTTTGTAATGTGTCCCATACCTTTTTACTCTACAGGATTCATCTACTTTTTCACTTTCTTCCCTGCTTAAAGCATATGATAAATATAATTGAGCTTTTGAATTTAGAAGTAACTTAGATTTTCTCTAATGTCAAACATGTTTCTTTCTTTTTAGTAGATGTTGAATAATTTTGGTCGACTCTTGGCATGAAATATCCATATGTAATGTGCCACATACCTGTATCATGTGATTTTAGAAACAACTCTATTTTGATTTCCAAAAATAGTAATTTGTGCCATTAAAGTAAGGGGTTTGTTTGTTGGGCATCATTAGCAATGTACTTGACTTTTGACATTTTCTTCGTGAATCTTTTACACTAGCACTTTTTAAGTGTTAATCCTTAGAGACTAGCTTTGATGCCAATTGAAGTAACAATATCAATTACAACCAAGAAAGGATTGAATTGAAATTATCCATTTTTAAAAATTCCTATTAAAATATCAAAGTATCTAACTCAAGATTGATATTGGCTATAAACGAAGAATGTTCATGGTTAATAAAAACACACAATATCAAATTATCTATATAACATATGATTAGAAGGTAAAGAGTAAATGGAGATAAGAAAAGAGATATAACACAAAGATGTATCCTGGTTCACCCAAATACGTATTACGTCCAGTCCTCACAATTGTGAGATTTTCCACTAAGTGCTCAAAGCAAGATCGTTCTTGGTTTTCACACAGCTTTTACAAATCAATCTTGATCTCTTACAAAGTATTACCTTTCAACCTAGAAATGATTTCCACAAGATACCTTTCAATCCTTAGAAAGCAATTTTACACATTACATTTTAGTTATAAAAGGATTTTTAAAAATTACTCAAACTATATCAACACAATAGTCTTGAGTTACCAAATGATGATTTAAAGGGATTGGTCGAATTTGAGTATGCTCAACTTGTGTTTGACATTTAGATTATTGGATTAGAACTTAGTAAAATTGATTTTTATATTTAGTTAAAAACAAAAGTGAATCATGTGAAATGATTGAGAAGCTTTAAGAGATTTCGAATATGATTGTATGAGTGATGTATTGCTTTGTACTTGAAGCTTTTATTTATCCTTCATCTTAAGGCTTCTTTTATAGACTTTAAGCATGCTTATGACAGCTCATTTGGCCATTGAGAATGGTCCAGCTATCATGTGTTAGTAAGTGGATAGGATCAGCTTTAAAGCATGGATGTTGTTGCAAAGCAAGAACGATCTTCATTTCTTCTATAAGGGATGTTGAGGTTTAAGTTTCGTTTGACAGCTGTCTAAAATGATTCTCTGCTTTGTATCACATGTGCAGGCTACGTCCAATTTGTCAATTTTTATTCTTGATGGTTACTCAAACTTGGAGAATGATCTTTCTTGATCAAACTATGAAGCATAGCTTTTTCCTTTGACCATTGGAGTGATTATTTTACTAAAATGATCCTTGTATATTTCTAGTGAAACTGTGGAACAAATAGAAAATAATAGAACCAACCTTTTTCTTTAAGAATCTGATGTTTCTTGTTATCTTGGAACTGTGGAGAACGTTATTCGTTTTAAAGATATTAGCTAAGAACGTTTTTCGTTTTTCGTTTCTCTGAATGTACTTCCTTCTTTTTAATATGATCTTGTTTGAAGTGATAAGTACCTATCTTTGATTAAACAAACTCCAAACACATATTAAATACCAAAACTCTTAGATTCATAAATAGAAGTCTTTATTAAATTTTGTTTAATTATCACAAAATCAACAATAATTTAAATTTTGTTTATTTATCACTTTCAATATTTAAACTCATCCACTTAAAATCAACAATAATTTACATCTATAATAATCAAATAAACACTTTTATTATGCTGAAAATAAATAAATCAATTCAATGGTGTTCCATTGTTATATGAAGATGTACTACTTCCGCAAAGTGAGTATTATCTCATCATATAGATCACCATTTAGTTTAGTATGGAGTACAAGACTCACTTGTGTGAAGTTTAAAACTCATCTCATGTACGGTACAAAAATCATCTATATGGAGCACATAGCTCAATAGAGTAAATAACTGTTGGGTACAAGACTCATTCTAATGGAGCATAAGTTCATCTCAAACACATACAATAAAAATAACTCGTGTTTAACAATCACCTTCATAAAATCATAATTAAAATGTAATATTTTCTTTAAATATACAATAACAACAATCATTTAAAAACACAATATAAACAATCTTTTAGTTTATCTTTATATAGAAAAAAAACCATTCTTTATAATACAAAACTATATAATTTTTAGTAAATAACAGATGAAGTTATTCAATAAATTTCACTATTCAATTACCAAGTAATATGGTATCGCATTTTAACAATTCTTGCTTCCGCTTCATTTCTCAAAACCAGAATTATTCTTCATTTTATTTTCTACGATCCCAAACCCATAACCCTTCTAGATTTTCCTTTTGATTTCTCAAACCTACAATTTTTCCAGATTTCTTAAACCCATAATTTTATTTTCTCATTCATTTTTCAAGATTTTCCCTTTTCATCATGTCCAACGCTAACTCTCATTCTTCTTCTGATTTCAAACCATAAAATGATATTGTCTTCATCTCCGTAAAAGATCCCACTCTCAACCCTCCTAATCCTTATTAACTTCATCCTGACGAGAACCCCAACGCCTTTCTTGTCGCACCACCCTTAAACGACAATCACTATCACAATTGGAGCAAGGCCATGAAACGTGATTTATCATCCAAAACAAGATTCAATTCATTAATGGATCTCTTCCTTAATCAACGTCAACTCACCCTGATTTTGAGCTATGGGATCGTGCCAACAATATGGTAATTTCTTGGATTACTAGAACCTTATCTTCTCATATTTCTCAGAGTACTATATGCATCAACATCACTTACGATCTTTGGTGTGATTTGCGCAAAAGATTCACCAAAGGTAACCATTTTCTTATTTCCGATCTTCTTCGTGATCTCCACTCCATCAAGCATGGAGATCGAATATAGATAACAGAGGCTTGTTTCAAATATAGATTATAGAAGCTTGTCAAGCCTATGGTAGTTCTAGCTTTCATGATGTGCTTTGAGTGTAAACAAGAGCCGAAACACTTTGAGTATAAACACTTTGAGAGAATTTTATATCCTAGAAGGACTCTGTAAGACCCATAATTTTAAAGTGTACTCTATGTAATTTGGTGTATTTTTGGTTTTGAACTCGGAGGCTTTTTAGCCAAAGTTATTATTATTTTGGAGTTTATATGACCAAAAAGATATTTTGATGCCTGATTAGAATTACTCGTCGATAAATAAATTAAATTTACTGCGGTGAATCTTTTGCGAAGAGTTTAATGCGTGATGGGTGAAAGGGTAATTTAATAAATATCTAAAGATTTGGAGATATTTGTTAATTATTATTAATATATATATATATATATATATATATATATGTTTATATATAAAGAAATGGGAAGGAAAGAAAAAGGGAAAAAGGAAAAACAAAGGAAAGAAAGAGAAAGGAGAGAAAAGCAATAATTTTCCATCTTCTTCCTCCCCTGCTGCCTCGCGTGTTCACTTTCTTCCTTCCTCCATCTTCATCCATTTCCGTTGCTCTTGCTTCCTTTGAGTTCGAAAAGTGATAGTGGGTGATAGGACAAGGACTTCTCAACTTCACTCTCCCTCTTTGATCTGAAAACGAAGAAAAACGGTTTAGGGATTTCAAAACCGTCAAACACAAATATTCCCGTTTCTTCTAGATCTAAGCTTTGTTTCACAAAGAGATAGAAGGGAAAGTTGCTCACCTCCGTGCTACGGTGCTAGTGGACCAACTTTGCTCACCTCCGTGCTACGGTGCTAGTGGACCAACTTTGGAAGCGGCATTGCGAGCGGAGATTTTACTGGATTTACTCGCGGTACCGTAATCGAACGTGGAAGCTAACGTGAAGGTAAGGGCTCCTTCCAAACTTTTAGTTTGCATTTAGGGACTTACTTGTGGTTGTGTGGAAAAGAATTTGGTTAGGGTTAAAGTAATGTTTAGTGGAGAATGAATTTAAAACCCATTTATGTATGATTTCGAGTATATGAAACTTGTTGTGTTTGAGTGATGGATTGTGTTAATTTGTGACGTCGTATTCGACGTGTTCATACTTGATGTTTGTTGATTGATGTGTTTTAGTGTGAATTATGGATTGAATGTGAAAGTATGTTTGAGTTTGTTTTGTTTGGAATTTGAAAACCATTAAGTGAAACGAGTATTAAGAATGGGGAATCTCTTAATGTCTTGTTTACTTAATGTGAGTTTGTGAAAATCGCTTAAGTTAAATGAGAATTAAGAATGGGGAATCTCTTAATGTCTCGTTTACTTAATGTTGTTTAAAAATCGTTTAAGTTAACTGGGCGTTAAGAATGGGGAATCTCTTAATGTCTTGGTTGCTTAACGTTTGTTCTTGAAAAATCGTTTCAGTTAAATGAGTATTAAGAATGGGGAATCTCTTAATGACTTGTTTACTGAATGTCTTGTTGTGGAAATCGTTTAAGTCAAAAGTATATTAAGAATGGGGAATCTCTTAATATGTCTGTTTGCTTATGGTTGTTGTGAAAATCGTTAAGTTAAATGAGTATTAAGAATGGAGAATCTCTTGATATCTGCGTTTACTTAATGTTGTCGTGAAAATGATTTTGTGGAGAAATGGATTGTCGAGTCAAGGTGATGCCATGTGATTTGTTGGTTCATCTTGTCTGTGTTGGGATTGTCGAGTCAAGGTGATGCCATGTGATTTGTTGGTTCATCTTGTCCGTGTTGGGATTGTCGAGTCAGGGTGATGCCATGTGATTTGTTGGTTCATCTTGTTTGTGTTGGGATTGTCGAGTCAAGGTGATTCCATGTTATTTGTTGGTTCATCTTGTCTGTGTTGGGATTGTCGAGTCAAGGTGATGCCATATGATTTGTTGGTTCATCTTGTCCGTGTTGGGATTGTCGAGTCAAGGTGATGCCATGTGATTTGTTGGTTCATCTTGTCCGTGTTGGGATTGTCGAGTCAGGGTGATGCCATGTGATTTGTTGGTTCATCTTGTCTGTGTTGGGATTGTCGAGTCAAGGTGATGCCATGTGATTTGTTGGTTCATCTTGTCTGTGTTGGGATTGCCGAGTCAAGGTGATGCCATGTGATTTGTTGGTTCATCTTGTCTGTGTTGGGATTGTCGAGTCAAGGTGATGCCATGTGATTTGTTGGTTCATCTTGTTTGTGTTGGGATTGTCGATTCAGGGTGATGCCATGTGATTTGTTGGTTCATCTTGTCTGTGTGGGTATTGCGTTGTAACCGTTAAGCGGTATGTTTTGAAATTGTGTGTAAGTGTGTTGATTCAAGTTTATTATTGAGTATTTGAACTTGAGATGTCATTGTGATTGTGTTGATTTTACTAAGAGTTAATGTTTTGGAATTGTGTGATAGCAAGTTTGATTGCAAAACTATTTCGAAAACCCAACTTGTCGTGGTGATTGTGTGGAAATTGCTAAGTGTTAAGATTTGGAGTTGTGTATGAATGTGATTGAATTAGTTTATGTATTTTTGAAAGAATAGGCAGGGAAATCGATTGCCCAATCAATTGCCCAATCGATTGGCATTAAGTCAGTGGCTCAGCTATGCTGTCAATCAATTGCCCAATCGATTGGCATTAAGTCAGTGGCTCAGCTATGCTGTCAATCAATTGCCCAATTGATTGCCCAATCAATTTCCCAATCGATTGGCATTAAGTCAGTGGCTCAGCTATGCTGTCAATCAATTGCCCAATCAATTGTCGATTGATTTCAGCCCAGAGTTCAGATTTTTCAAAACAACCTTCAAGCAATCGATTGGCCTAGTGGAAATTCTTATTTTGAGTTAGATAATCGATTGCTCAATTGATTTATCAATGTTTTGGTCAGTTATGTATTACTTGATGGATTGAGAACTCTATTTGATTTCATTTACATTTGGCAAGCATTGTATGAACTTTTAGGATATGGAAAATCCTTTTAAGGTGCATGCTAAGTTGAAAAGGTATTTTGTGCATTTAAAAACTTAAATGTTATGTGTTAACTGTTAATTTCGGTTGGTGACCCTTTACAACTATTGTGGAAATCTGGGCTTTGCCCTCAGATGAGAGTCAGGATGATCCCACCGGTTCGTACCCTCCGGACGGGAATGTGGATGGGAGTGCTTGATTGGAGCTACGTTAGGAGAACCCCACGGGACGCGTGGAGATTACTCAAGGCGTATAGTTTTTTTTTTGTTATGTATAGAATGATCAGACTAGGTTGTCACTCAGGACACATATGTTTTTCTTTTGGGATACCTTTATCTTAAGTTGAAAGGATGTACCTGTACTATTGTTGACATCAGGACATGCTTTGGATTTATATTTTGAAAAACTTTTCCGCTGCTTGTAAATTTTAATGACTTAATTATTTATCCAAAGGTTTTACCTTATTTATTTCTCTGTTGTATTTTAATTTCTTTAAAAAAAAAGACACCCTCGCTTTGAAAAACAGGGTGTTACAGACTCTATCACTTATGATGCATTCTTTAGTTAACTTCTCCTCCTGTTTGCCTTGGTTGTGATAAAAAAAACTATTCATGATTGCCTTAAGCTAAAAACAATTTTTTTCTCTCACCACTTTGCATTCATAGGAATATTTGGAATCGCATGCATTGTTTTGCTCGGAGTGCAAAAGCTGAAGTGTGGGGGAATTTGATGATAGCATTTGGGCACATGTTTGTATCTTTTTTTAGTTTGGTATTTTATAAGTTCTTTATAGCTTAGAATAATTTTTTAGCTTGTTTCTAAACTTACGGTCGAAATTTTATTATTTGCATTTTGACTCTTTCTCGCTCTGTAGGCCATAACATGAGCTCTGGATATCGGATTGGCGTATACGAGCAAGCGTTGGAAAACTAAAAATCAAAGCTACAACTTTTATGTAGGAAAAAAAGCCCAATGCCGAACTTTACTAAGCCTAAATTGAAGATTTCGTAATCTGAACTTAAGCTATTCTTGTTTTCCTTGGTTGTGATAGAAAAACTATTCATGATTGTCTTAAGCTAGAAATATTTTTTTTCCTCACTACTTTGCATTCATAAGAATATTTGGAATCACATGCATTGTTTTGCTCGGAGTGTAAAAGAATAACTGTGGAGGAATTTGATTATAGCATTTGGGCACATATTTCTAGGTTTTGTGTTTGGTATTTTATAAGTTCTTTATAGCTTAGAATAATTTTTTAGCTTGTTTCTAAACTTAGGGTCGAAATTTTATTATTTGCATTTTGATCCTTTTTCGCTCTATAGGCCATAACTTGAGCTTTGCATATCAGATTGGCGCATACGAGCAGGCGTTGGAAAGATAAAACTATGAGCTACAACTTGTGTGTTCAAATAAAAGTCCAGTGTCGAACATTACTAGGTCTAAACTGAAGATTTCATAATATGCACTTTTGTAATAATTTTAAATAGCAAGCCACTTGTTTTTAAACCCTAAACTCTAAAGTCCAATTTCGAGTACTATATATTTGATGATTACTTTCTTTTCTACACACGAAATATTAGGATTCAGATTGCTATAAGAAATAAACATTTTTTATTTTAATTTTATGGAAGACTAATTTTATAAGATTAATCCACGAGTTCAGAGTTTTATTTACACCTTAAGATTCATGTTACATTGCCAATTTTGCTTCATGATTTTGTCTATGTTTATTTGTTTGGAACAAAAAGAAAGCAAAGGAAGGCGGATGAAGCTGAAAGGGGAAAGTGCATCATGTTGCTCGGTTGGTTTTATATATATATATATATATATATAATTAAACAATTAAGTATATTATAAAACCATCATTATAACTTTACACACATCACTTCACATCCATCGCAATATAATTTAATAGAAATATATAATCTCTTTGCAATTCAATTGACATATAAATTTTTTTGTAACTTCATTAAATTATACTCTAATAAATAATATTAATCGGTTCTCAGAAAA
>JBBPBS010000635.1:2370136-2397480 GCA_037974835.1 Cicer judaicum | reverse complement strand
AAAAAAAAAAAAAAAAAAACCTATATTTTAAATGCCTAATTCAGAAAAAAAAAAAATATATATATATATATAAATCTTTGATACTTAATTCATAAAATTAAAAATTGGGTTAAAGGCCTATGCAATTCATTACAAATTAGAGTTTAGAAAATTCAGGGTCTTACGACCTACACTTGTCTTACAAAACAAGACACCTAATGTGCTTTATAATATGCCACCTACATTTAATGACTTAAAAGTGTTTGGTTTTCTTTCTTTTGCTTCAACTTTATTAAATAATAGGACTAAATTGGATCCTAGAGCTCGCAAATATATTTTTCTTGGATTTAAACCAAGGACAAAAGGTTATGTTTTATTTGACATTCATACACGTGATATTTTTACTTCGCGAAACATTATTTTTTATGAGCATATATTTTCTTATCCTTCCATTGATTCTCTAAATGTGCATTGTATTCCTAATAATGTCACTGATTATACTACACTTATCTTTAATGATCTCATTTATATAGTAGATGACATTGGTCATGTTTCTAATATACCTCCTAATTCTCATTTTGATAACCACACATATATTATTAATGATTCTACTAAGTCCTGCACCTACCTTACGAAGCTCCTCTAGACCAAGGCAAAAATCCGCATATATTTGCAGGATTTTAAATGCAATATAGTTGTGGTTGATTCTTCATCCAATCGTGTATATATATATATATATATATATATATATATATATATATATATCCAATTTCATATGTTTTGTATTATAACAATTTATCACCTGCACAATTTTCTTTTGTTTATGCTATTTCTTCTGTTCAAGAACCACAGACTTATAAGCAGGCGATCAAACACCCTTGTTGCGTTCAAGCTATGGATTTTGAAATTCAACCTATCATCCAACACAATACTTGGATTTTGATTCCTCTCCCCCATGGTAAGAAACCAATAGGCTGCAAATGAGTCTATAAGGTAAAGTATAAATATGACGGTACAATCGAGTGGTATAAAGCTCGATTAGTTGCTAAAGTTTTTACCCAAGTTGAAGGTATATATTTTCTTTGACACATATTCCCCTATCGCTAAACTCACAACTATAAGGTTACTTTTATCTATTGCTTCTTCTAAAAATTGGCATATTCATCAACTAGACGTGCATAATGCATTTTTATATGGTAATTTAGAAGAAGAGGTTTACATCCAATTACCACCTGGCCTTTCTGTTGCTAATCCTACACATGTTTGCAAACTTTTTAAATCCTTGTATGGCTTAAAACAATCTAGTCGTCAATGGTTTGCAAAAATTTCCACTGCTTTATGTTCTATAAGATATTCACAATCTGCCTCTAATCATTCGTTGTTTACCAAATATTCTACTAATAAATATACAGCCTTATTGATCTACATTGACGATGTTATTGTTTTAGGCAATGACATTGCTGAAATTCAATTTATTAAAGATTTCCTCAACAAGACATTCAAAATCAAGGACTTAAGACACTCGAAATACTTTTTAGGACTTGAAGTAGCCCGTTCCAAGGCTGGTCTGCACATATCACAACGCAAATACACTCTAGATATCTTACATGAAACTAGTCTTTTGGCTTCCAAACCGGCTTTTGTTCTTATGCAGAAAATTAAGAAAATTTCCAAAGATAAAGGTTTTTTCCTGCCTGATCCTACATCGTATAGACGTCTAATTGGTCAACTGATATACCTCAGCAATACACGCCCATACATAAGCTTCTCTCTTCAACAATTGAGTCAGGACATGACAACACCAACTTCCCAACATCATCAGGCTGCTATTCAAATTCATCATTACCTAAAATCATCACTAGCTCATGTACTATTTTCCCGAGCATCTTCTTCTCTTCAACTCAAGTCCTTTTGTGAGTCGGATTGGGCTAGTTTCCCCGACACACACAAATCTATTATTGGCTTTTACATCTTTCTAGGCGATTCTCTTATATAATGGAAATCTAAGAAACAAGCTACTATCTCTCGTTCTTCTACTAAGGCCGAGGATAGGGCCATGGCTTCCACTATTTGCGAGCTTCAATGGCTCACATATCTTCTCAATGATCTTAAGGTTTCTTAGCAGAAACCTGCACTTCTTTATTGTGATGACCAATCAACAAGGCATATTGCCTCAATTCTTCTATCTATGAACGCATCAAACACATTGAGCTCGATTGTCAGATTGTTTGTGAAACACTTCAAAACAACATCTTTTTCGTTTACTTCCATTTTCTTCGCATCTTTAGCTTGTCGATATGTTTACAAAATCTTTGGATCCTATACCATTTCACAAAACTATAAACACTTCAACAACATGGTAAATAATAATAAAAGTAGTAATAATAATAATAATCTATAAATTATAATATATTAAATTTTGAAATTCTAATTATTTTTAGTATTCGATTTTAAGATGTTATAGAGCACCCTTAAATGAAGGAAATAGGGTTGTTGAAAGAGCATAGTCAGACTTTCATATACTGATTTAACCAACAAACACTAAATGATAATAAAATAAAATGGCTAGAATATGGTCTTAAATACATCTAAATTTGTTGGGATGCATGGTGATATCAACAAATTATCATTTTATATAAAGTCACATGATGACAAGAGTATAATACAAAACAGTGAGTTTAGGGTTATGGCTTCTACCATATGCACATATCTAATTAGAAAGATAAAATTTTCATTATGATATCCACATATTACTTCACTACGCCAAAAATGACATTTTATAGCGCGTCTTTAATAGCGCTTATTAAATACAAGCGCTGTTGTATGATATTTTAAAAATAAAGGAGGATACAACAGCGCTTTTTTGACAACCGCTGTAAAAGGCTTTTTGGAAAGGACCTATTAGAGCGTTTTTTGGAAAAGCGCTGTAAAAGGCTTTTAAAAAAAAATAAGAAGGTCTTTTACAGCGCTGTAAAAAAAGTGTTGTAAAAGACTTGCGCTTTCACATAATTAAAGGACCTATTAGAGCGCTTTTTGGAAAAGCGCTGTAAAAGACTTTTAAAAAAAAATAAGAAGGTCTTTTACAACGCTTTTTTGACAAGCACTGTAAAAAAAGTATTGTAAAAGACTTGCGCTTTCACATAATTAAAGGACCTATTAGAGCGCTTTTTGGAAAAGCGCTGTAAAAGGCTTTTAAAAAAAATAAGAAGGTCTTTTACAGCGGTTTTTTGACAAGCGCTGTAAAAAAGCGCTGTAAAAGACTTGCACTTTCACATAATTAAAGGACCTATTAGAGCGCTTTTTGGAAAAGCGCTGTAAAAGGCTTTTAAAAAAAAATAAGGTCTTTTACAGCACTTTTTTGACAAGCGCTGTAAAAGACTTGCACTTTCACATAATTAAAAGACCTATTAGAGCGCTTTCTGGAAAAGCGCTGTAAAAGGCTTTTAAAAAAGCGCTGTAAAAGGTAAATCGTTTCAGTTTCCTCTTTATTACATAAACTTCACTACGTTGTAGTGTCCTTCTCATCTTCATTATCCTTCTCATTGCGAACCCTACTATCCCTACGAACAATATTGTTAGCCATCTCCATTGCAAATCATCAGGTATTGTATTCATTTATTCATTTATTTCTTACATACATATATATAATATGTTTGTTAATGATAATAATCAGATTTATTTGATAGTGCTTTACAAGTTTTCCGAGCTCAAATGGGTGCTATAGTGTCGAAGCAAAAATCAAATAAATCACATGGATTCCATGACAATCAATGCACAAATAAATCACATGAAATATATGTCTTTAAAATTTCATTAACAATCAATGCACAAATATTTATTGACTTATATGTTTTATTTTATAGTGCTCTCATCAACTAACAATATGGACTGCGGATACTGTATATTGCGATTTATGAAGGAGATTGTTGATATAATCCCAGAAAGAGATCTAATTGAAATAAAGGAATGCACCTATTACAGCGCTTTTTAAAAAAGCGTTGTAAAACTAATACCACAAGCAGCGCGTTTTTAGAAGAGATTTACAACGTTTTTTTTTTATTTTAAAGAGCGTTGTTGTATCTTTTTACAGCGCTGGATACAACAGCGCTTAATTTTTTGAAAAAGCGTTGTAAATGACTTAAAAAAAGCGCTGTAAAATGTCATTTTTGGCGTAGTGCTTTCGAGTTATTAAGTATATTTTAGAACTTGGTTTCAATAAATTAGAGTTTTTCTTTTTAAATGTAAGTGGATAAACATTATAGTTGGTGTACAAATAGGTGAATTAAGATTTACATTGGTGAACTTAATTTGAGAAGTTAAGTTTACATGAATCAATGTTAGTAACGAGAATAAAAACATATTATTTTAGTTATATAATTATATTTAAAGGTTTCACATACTAAGATGACACTTCTTAAGCCGGCTACAAAATCTGCTTAAAGCAACCTTTAAAAGTTCACTCTATATCCTATTCATGTACTAGTGTGATATGAACAAAACGTTTGAAAAAATCATTAAGGCCTACGATACCCCTGAGTGCTATGAAAAATGACTTGAAACTTATTTGAATTTGGTCAACATCCTTAGAAAAGATAACATGATGCTTAATGACTTAGTCTAATTCTATAGAGTTGCATCACTAGACATTTAAAACATTTCTATAGACAGTTTTATAATATTATAAAAAAATTAAATTTAAAATTTGATTTTTAAATCTATATTTTTATTTCTTTTATCTTGTGATTACCACATTTAAAAAATTTCTATTTGATTCATATTAATCTTAAAAGTTTAAATGTTTTGTGAGTTTTTTTTATAATATTTTAAATATATATACAAAAAAATCATTCAAAAAATTTAAGAGTTTAAAGATAATTAAATATATTTATTTCATTAAATGACCAAAAATGTTTGCAGAATTTTTTATTGAAACTACAAAATATAATTTTTTTACTAAAGTCAAAAACAAATTTTTTAAAATTTTCCAAAAACTAAAATTTTAATTAAATAATAAAATAAAAGGCAACCGAAGCGTTTGGTAGGTGGCATGTTAATTCATTTTTTTTCTTCATGTGTAAGCATAATCTCGAGTATGTAGGAAGATTCGTATGAATATTCAAATATAACGATAAACTATTATTGGTTTGCATTAAAAAAGAAGTTATATATAAATTGAATAAGCCAAGATACTCCTGTCATAATAAAAATAGTAAAACAAACCATGAGATACCCCTCATTATAACCCTGTATTATATTTTATAAAAACAGACCTATGTTATACTTCTCTCTTTTGGGGTCAGAAGCAACACTACTTTTGTTTTATCTTATGTAGTTATTCCTGATCTACTAGAACGATTGTCAGCTACCGCAGTAACTTCAGAAATCTCAAATGACAAAAATAACATGACAAAAATAACGAACATTCTTTTTATAATAATTGTCAGGAGATTTTGTGAACCAATTCACGCTACTACAATTTCAAATAATAGCTTTTCAAGAAACTTATCAATTGAGTCAAATGCATGTAAATCGATTTGTACACTACAAAATAATTATTTTACGGTTACCGATCAGTTACGAGGCGTTGTACTTGTTAGTGTAAAAGTGGTTTTAGCTACGATCACCTAATTGATATTTTTATGATAGGACAATAAAAAAATAAGAATAATTATTTTCTAATTATATTTGCGAACTGTGTAGACTAAATTAGAAAACAAATATTTATATTAATAACTATCTATTTTTAGGTAGCATAAATTATAAGTAAATTAGAGATAATAATATAAATATTTTTAACACAAAAAATATTATCACCTAATAAATAACTAATTATGTTTACAAATAGAATAAGTCATAATATATCAATAAGAAACATTGAAACAAGCATACGATTACCTATAGTCCAAGTCAACGAATTAAAGACAAAGGAAATACATGTTATTGATTGACTTTCTAATCATAAAGGAAAAGAACGTTACAATCATTATCTGCCTTTGACTAAATACCCATGTTGATCCTCTAACCCAAAGTTCAAAAGATGAAATCTCTAAATGAAGCCTCTGATATAGTCAACACTATGATCATGTCAACGCTTTGGTATAGTCAACATTCTGATAAGAAGCCAACATTCCAACATCCTCTACTCATCAGTGGACTTATCCTCTTATTGAAGAAACACATGACATCCTCTAAAAGTGTAATCGTATGAGATTTGTCTTCTTAAATCAAGATACCTTGAATTAATTCTGAAGATATATCTTAAAGGTTGTAGACTTAAATGCAAATTCAAGATCTCCAACGGTAACATTCTCAAACAAATACATTTCTTAGTAATTAAGTAGAAACTGATCAATATGAAATATGGGCTTAGAGAATGAAAAAGAAAATGTTTTAAGAATAATTTATATAGAAGCCTATAATACATCAAAAGAAAAGACTAAATAAAAAATCATCTTAGTAGAGATTTACTAGAATTGTTGTACATCAATCAATGTGTTTTATACACTTGCATTGATATAAGACTTGAAATCTAATATCCTTTCGACGAGACTTAGAATCCTAGAAACAAACTGTGTCAATTCATACACAAATTGGAACTGATGAAAATCAGCCCGATAGCGGATGCTAATGAAAAAACAACTCAAATAATCTTCGAAAAATAGAAAAACACAATTCAATCATCTATTTCTTATATTTTTCAGCAGCTTCAGTACTTTTACTAACTCAAGTTCTTTAAATATTGATTTGTTCCATTATTCTAAGGTTGAACAATTTTACTCATGATTTATCATTTGTTTATTTAAGATCATAAAGAATATTTAATTTTTTTTTTCAAATTCACATATTATGTGAATTAATTGTTGGCAGAAAAATATCAAAAGTGATGTATCTTTTGTTTGGTAATTGTTCTTTATGGGCATGATGAAGGACATATTCGTACTTTTTTTTACTACTGATTCTCCGTAGGTAAATGAAAAGAATAGTGTTAAGCTATCTATGAATTATCCATAGGTAAAGTCAAAGTGAAATTTTGTTTATTATTATTATTATTATTTTAAGAAATAAAAGCTTATTAGTTCTTACCACTTATTAATTTTGTTTTTACCACTTATTAGTTCCCAACAAAAGTAAATGAAAACAACTAGACCTCGAACCTCATCGCACAAGCTCATTTTCTCTTCTCGCAAAACCCTTTCCTCCAATTAGCTCAACGCACCAACCAGATTGCCATCGTCAGTCAGAGTTCTCTGGCTGCCAATCAGAGCTCCCTGGTCGTCGCTTCAAAGTCTCATTCACAGGTTCTCTCTTTCTCTCTATAGTTTTGTTGTTCGTTCTCCCTTTCTCTTGTTCATTTTTTCTTGTTCGCTCTCTATTTCACTATCGTTCGTTGTCGTTACTTTGTTTGCTATCTCTAATTTGTTTTATTTTCATGATTATTTGTTGTGTAAATGAATGTTTATTAATTGATTTACAAACCCTAACTCGTTCTCTCGTTTTGTATTTGCACAGCTCGTTGAAATCACTAACATCTCATTTCATAGGTAAGAGCTTGAAAATCCCTAACTCTGTTAGTTTAATCTGTTAGTGGTAATTAATGAATTGTAATGAATTTGTGTTTGGTTTGCAACTATACTAGTTACTTGATTACTTGATTGCAACTATGTAATGAATTTGTGTTTGTGTTAGTTTAATCTGCCTTTTTTTTGTTCATATATGTTTGAAAAAAGATTAATTAAAGCATTGAGCTACATTAACTTGATTTACTTAAAGCATTGCAAGATGATAATGTGTAATGGAAGACCAAATTGTTACTTAAAGCATTGAGTTGCTGATTTAGTTGATTTATTTAAAGCATTGAGTTGCATGTATTTGTTAAATTTAACTATTGATGTCACTACATGTATTTGTTAAATTTAACTAATATGGAGTTCCAAGTTCAACTAACCCCCTGGTCCCTTCCTCTACGATAAAATAAAATCCATCAAGCCGATTGTAACACCCCGATTTTTAACAGCGTCAGTGTATTTTTTTTTTCTTTCAAAAATCAACTAATAAAATACCAACACGTAGCACAACGACAATTGTCATAGTTAGTTACATCATAATTATAACAAATAGATATAGTTTTGAGGCGATAACCCAAAATATCCAAATATAAAATACGTCGGGGTTATAAGACCTATCAAGCATCGCTCATACCCCTGGGGTATTCTCGGCAGACACCTGTACAAGTATTGCTCCAAGAAATACTAATCTCCCCATGGTCATGTCAGAAAAATGGAACATGGACCCACCAAAACAAAATTCATCTGACCGTATAAGTATAGCTACAATAATCCCAAAATGAAATAAGTACAGGCACCAAAAGAAAGACAGCAAGTCCCTATACAACAAAACTAATATGATCATACTCTAGCAACTATAATAACATGGGTGACCTCCACACACTCTACAAGTCTCGTATGACGCAACATCCATCTTCGAGGTAACCTCCTCCTCATCAACATCGATAGACAGATCAGTCTCTTCAGAAGTCAGATCCACCACGAGATAGGTGGCTTCGTTGGCGCCGAAAAATCAAAACAGTCTGCTATTTTAGTGAAAATCAGTAAGGGATCATTCACCGGAAGAGGAATCTCTGAATCAACCTGCCTAGATGGCCCTGCAATCTCTCGCTCTATAGGCATCAGCCCCTTATCCTTTCTTCCAGTCCCAGCGTAAGTAGCCTTGCTTGAGATGGGGTCATATACCCAAGCAGTCGGTGAGTCTCGATCAGGAAAGTCTAACGACGTTTTCTTCGTCAAGGTAATAGCTGGTGGAATGAACTCGTGTATCATGTGAAGGCAAAGCCCAAATTTCCACAATAATTGTAAATGGTCACCAACCGAAATTAACAAATAACACTTAGCAAAATTCTTATATTTTCAAATGCTCAAAAGAACCTTTCAACTTAGCATACTCCTCGAAAGGGTTTCCATCTATCCAAAAATGCATAAACAATGTTGAAAAATGAAGTTTTGACAAACTGCACTATCGTAAGGACATATCAGTAGTAATTACCAAGGTGCAATCTCTCACAGATCAGCATGATTTACTAACGTGCAGTTGCTCACAGAGCAGCACGATTTTCTAGAGTGCAATCACTTACAGATTAGCATATTCTAGAGTCTAATCTCTCATAGATCCACCCGACGCGATAATCCCCGCAAGGATAAGATGAACCAACAATTCACATGGCATCATCCCATGGCCCATCATGGTCACCACTATCACCATGGCCCCATCGCAATCACCATGTACTATGAAATGCACGAGTATACTCTGACTCTTTTCACAATAATCATTAAGTAAATGCAGCTATTAAAAGATTCCTCATTTTTAATACTCATTTAACACTAATGATTTTTCAAATACAACATAGAGTATACTCAAACATATTTATTCACACCAATTTCAATTTCCAAAAACACACATAAACCACATCTCCAAATTCAATCCACACATAAATTGAATTAAATTCTTTTTCCACCAATCCACACATCAATTTCTTCTAAAAACATTCATAATATTAATTATGAACACATCAATTTCACCAAACATGAATCGCCACAATTTTCAAATATTAATCACCCATATTCAATCTCTAAAATTTTCAACCATAAATCACCACAACAACATTAATATATCAGAGTTCTCCCCACCACTAACTCGGTGCCAACGGTCTCGATTCTTTTTCGAGACTCAAGGAGCTAACTACATAAACATAAATATTTATAACAATTTGTTCACAATAAAATTATTCCAAACACAATTAGAGAACAAGTGATGCAAGATATATCATCTATGGGTTTCTCTCAACAAAACAATAATTTCCCAATTTGCTCTCCTAATACCACTTTACATGCAAGCAAAAAAAGGTAGTTGTTCAGGTGTGCCACCTATACTAGATGAAGAGGAATATCCTAAAACATTGTGAATTATATATTGATAGGCATACTCATATTGTGGCATATGATGATGTGTACAAGTTGGGAGCTACTATACATTGTGGGTTATGGTTACCAAGGTTCAAGATGCAAATGCTCAAGTACATATATCCACTGATGAGGTGACAACAGCAGTTGGTCAAGCCCCTTACAATTTTATTCAATGGCCAAAAAGACTCTTGCAACTTGTTTCCAATAAGGTATTTATTACACATGTCTTTATGTAATTACGTACTTGAGTCCTTTTAAATATGTTGACTAATACATTATTTTAATGGTTTAGGTTGTTGAGGTATCAAAGAAAAATGATATTCCATCAAAAATGCTAAAGTTTCAACTAAATTATGTTGAACAATTGATGGTAATGACAATGAATATATCAAAACCTTTAGAATTTAAGTTGGAACATGGTGGAACTAGTTTTTTTTCCTTCCATTGAAAGATGTTATAGAATTGTGTATGGATAAAGAAGATATATGCATCACCATTTTACAAATTTGGCTAACAAAAGTATGTTTTATTTGTAAATTTGGCCAAATTATGAATTTCATTTATAATAAAAGTTAAGTTTCATATCTTAGGTATCTACATCGTAGTTGTATTAAATTAGAAAAGTGTGAAGTGTATGGCTTTATTGATCCAAGTTTCATCAAGAGTGAAAATGATTCAACTAAAGCTCAAGTCCATATTCAAAAGAAGTTGTACGAGGAAAAAAGGAATTGTTACCTAGCATCGTATCTAAAAAAGTAAGTATTTGTCTATTAACGTTATTGCTTATAATAGAGAAAATTAAATAAAACAAATATTTAATTGTTTATTGTAGTCGTTATTGTAATCCTAAGGAGTTTAATGTAGTCATTCTATGTAGTATTTAATTTATTTATTGTTTATAAGTATTGTAATATGTCTTATAACATAATTTTAATAACTATTTTATATTGTAGAGCTTTTGAAGGTTATTATAGGTTGCTAGGTTTGAGAGTTAAACTAAAGATAACATAGAGTTTTTCTATAGTAAGTTGTTTACAAATGCATAACTTCATTTATAATATTATAACAATTTTATATATATAACATTTTTTTGTGATATTCATTTTAGAGTCAAAGACAAGTTTCAAATTATGAGTGTGACTATTATGTCATGTTATGTATGTTGAACATTATAACAACTGGTATTGTTGATTTGTGGACGCAAGTACGTATATTTTTTTACAAGTTATTATTGATTTTTTTTATTATGTTCGTATAATAAAAAAATTAGAAGTTATTATTGATTCTTTTTTTAAATTCGTATGATAAAAAATTGTAATTCAACCGATATTGATTTTTTTCTTTCAGATATTTGTTCAAGAACGTTGTGTGAATTTTATTTTTCAATGAATTAAAATAAAAGACAATGCTTGAATATGTTTGTATTCAATATTTCTACATTGTGATTTTGTTAATGGACATCTAAACCATATGATTCTGTAGTAGAACCCAATCTTGGAATTTTATATATTAAGCATATGATTTTCTTGTCTTGTCAAGAGTAGTTAAAAATGCGAGACATCTTCTTTGTACTCTATATTTTGTATGAACTTTTCATACTATATATTTTGGTTATTAGATGACTATATAAAATTGTGGTTGCAAGTACAAAACTCTAATTTAAAATTCAGTACAAAATATTGTAGGTATGCATGAAGGAGGAACAGTAAAACAAAATCAGAAATTTATTAAAAAATAATTTATTTTAAATTTATCTATTTTGTCTGTTATTCAAAAGAACCGACTTAATAAGATAATTTATTGAACTAAATTAATTATGTTGAAGTTGGTTAAACCGAATCGACATAACAAGTAGTTTGTTGTGTATTCAGACACATAACCGACTTAAAATGTATTTTTTACCAGACTTAAAAAGATAAAATTCCACTAGTGTATAGCTAATGTCCTTAGAAAATTTATTTTACTCAACTTCAATCTTACCAAGCTTTGAAAAATCATAAATTCAAGTTTTAAAACTGATTTTTCCTTAGAATAAACTACTTAACATGTACAAGTTTGAGATACATTTATTTTTAGCAGATAATATTGTTGTAGGAAAATTATAAGTTTATAACAATTTTTGTAATGATAGCCAACATGTCTTGAATCCCAAGAAAATTTATTTTGCTAAAAAATTCATAACCAATATTCATATATTTAAGATTTAAACACTAAGACTGTTTTTCCTACAATTTTCAAGAATTCAGTTTCGTATGTTCAAACCTTCGTCCATGCAAAAATCCGAACTTGACTATGAACTTGTCTTAGAGAAAAATAGCATGCATGTTATAATCAAAATTAATCAACTTATTTCTAGGCCTCTTGACAATATTTCCAAAATCAATTTTGAATTTCAAAAAAATCAAACAATGAAAACATAGTAATTTCTTTTATCTTTTCCAAAACCACATGCAAGCTAAAAAATTAACCTTTTCAAGAATTTTATGCAAAGCTTCTAAAAATCACGTTACAAGAATCAAAATCAATAGTCTAAAATTAAAATGAAATAGCTCAAATGCATGCAAGCAAAATATCAACCTTTTTCAAATAACTCGTGCAAAACCTCAAAATTATTCCTCAAAAATCATATGCAAGAGCTCCAAGTTACATGCATAGTTTGATCTTCAAGTTTCATGAAGAAAAACTGAAACCTGTTCCCTTCCATCACCAATGAGGTTTTAGCCTCACCAACAAAAAGGCATAGAGGAATTCAAGAAAAAGAGGGGATGAAGTTTCATTCCCAGAAGTATGGATAATGGTAATTCAAGAAGAAGATGAAAGGTATGAAAAGTTACCTCATCAACACTTTGGTTTTTCATTTTCTTTCTTGAAAAGGAATGTGATGAATGAGGAAAAAAATGAAGGTAGGAGAGTAGGAGCGGATTTTTTGCCTTTTAATGAAAGAAATGGAAAGGAATTTTTCAATTTTGCCCCTAAGTGAGGTTTCCAAACATTTGTTACAATTTGTCTTAATATGCATCAAGAATCTTACTTGGTTCTAGTCACTTTCTCCTAACTACCATCATTTATACCTTACTTGATACATGTGTTGCATATGATGCATTACGTTTATACCCATGTGATCATATAAATCTTTCTTATATAAAGTTTTCTAATCTCAATGTATATAAAATTCATCTACTGAAGATTCTACTTGTTTCGGGGAATTTCACAAATAAAGTTTAGCGAGACAAATACTTAACGATTAAACTATTATGTATGTCAAATAATTATTATCCTACTAAAAAAAATTATTTAACTTCACCAATCAACCAAAAATAAATATAAAACTATAAATTTAAGTTTCGTTGAATTCTAAGTTCGTTTGAAATTAAATGATGAATAAACTTTACCGACTATTCGAAAACTAATAAAATTTACCTGTGATGATTTTAGAAAATAATATTTTTTTTTCATTTTTATATTTTAAAGGTTCCTAAAATATAAATAATTTAAAAATATTATGACTAAACTATGAGTCGTATATTAAAAATAGAAAACCACGCGCTAACAGGCTTGTCGTATTATTGGAATATAACAAACACTGTCAAAATACAAAGCAAGTTCGGTGGAAGGAGGCTTTCTAAAAAGTTATGGCCTAGTTAATACTCAAGCCTTTGCTCTCATAGTTAGGCATGAAACTGAGGCAAGTTGTTGCTCTAGCAATTAGTAAAAATTGGTCACTATATGATTTAAATGTTAAATATGCCTTCCATAATAGTCCTCAGAAAAAATGTGTTTGTTACTCTACCCCTTGTTTTGTGAAAGAAGGAAAAAATGAATTTGGTTTATAAATGAAATAAAGTATTATATGGTCTCAAGTAAGTCATAGTAGTTGGAATAAAATAATAATTTGAATAAATTCTTATTTTTTAGTTTCAAAAATTGTTTAAAATTTACAATTTTAGCCACCGAAGATATTACTGGGTTGAGTCGCGGACTAAGTCGCTCTCTTTAAAATGTCTCGAGGCATTGCTCAAATTTTGCAAGGCATATCAATCATGAAGTCCCCAAGATAAAATAGTCCAAATACATTGTGTCGGAATTCTACTGCACCGTGAAAAAGCATTCTAGAATTATACTCTCAATATAGCAGTCGAATAACTGCCACTCGTAATATGGTACTAAGACCACTCGAAAAAAAGAGAAGAAGTGAGTAAGAGATGGGAAGAAGAAAGAAAAGAGAAAGTTGAGAAATGCATCTAACTTTGGTGTACTTTTCACAAGAGTTTGAATGTCATTATATAGTGATGGAAGCAAATCACCATATGCTTTCTATCCAATGTGGGACTTTAGTATTTATAGTGTTAAAAACTACTCAAAATAGAGTTTTGCAATGTGGGACTTCAAAAAAATTAAAATTCACACATTAACATACTTTATGTTCCAACGACCTACTTGAATTTAAAAAAGTGTTTCTGAAATAACGTCAAACGCTTTTATAAGATCGTGCATAAACAAATGTGTCTCTTGACCTGAACATTTGCATAGTAAGTAAGATTCAGATTCAACAAAAGTGACTTGTAGTCTTGAACTCTATCTTTGACATCAAACTCACACACAACTTTTTCATAGGGTATATTCTCAAAATTTCATGCATTAATTGCCTTGCACATGTATCCTAGTATAGTGAACGCTCTAGGAATTTTGCTTCGAAATTCCATAGGAAGTGGCCCCACTTTCATATTCACATAAGTGAAGTCTATCAAGAGTAATCTTGTAGTTAGGTACTCCAGTTCACATAGAGTATAGATCTCATTAGGATTTTCTATTACCTCATCCTATCATCACTTCAAGAATCATGCTTCTCTAATTTATAGCATGTTCATTTCGTATCACTTAACGATTTGTTATTATCCATTGAACCTAATTCTTGGGATCTCCAGTCTTTTAGGTTGGGTTACCACAATGAGTGACTCTATAGGAATTAGTCCCATCCTTTTGGACGTATTTATGACTTTCTCTCTAACTAACCATTTCGTCAAAGGATCTGCTAAATTCTCACTAGTGTGTACATGATCCACTACAACAACTCTTTTAGAAAGTAACTTTATAATAATGTTGTGCTTACGAAGAACTAGTCGTCTCTTATCGTTGTAATAACAATTCTCAATCTTTGCAATAACCGCGGTACTATCATAGGTTTTTCCCATAAAGGGATCTCAACAATCTATCATAGGTTTTTCCCATAAAGGGATCTCAACCACCAAACATCTCAACCAGCTCACTTCTTCATTAGTATCAGCTAGTGCTGTCATTTCAGACTCCATAGTGGACTGAGTCAATTTCTTCTATTCTTCGATTTTCAAGATACAATACCACTAGTTATATTAAAATATAGCCACTAGTTTCTTTGGAGTCATCTGATAAAATGTTTGAATCAGGAACATCGTATACTTCAAGGACGGCATGAAATCTTTGATAATGTAATCCAAGACTCATGGTCCTTTTTAGGTATCTTATGAAACTTTCGATAGCGTGTCAATGTTTCATACTAGGTCTACTGGTAAACCTACACAATAGTCCCATGGCGTAGGCAATTTTGGGTCTAGTACAATCAATTGCGTACCTGAGGTTACCAGTGATGCTCGCATATTCATTTTGTCTAACACCTTCACCAGTGTTCTTGAAAAGTTTCACACTTAGATTATATGGTGTACAAGTAGTTTTACAGTCAAAATATTTATATTTCTTTAGGATTGTTTCAACATAGTGAAACTGATCCAAAGAAATTCCATTTTCTGACCTAGTAATCTTGATTTCAAGGATTACATTCGCTTTTCTATGGTATTTCATATCAAAGTTGTTACACAACAATGATTTCAAAATATTTACAGCATGAATGTTTGAATCAAATATGAGTAAGTCGTCTACATAAAGACATATGATAGTGCAAATGCTATTTTCATATTTGTAGTAAATATATTTTTCACTTTTATTCACTTTAAACTCATTTGATATAATCAAGTTATCAAGCTTTTCATGCCATTTCTTATGAGCTTGTTTAAGACCATACAATGATTTATCTAACTTATAGACCTTGTCTTCTTGTTCTTGAATTACAAAACCTTCAGGTTGTTCCATATAGATTTCTTAACATCCATTTGGTGTATCACCAGGTTATGAATAGCCGCAAGTGATATGAGTACTCTAATGGATGTTATTCTAGTGACTCGTGAAAAAGTGTCGAATAAATCTATATTTTCTTTGTCTAAACGTTTGGCTACATGGTATGCCTTGTATTTATCAATAGTTACATTGAGTTCTAGTTTCTTTTCCATGATCCATATACAACCTATTGATTTGCAATCAAGAGGCAAGTCTACTAAATGTTAGGTCTTGTTGGACACTACACAAACCATTTCATCATTTATAGCTTACTGCCGTAAATATGGATCCAATAATGACAAAGCTTCTTTAAGATTTGCATGATCCTCTTCTAAATTATAGGTCGTATATTCGGGTCTATAATCTTTAGCAACTCTGACTCTCTTACTTCTTCGAGTTTCTGTTTCGCCTTGTTTGCTTCCTCTAGTTATAGGAACGAAACTTGGTTCCCTGCCTCTAGGACTGTGCAAAAAATTCGGTTATAAGACCCATATCCAAAACCGGATCCAAAACTATTTTAAATATTCGGTTAAAATAATATGGATATAACTCAATTCATTTATAAATGGTTGGATAACCACCCACATTTTAATTTTGAATTTAGATTTTAACAAGCTTTTATCGACCCAACTCCCAAATTTCAATCCCAGAACCCTAAATCCCCAAAACTCCATAAGCATTTTCCAGCAGCGTTTTCCAGCAATCCTTCCAACAGTGTTTTCCGACAATCTTTCCTTCTAGCAAACTGACCTTCCATCTTTGAAGCATCGTCCTTCCTTGGAGTCCCCTACCATGATATTTATTGAATTCCATCTTTTCAAACTAACACGATAATTTTTCTTTCAATGTTTCTCTTCTATTTTCATTTCATATTTGTTCTCTTTCTCAACATGATACCGCCATCTTATAGTTCATATCATCAAAATAATGTTGTTTCATAATAGTCTTTTTCGTATTTTCACGATGAATTTATAGCATTTTTAGAAATTTATAGTGTTTTTTGGATGTCAATTATCATTTGACCGTATTGCTTATATGTTTTTTTTCTTTCTTTCTCGTTTATACTTAATTAAAAATGTTTAAATATTAATTAATTTTTTAGATACATGTTCATCTCCCCAAAATATGGGGATTCATTAGGAAATTATCAACTAGGTTATAATTTAAGTTTTTAGATACATGCACAAACATTTATAATTTAATTAGCAAATGTTTTATCCATAAACTCATTAGTTATCAACTAGGTTATCCGTAATTTTAATTATAATCTTTGAAGTTACCTTGTGATGAGAAAGTAGTAGTAGCTGTCACGCAATAGTTTGATTCATATAATAAGGAAGCGTATTGGTTCTTTGTACCTTGAACATTAGTTTGACTGATGCATGTAGATTTGTACCTTGAACATTTTAGGTTCATTAACTATCTTCTTTATTATTGTAGCAACCTATAACATTACATCAAGATGGGTGATCAATCTGAGACAATAGATTTGTTTGTTTCTCCTCCACCAATTATCCCAAACACAACTACTATGTTACCACCTAGAACCAAAGGTCGTAAAAACCAATCTTTTGTTTCGAATGATTTCACAGTAGATCCTAACTTGGATGGGACATCTATTTGCAACCATTGTAGTAGGAATCACAAGTGTGATAATGGGACAAGTTCGACGATACAATATTCAAAGGGATGTAAGAAAAACCCCAATAGCGAATTTAACAAAAGGAAAAGAACATTGGATGCAATGAATGTTGAAGGTCATAATTGATGCGTGCTTGACTGGTTGGGGGTTGAATCGAATTTTGACTGTGGCACTTGACAATGCTTCATCAAATGATCTTGGAATCAAACAATTGAAGAAAAGACTAATGTCTTGTAACAACTTAGTTTTTAATGGAGAGTACATGCATATGCATTGTTGTGCACATCTTAAATATCATTGTTAGTGAGGGGTTGAGTGATTTGGACATGGCCATTTTAAGACTTCCAGTTGTTGTGAAATATGCTAAGTCTTCTCCTCTTAGGTTTGTGAAATTGAAAGCATGTGTAGAACGGTCAAACTCTGAATACAAAGGTATTGTTTGTCTTGATGTGGAAACTAGGTAGAACTCAACATATTTAATGTTAGACTCGACTTTGAAGCATCAAAAGGCATTTGAAGTACTTGAAATTCATGATCCCACGTATTCTGAGGAACTACGAGAAGGGGAAAGGTATGCCTACCGGTTTAGATTGGGCGAAAGCACAATCAATAATGTCATTTTTAAAATTGTTTTAGGATGCCACATTACGAATATATGGTTCCTCCTATGTTTCCTCTAATATGTACATGTTTGAGGTGAAAAGATACTTAAAATGTGCAATTCCGAGGATATATGCTTAAAAGTAATGGCTGATAAGATGAAAACAAAGTATGACGAATATTGAGGAAAACATGAAAATTTGAACATGTTGTTGTAGGTTTCTTTTGTCTTAGACCCCAGGAACAAATTAAAGTTTTTTAATTGGTTGGTCACTCAGAACTTTAATTCATTTTATGCAACCAAATAAAAAGATTTGTTAAAAACCCGTTTGGATGAACTAATTGTGGAGTATAGTGGTGTTGGATAAGGGTTCCAAAGTGAATCACAATCGACTGAATTTGATTTAAGTGGTAAGGAAGATCTTTATAGTTATAATAGATTTTTAATGAGCACTAGTTCTTCCTCTACTAAAAAGTCTGGTTTCGAAAGGAACTTGGAATAATCTTTTGAGAGTTGGTCTTCTACCAACTTTGATGTTTTAAACTGGTGGAGGTTAAACTCAAGCTGTTTTACAATTCTTGCAAAGATAACCAAATACTTACTTGCCATATCTATCACTACAGTGGAATTTGAGTCTACTTGTAGTACCGGAGGATGAGTTATTGACGAATACCATAATTGTCTCACACCTCAAACGATTGAAGCTCTAGTTTGTACTGCTAGTTGGCTTAAAGGATTCCATAAATCGTCTTCAATAAGTGATTCACTTTTAGTTGAGGATTTCAAGGAGCTTGAGATTTTAGAGGAAGGTAAGATTGTATATGCTTTAATAGTTGAGTATAAGTTAATAATTGTTAAATTATGACTTGATAAGTAAGTGTTATTTTTTTTTTTTTTTTTTTTGCAGAAATAACTTCTATGAAATTTGGTGGTGTTTGTTCGGTTCATGTTTCTCTTGGTGAAGATTGAGAAGTGATAATTACATAATTTTATGCTTTTTAGCTTTTCAATAGGTTTTCTCAACAAGGTGCAATTACAAAAAGAATGACAGATATTGAGGAAATGGCAGGGATGGATGTTCTCTCTAGTGACAAAATTGGGACTCTAACATTGAATAACCTTTCAGTTGATAAAAACCTGATTGAGGTTTTTGCTAAGGGTGTACAGAAGGGCTTTTTGGACTAAGAATCAAGATGCCATTGATGGTGCTTTTGTTGGAATGCTTGTTGATCCAAAGGAGGTAAGTAAACTTTATTTCATTTTATTGTTTTGCCCCTTCCAAATATCGAAATCATATAATTTTAATTTGGCCAAGTAAATTTTTTTTATAAAAACAAGGCAACTATGCATTCATAATTTAAAAAGCTTTGAACTTTTAGTCATTTGTTCAAGCTTTTCATTATTTTCTTCTTCTCCTTAATAATTTGTTCATACCAATGCCTTTTGGTGCAATTTGTGACTTTGAATCACTCAACCATATAGTTGCAATTCCAAATCCTACAAAGGAAATGAATGAAAATAATAATGAAGTTTATTATTTGCAAAGAGCACAATGGCTTCTTTCAACTGTATTAGGAGCAAATGATGGTTTAGTTCATGTTGCTTTATTAATGATGGGTGTAGGAGTTGTTAAAATAGCTAACACAACAATGTTAGTTGTTGGTTCTACAGGATTAGTAGCAAGTGCATGTGGAATGGGAATAGGTGAATTTGTTTCTGTTTACACACAATATGAAGTTGAAATTGGTCAAATGGTGAGAGAATTATTGAACTTGTGAACTGTGCTGTTTTTCATTGTTCAGACTTACTGAACTTGTGACTTGTGAGGTATGATATTATATGATCAATGAATATAGACTTTGAGGATTTTCTTTTTATTTTATATTTTATCTTATTAACTTACATTAAATTTGTCTATGCATTTATGAAGTTTATTTGCACTAGTTCTTGTTGAGACAAAATCTCAATTTAATATTTTGATGAAAACAAACAAAAAGGTTAATTAAGAATTCTAATAATGATTCTAAATGTTTTGGTATTTAACATGTGCATTTGAGTGTGTTAAAACAAGATAGATATCAAACATTACAAAGCAGATCTCATTAAAATCAAAGAAAACAAAAGTAGTAAAACGAAGATTAATCTTGAAGTAGTTCTGGAAAATGAAGAGCGATCTTCATTTTTGGCAGAAACAAGAATAATCAGTTTCTTTGTTAGAGATTGGATCCTGGAAGATTTATTCATCTCATATCTTCATCAAAGAATAAGCACAAATCAGTCTAAGTCATAATCCTTCCAGAATTCATAGGTTCAAAGATATGCTTCATAAGAAGCTTAAAACAAGATCATTCTTCAAGTGAGGCAATTCCAAGTACAAAGTTGCAAGCTGCAAAAGAACACTGCTTATCGTACTTTCAATCTAGACCTACACATGTGACTTAAAAGCAAGCAATCATCTCAAACAACTGACACAATCACAAGTACAAGTCAGTTTATCACCAACAAATTCGAAGAATGATCTGGGATGTCAAGAACGTTCTCAGATTTAGCATAATCACTCTTGCTTTATGTCTGGCTTTATCCAACCAGTCCGTCATGATAATTGGCCCTATTTCAACGGATATATGAGTTGACGTAAAGCTCCTTTAAAGCTTATAAATACAGCTTGAAGATAAGGAACAAGACACAACAAAAAGTGCTACGCAAAGCATCAATCATTCACTCATACTCACGCTTGTCAAAATCATTCTCACGTTTGCAGTTCCATTCTTTGTGTTTTGTTATAATCAGTAACCACTGGGTTTTAATTATAGAATCTATTTCTCAAACAAGAGTTGAGACATCTCAAATTCTAACAAAACAATCTCATCATTATTGTAAAACTCAAACTATAAGGGTTTATTATAGTTTGGATAGATTGTAAGAAATCCTATCAAGGTTGATAGGTGGCCTGATTGAACCCCTTTCTGGGAGGAAAGGGTTTAATTTTGTAACAGATAAAGGTTGATCTGAGCTAGGTGTTGTAAAACCAACAAGGTTCTTTGTTTTGAACACTTAGTGGAAAATCTCATGGTTGTGAGGACTGGATGTAACTCGGGTTGGGTTAACCAGGATATATGTTTGTGTGATATCTCTATCTCTATTTATTATATGTTTTACAATCATTTTTTATATTGATAAAATTGATATTATTGTTTTACACTAGCCAAAATCAATCTTCGTTTACAACCAAGATCAATAGATATTGTTACTTCAATTCCTTCGTTTCTTGATTTCTACAACGATGGCAAAAATTCTGAATTAGAATATAGTATTATGTTTTATCTATGAGTATGTAAAGCAACTTATGTATATTATGATTTTTTTCACATTATTTTTTGTAGGCATTAGAGTGCTTGTTGCGTAGACAATAGAACTGCTTTAACATACATTGACTCTGATGGAAACTAGCATCAATCTAGCACCTTGCTTTTTGTAACTATTTTTTATGTAATTGTTCTTGATATAGTTAGTATATGACTTTAGAAGTTATATACTCCATTAGTTACTTGAATCCCTTTATACTAGAAAATATTTTTAATTCAAGTTGAGTTATAGTTATAGTTATTTGTGGTTCTATCTCCTCTGAAGGGATAGGCTTGAAAATGTTACTTATATTTTCTTATTTTGGGTTGGTTTGAGAACTTTATTGATTTTTTATAAATAGTCGGTTTTTAAACTATGAATAAATGATTTTTTAAAAATAGATATTTAAAAATAACCAAATTTTAACTTGTTTTGAGAAAAAAAAAATGATTTTAAAATTGAATTTTTCAAAACTGGTCGCATAACTAAAAATCATTTCTTTAACCATAACCAATTTTAGAATTCATTTTATAACCGATTTTATACCAAATAATGGATTCTGTTATAAATCCAAATCCATATATTGGTTTAAAATGGATATGGTTTGGTTTTAAAAAAAAAACCAACCATGCACAGCCCTACCTGCCCCCACTATTTCTCGATTTAAAAGGGAACTTATTTTCATAGAAGTCAACATCATTTGACTTTATGATCACTTTTGCATTTAGGTCATAAAACATATACACTTTGTTCTTTACTGCATACCCAATGAATTCACATTCATAGGTTTTACTGACGAGTTTAATTTACTTGGGATCGGAGATTCTAACATCAGCCAAACAAGCCCAAGTTTAAAAATAAGATAAGTTCAGTTATATTTTTCTTCACTATCACATAAGGAGATGTTTTGTTTTTAGATTTAGGAAATCTATTCAAAACATAGCAAATAATCAACATATTTTCTGCACGCCAATGAGATGCAGCACTAGAGTTAAGCATACTAACAACAACTAGTTCAATAAGAGTTCTATTTTTTTTGTTCAACTTTTCCATTCACTTCAAGTAATTATGGTGCAGTTGTTTCATGTATAATTCCAGACAATTTATAAAACTTATTAAACAAACTTGAATCATACTCGGAACCTCTTAATCTTTCTACTAAATTGATTTTCAATTTCAGTTACAAAGATCCTTAACATGTCAAGTGCTTCACTTTGATTGTTCATTAGATATATGAAAGTATAATTAATACAATGGTCAATAAAAATGATAAAATAACATTTTCAATTTCTTGTTAACGTATCATCAAGTTCACATATATACTAAATCTAAAGACTTAGATTCTCTGGATACTGATTTATGTGAACTCTTTGTTATTTTAGCTTGACTCTTAAAATCACATTTTTCAAAATTAATTAAAGATAACTTTAGAATTAAAATTAAGTTACTTAAGTTTGAAATCAAATGTGTTAAATTTCACATCACATAGATGATCACATCACATAGTCTATCATGGCAAAAATTAAAAAAACACAGTCTATCATCATAAATAGATATTTTATTGATTTCAACATTCAAACAGAAGGAGATATATTAAATTTCATTATTTAATTTACATATCAATAAATGACGTACCTTAATAGATGATCTCATGAGTTGTCTTCCGCATTTTATGGGAGTGAGCCTCCATGGATCTGTTATTTGTCATCTAATACTCTATCTAGCAGCTCACAACATACTTATTTAGAGCATCTCAAACATCTCTAGCAGTATTACTAGAACTGAAGTAGTTATACAAATCATCAGCAAGTCCATTAAGAAAAGAATTCTTATCATTATTCTCCCATGGGTTAATCCTCCAACTTTCTTATCGTTTTCTATTTGCTTCAAACTGAAACAGTTTATTGCAATCAGAGGCAATAAAGCCAAATACAGGCACTGCCCAAATTGTGCAAGGCAGACTATCAACTACGAAGTCCCCAGGATAAAATAGCTCATATATATTGTATCGACACCGTAAAAAACCGTTCTATAATTACACCATCAATATGGTAGTTGAATAACGGCCACTCGTAATATGGTTCTAAGACCACTCAAAAGAAAGAGAATAAGTGAGTAACAAAAGGGAAGAAAGGAGAAAAAAGAAAGTTTGGAATTGTATCCAACTTTGGTGTACTTTTGTCAAGAGTTTGAAATTCATTATATAGTGATGAAAACAAACCCACATATGTTTTCTATCCAATGTGGGACTTTAGTATTTATAGTGTTGAAAATTACTCAAAATATGAGAGTTTTCCAATATGGGACTTCAAAAAAATTGAAATTCACACATTAACATACTTTATGTTTCAACGTTTCTTAATAGTCCTCTTAAAAACATGTGTTTGTTACTCTACCTCTTGTTTTGTGAAAGAAGGGAAAAAAATAAATATCGTGTATAAATTGAATAAAGTATTGGGTGGTCTCAAGTAAGTCATAGGAGTTGGAATAAAAGAATAAATCAGTTTTAAACTCAACTTGTTTTCAAAATATGTAATGTTGAATATGTATGGATTGTATGTTATTAGTAAGAAAGAATTAGTATATTGTTGATATGTCTTTATGTGGATTATTTGTTTATACTACCGACAATGATCTCAAGAAGGTTGGGAATTATAGATTCAAATGAAAAATGAGTTTGAGATGAGTGCTTGGAATGGAATTTATGTGGATCAAGGAACGAATACTGTTACACTAACAAAAATATGCTTTAGAGATGCTAAAAATGTTTTAAATGACAAATTGCAACCCTGCATCTATAGATTGTCTTAACAATAGTTAAATGAGATTTTCTAGAATAAAATTGAAATCTTACACACAAACATACATTAAATAAGATATCAGATCTTGAAACAGTTAAATAAACTAGATAACCTATCATACCTTAGTATACCTTTTGGTCTACCTTTTTACTCGTATCATCTTTTATAAGAGAACAAAGAGAATGCATAGGAGTGACCATATATTTACAATCATCCATTTTAGACTTTTTGTGTAACTCTTTTGTATATTTTGTCCAATTAATGTAAACACCCACTAACCATTGTTGGATTAGAATGCCAATGAAAAATAAAACATTTCAAACATTTTAAACATTAGAATGTAAATACTATTTCATGCGGCATGTAATAATTGCTCAGTGAATATTTACATTCTGCATAAGTTGAACAAAATATAATTTAGGTTAAATTACATTCGTGGTCCCTTAACTTAATTTCAGGTAACGTTTTAGTCCCTTATCTTTTTTTTTTCTTCCCGATTTAGTCCTTTATTTTAATTTTAAATTACAATTTGATATTTTATGTTTTAAAATTTCAACAACGTTATCCTTTTTTAAACAAAAATTCAAAAAAAAAATTCAATCAAAACTAATAAAATTAATTATATTCTTCAATATAAATTTCATCAAATCCGTAATGCAAATCTTCAAATAAACTCATATTTTCATGGATTTTCTAGAAAGAGAAGTGCCCACTTGACCTTTTAAAAATTTATTTTCTACAATATTATTTTTTTAGTCTATTATATCAAATTCTTAGGACATGTTTAAGACCATACAAATATCTCTTTAGTTTGTAAACATGTTTCAGAATGATAGAATATTGAAAAACAAATGATTGTTTGTCATAAACTTTTTCATTTTGTCGCGTCCGATTTGTCTGCCAAAAAAAGGAGTCGCCACCAATTTTATTTTTTTTTTAAGGAAAAATTGGATAAAACATAAAATAAATTTTTTGAACCAAAAATTTGAATTTAGGAGTCGATTACGAGTAGGGAAGTATTACCACCCTACAACGTCCGTTAAAACCGTTACCTTATAATTAATTATATACAAACTATTTATTTATTTACTTATTTATTTTTACCCCAAAAGAATAACAAAAAAAATAAATTATTTACATTAATAAAAGAAGAAAAAATATTTATTTTATTAATTTGGCTTGACAAGGGAAAAACCTTGCTGCTACGTATCCCTTGGTGCAATAGGGAAATCAAAATACACGTAGTTTTTGCGTAGAAAATATTTATGTGTTGACCAATTTTATTATTAATTTTACTTTATATATATACATATCAAAATAAATTAATAACATAATAATGATAATAATAGTAATAATGATAATAATAATAATAATAATAATAATAATAAGAATGATGGGTTATATATTGATTTGTGTATTGTTTTATTTTAAGAAAACACTTTTACTATTTTTTTATTTTTATAAACCGTAAAGGATAAAAATTCAAAAGCAGATTCACGAGTCAGCGACGCATATGTGGCGCGAACCGACGGTGATAATAATAAGAGAATTTAAGATCTTAAGCACGAAAAAAAAAACACAATAGAGAGGAGAAATCACGAATTTGATAAAAAATAAATAAATAATTATTCAACAATCAAATTGATTCTTATTAGTTGATTCCAAAATTTGATCGTGAAACACAAAAAAAAAGTATTATTTATATCATATGTGCGTATAATAGTAAAAAAAAAACTCTATAACAATAATAATGTCAACAAAAAAATAGACAATGAGAAAAATAAGTGTTTACCGCACTGACAATTTTCTTTGCTAGTTCCTGATTCCAATATTGCTTCACTCTTTTCTCTCCATTATTATCTCTTTTCTTTTATCTTTTTTGCTCTCTATTCCTCTCCCCCCCTCTTTGCCCTCTTGTGGCAGACTATTTATAGACTTTTGCGTGTAGATTGTAAAAGACAAGAGAATAATTGTCAATTGATTAACATTTATCTATTTTTTCCGGTTTTCTTTTTTTTTTTAATTGGCCACAATTATACCGATTCTTATTGTCATTGATTCACTTCTTCGGTTTCTTTTCTATTCAATTGATCACCATTATTTTGATTTTCATGACTATCAATCAATTTTTTTTCTATTTTTTTTTTCTTTTATTTTGATCATCATTGCATCGATTTTTATGACAATCAATTCATTTCATTTCAGTTTCCTTTATTTTTATTTCTTATTTTTTTTTTATATTTTAGAAAAGACTCTGAATAAGAATTAGAAGCAAACAAGAACCGAAAACACTTGTGATTGTTTAAAGCTTATATCCCTAATTATTTATTTTTATTTTTATATTTCTTCACATATATTTATATATTTATTATTATTGTCATTATCATTATTATTTCCTTTTTTAATAAAACGTAAAAAATAAATAAAAATCGGACAAAATTGGGTGTCAACAGCTGCCCCACTTTACTTAGAATTTACTTGAGAATCAAAGTACAAATAAGTAAAGATAACAACTTTAATTTTGTCCGAAAAAATAATTTTTTAGAAGAATGCGAGTCGTTTTCCCGACATTAACATGCGGGTCATTTTCTCGGCTTCGGGTGCGAGTCGTTTTCTCGGAATTTAGGTGCGAGTTGATTTCCCGGCTTCAACATGCGAGTCGTTTTCTCGGCTTTGGGATGCGAGACGTTTTCCCAGCTTCAAAATGCGGGTCGTCTTCTCGGCTTCAGGATGCGAGTCGTTTTCCTAGCTTCAACATGCGGGTCGTTTTCTCGGCTTCGGGGTGCGAGTCGTTTTCCCGACTTCAACATGCGGGTCTTTTTCTCGGCTTCGGGTGCGAGTCATTTTCCCGA
>JBBPBS010000635.1:2336973-2363602 GCA_037974835.1 Cicer judaicum | reverse complement strand
TTTTTTTTTTTGTTGAAGGAAAATGTTATGAGAATGTAAAAAAATGAATGAAATGATTATGCATTTAACTAAAACATTTCATTACCTCCTAATACGCAATTATTTTTTCTAAAAAATGAGAAAAAAGAAAAATATGTTGTAATATGAAGTAAAGGATGAAACATACATGATTATGCCCTACATAGTTCTTTTCTTATTTACATACATGATTATGTCCTACATAGTTCTTTTCTTATTTGATGATTTTTTATTGTGAACCTTTACTATGGGTGGCTCTATAGTTCTAAATCGGCTCCTATAGCACACAACTCAATTCTAAAATATTAAACCAATTAATAGGTAAACTATTAAAATGGCAATATTCTAGAAAAAGTCAACTCTAGGTGAGACTTTCATGACAACCAAACAAGATGTACATCCAGAAGATTATAATTACACAGTCTCTAACTTATCTTAGGTTTGCACTCAGAAAAAAAAAAAAAAGGAGTCGCCACCAATTTTATTTTATTTCTTTTTAAGGAAAAATTGGATAAAACATAAAATAAAATTTTTGAACCAAAAATTTGAATTCGGGAGTCGATTACGAGTAGGGAAGTATTACCACCCTACAACATCCGTTAAAACGGTTACCTTATAATTAATTATATACAAACTATTTATTTATTTACTTATTTATTTTTACCCTAAAAGATTTATAAAAAAAAATAAAGAAGAAGAAGAAGAATTCAAAAGCAGAGAATTTAATAATAAGAGAATTTAAGATCTTAAAGCACGAAAATTAAAACACAATAGAGAATTTAAGATCTTAAACCATTAATCTATTTTTTCCGGTTTTTTTTTTTTAATTGGCCACAATTATACCGATTTTTATTGCCATTGATTCACTTCTTCAGTCTTTTCTATTCAATTGATTACCATTATTTTGATTTTCATGACTATCAATCAATTTTTTTTCTGTTTTTTTTTTCATTTATTTTGATCATCATTGCATCGATTTTTATGACAATCATTTCATTTCATTTCAGTTTAAAGCTTATATCCCTAATTATTTATTTTTATTTTTATATTTCTTTACATATATTTATATATTTATTATTATTGTCATTATTATTATTATTTCCTTTTTTAATAAAAAGTAAAAAATAAATAAAAATCGGACAAAATTAGGTGTCAACACATTTATATAATCATTTAAAAATGTACGTTTACATCTATTTGATAAAGAGTTATATTGTTATTAACAACAAATGAAAGTAAAATTCTAATAGCTTCTAACCTTGTAATATGTGCAAATTTTTTAGTATAATATATACCTTCTTGTTAACCATAACCTTTAGCTACAAGTCTAACTTACTTGGTTCCAATAGGTTATTTCCCCTAGAGTCAAACAACTTGAAATTAAACATCCTTTTATAAGAGACTAATTTAAAAATGGTATTCTTAATATTAAATTTATTGATTCTGACCATCAATGGAAAAATATTTTCACAAAATCTCTTGCTGAAAATAGATTCAATTTTATAAAGAATAATTTAAATATTCACTCTATAAAAGAATGCTAGTTTAAATTTTATATTCTTTGCCTCTAATTAAATGAATGTTATTTTGCTTTTGACTAAAATAAATGTTTATTTATGTCTCTGATGAAATGAAGTTTGGTTCTGCCTCTGATAAATTGCACTTTATTTAATTTGCCTCTGATAGACTAAACTTCAACTTGCATCCGGTAACCAGACTGTTTTTAAAACTTTGGTCCAAAAAATTGAAAATTTTGCCTCTGGTCAATCAACATAATAGTCTACCTCTAAAACGAGATTTTTTCTTTTTAGTAACGACATACGTGATTGTTGGTATTCAGACTCACGTAGTTTCTCTCACCTGTTGAGTTATAGTCAAAATGATAAGTGTGTTTTTCAAATGGAACACATTTGTTGCAGTTGTCCCTTTAACTATTTTTTTAATTAAATTGTTTTAAATTTATTTAAAAAATTAGAAACTCAAACATTTTGAACAAAACTGTCCATTCACAACTCACGCACTACGTACCTTCACGAACTCTCTCTCTACACTCTTAAGCCCTAAACTTCCACTCATTTCCCTGCAATATTTCTCTGCAACCTTTACACAATGGCTTCCAAATCCTTACCATGTCAATCAATGATGATCAAATCAAAATTCTGGGAGAAATGAGAGTAGTCTTCTGGAATCTCGCTGAGAATGACTTCAACTACATCAATGATTTATGTGAGATAGGGTAGTTTGACTACTTCAATCTGCAAGAATTGAAAATCTACTATGTTTCAGTCAAAGAATTATGGAGATATACTTAAGCCTCTAATGAGGAGATAAATAAGAAATGTTTGGGGAGATATTACTCGTCCGACCATTGTTGTAACTGAGTGTTTGGATGAATGTCGTCATCTTGGACGAAGTTTTGATAAAATGGTAGGGATTAACAAAATCCGTATAAATAATTGTTGAAGACCCCAAGATTAATTTGGTTTCTGTTCAAGATTATGATTGGATGTGTTGTACCAAATGGTGACTTGGTTGATCATATAAGCAAGAAGAAAAATACCAACTTATGGAACATCTCAAATATGGTCCAATTGAACTTGTCTGCCTTAATTCTGGAGCATATGAAGTGTTATGTGATAGTCTCCAGGATTGGAAAAATTAAGAATATTCCTTACTCTTGACTCCTCTATCGGTTTCTAGAAAGGACTCAATTGATCAAGGCAATTGAATAAGTTGTACAAAAGATGAGATTCTCAAATTCTCATATGCACCCTTGTTCAATGTGAGTAATTTGACAAGGATGGAAATTATGACTTGCTAAGGTAAACCTTTAGTTGAAGGAAAAGGAAAACCAAAAAGGGTGCCTCCAATCAGACAATCAAGTGGCACTACTGACTTGAAACGAATAGTCACGATAAGGGAGGTTTGAATTGTGACCATTTTATAGTCTCTATCTTGTAATTCTTATCTAGTCTCTATCTTTTCTATTTCTGTCATGAGTAACTAAACCCTATTTGTTAGGGATGAGTGTAATAAGATGAAATTCTTAATTTTCTAATTTGATTTCTAGTTATATGAATGAGTTTATTGAATTATTTTTCTCATCTATGTGCTTAATGTTTTTTATTGCTTGATCAACTTTAAAATGTTCTACTATTCATATTTTGAAATTGAAGTGGACTTTACGAATGCTTGAGATGATAGATTCGTGATATTTAGCCTAGGGATAGATGCAAGTCATGAAACCAATTAAATTAGTTGCAAAGGGAGTAGTTTAAGAAGAGATTTTTTGTACGGTAAGGCTTAATTCTAATCTTATTGCGACCGATTTAGTGACCAATTGAAATAAGTAGGTAAACAGCTAGTTGCTAGCTGTTGCGATCAAAGCAGCGACCTAATTTAGTGACCGAATTATATGATCGATTTTGTGACTGAAATTTGTGGCCGATTTTTTAGAATGAATTAGTGACTAAAGTTTGAGACTGATTTAGAAACCACTTTGAATTAATTTGCTATGTCATTAGCGACTGATTTAGAGACGAAATTTGTGACATAAATTATCGTTTTTCTTGAATATTTGGTCACCAATTATGTGTCTAAATGTTACTATTTAAAAAAAAATCATTACTTTAATGTCCAAAACAACATTAAAAACAATTTTTTAATTTAATTTCAATATCTTAAAAAATTTATACACCAAAATCATTTAAAGCATTAATCATATCATTGTATATAACTAAAGCATATAATATATTTAAGTAATATTTTGAAGTACTAAAAATAATACAAATAAAATTTTAGTTTAAACAAAATATATTAAGTCATAACAAATTGCAACATTTTGGTTCTTCATATTAACTTAGCACTATCCATATAACTCTCCATCATTATGATCACGAGCATCATTATCACCAATATCATTATCAAATTCACCAACATTGATCACCAATCAAAATCATCATCATGTCTTTTTGATCTCTTTCAATTCTCATTTCTTCAAATTCATATCTTTGTACCCACTTTGTTGATGAAGAACATGACCCACAATAATATGGTCTACCTACTAATACAGTAGATTGCATTTTGAGATCATATACTCGTCTTCTTTTTAATACAGCAACCTTATACCACACATCTAATTCATTTGGTGGGGTAATTATTTGTGAAATTATTCCTTGGATCAATTCTTCCAACCCACGTTTAAACTTTTCCTGTCAACATAAATATAAAGCTAATTAATATTTTAAAACACACTAAATAGAATAAAACCAACATAAAAATTAAATAATATATACTTTAAAGTTGAAAGCTCTTACATGAACATATTCCAATCTTTTATCAACCCAAGTTTTATCCTTGCCATTTTTATGTGTGTGGAAAAACAAATTTGACTGATTTGGAGGGATGCCATTCAATTTCGTCTAACAACATAATAAAAACCCAACATTAAAAAGTTGTAAACATGTAATGTTAATTTTCCCAATAGAAATGAAATTTACAAAACAAAATTATAAGAATTAATTTGCAAAACAAAATTGAAATTTACACAAAACTTAACACAATATAATTATATTGTGTAAAAGTTAAACAACAACACAAACATTGAACTACACACACATTATTTCTAATTTGATTAGTGCATAGATATCTTTAAAAATTAATAGAAGTTACACACAACAAATCACATACATTACAATTTGATTAGTGCATCCAATTAGATTTATACAAAAATTTAATTATACATAATTACATTTACATTTATTGATCCTCACTTATTTGCTTTGGAAAATATATTTTTATATTGAATTTGGTGAGTACACACTGCTATAGATAGTGCAAATATAATTTCTTTTTCCTTAAAAAATTATTGGGATGAATATATCTTTTATGCATGTTTGGTTTTTCATTTTCTGGTTTTTGTAATTGTCATTGTTTTCATGAATAGGATTATACAAATAATGTTGACTAACTTTTCTTCGAACTTTCTAACCATCATACTTCTTAAGCACATGTATCCAGTTGTATTTTCATAGATAGTATGCAGTTTTACATGATATTTCACATTTGTTATAATTGATCTTAAAGAAAGCTTTTATCTAAGATAACTAATGAATCGTTGCAGAATGCCTATACAGAAGAAGCATAGTAAAAAAATTACCTTTCCCAAACTCGAATACTCAGCCTTATATCATGTATAGGAAAATTTCTCAGCCTCCTTGATATTCCAGAATTATAGAATGTCTTTACATAATGAATCATAATCAAAAAATTAAAAAATTAGAAATTAACAGCAGATATAAACAGATTGAGTAAGAAGCCTAAAACTTTGAAACAAATTTGTAGATAGCAGACATCAATGGGTTGACATGTTCACCAAACTAGTAGTTGAAGATAAGTTTGATATCATCAAGAAAAATCTAAACCTTATTCTTTTACCTAACTAATATTGTGTCAACCATAGAATAGTTTAGTTTCATACTTTAGATAACTTTTTATGTTTTATGTTTATGTTATTTTCATTTTATTAAAATAAAATAACAAATACAAAAAGGGAAAATTAAAAAAAAAAAATCAAGTATCACTTTCAAGTCTTTTTGTTTGATGACACAAAGGGAGAAACATGTTTGATAACGTGGGGAGAAAAAATACTTAGACTTAGGGGAAGTCAAAGTATTTGAAAGAAAAGTTATTACCAAAAATAACGTTGTCATCATCAGAAAGGGGGAGATTATTGAAACCAAGTTGATAAAATTATTTGAGAGTTCTTATGTTAATAAACATATTTTATGTGAACAATTTTTTTGAAGACAATATAAAATAAAATTTGATTCAGATTTCTGATTGAAATTTTTTTTTGACAAAGTTGAAAAGAAGATATAGTCAAGATTTGAAGAAGATGTGATCAACATGTTATCAACAATAAGATATGAATTATTTAAATGTTCAAACACGAGAATGGGGGGTTGAATTGTGTTTGCCAAATTTGATAACTTTTTGCTATTTTGATGAAGGTTGGTTGGTTTTTATGAATTACTTAGATAAGAAGCAATCGAATTCAGAGGTAGCAAGCAATGAAAACCTAAATAATTTGATACATAGATTTATCATGGTTCACCACTAACTTGGCTACAACCAATCCCCTCATTCAAAATGTTTTAATCCACTAATTCAAATATCTTGAATTACAAAGCACCTGGCCTTCACAACCAGACTTCCCAAACAGCCTGACAACCCTAGACATTTCAGGAACTAATCAACTTGACCCTACAAGTCAAGTCTTCTCCTAACACATGACAACCCCATATTGAAGAAGGAACTAACCATGTTGACTCTACAAGTCAAGTCTTCTCCGAACAACCCTAGATTGAAGAAGGAACTAAACCACAATTAGGTTGAAACAAAACATTGGAACTTTAAGTGTTTGCTTCTAAAAAAGTTGATAATAATAATAATAATAATAATAATAATAATAATAATAATAATAATAATAATAATAATAACTCTCAAACTATTAGAAAAGAACACTCAAAAAATATTTCTAACATGAGCAAGTGTTTCTCTCTTTGAACTCTACGATGAATTTAGAACTTTGAGCTTAAGTTCTTCTACCTTTTTTTTGTGTTTCGATGATCTTGTTCTTCAGCATTGAGTATCTATTTATAGTTCAAATTTGGACTTTAAATTAGTCCTTGTTTAATTCTGAATTTATAGTTCAAATTTCGATGTCATCCCATTAGTATTCAATGTCTACCATCTGAACGTTTAGTAACCATTTTTGAACAAAGTACCTAATGAAGTGGTGTGTGATCTCTATGTGTTTATCTCTAGAATGTAAGATAAGGTTTTTGGTTAGACAAATAGCAAAAGTGTTATCGCAATAGATGGAAATGTTGATTTATAGGACTTTGATGTCTTCTAGTTGATGTTTCATCTAAAGTAGTTGCATCTCTTGTTGACCAAGATATTAAGTTGTCACCAAAAAACGTGAAGTTTCCACTTGTGCTCTTTCTCTCAAGTTTATCTCCAACATAATCAGAAACACCGTATCCACTCAGTTTGAACTTAGGAGATTTCTTGTAGACCAAGGTAAGGTTGGTACTGCTTTTTAGGTATGACCAAGGTAAGAATGTATTCTCCTATTGATTTTTTAAAACCTTTGTATTCAAAGTCAATAGTGGTGTTAGTGTACATTCCACAATTTGGGGTTGTTAGGTTATGTAGAAAAGACTTGACCGGTAGATTCAAGGTGTATGTGCTTCTCAAAAGTCTAGGGCTGTCAGGATGTTTGAGAAAATTGGTTTAGAGGGTCAGGTACTTTATAATTCAAGTTGTTGAATTAATAGATTAAATCCTTCTATGTAAAAGGATTGGATGCAGCCAAATTAGTGGTGAACCAGGAGAAATTACGTGTGTCACTTTATTCCTACATTCCTTAGTTTTTTTATTGCTTCTACTTCAAGTAATTATCAAGCCTGAACAGGTTTAATCAATTAATGAAAAAGCTATCAACTTAGTCAAACACAATTCAACCTCCTTTTTATATTTACAGCTTCAAAAATATTCTTGCTTATGAACCAAACCTCTCTACCCAAATTGAAACCATTTATACCTCATTTGCATCATCATATGAATTTTAAATTATGATTGGATAAGTGCCAAATACACTGAATGTAAGATCATCCTGTCAACACTGAAAGTAACATTATCATGTCAACATTATTTTATGAATGTAACATTATCCGGTAAATATTGAATTTTTCTAAAACCACAACCATATTAGCTATTGAAGCCCAACCTCAAACTAGTTATGAAATTCTCGCCAACTTAACCCTTAACTCACCTACAAATATATCTTATTTTACTCTTGTTATTACCCTTCATCCTCTTAACTTAGCTTTAAAAGTAGTAGTTGAAGTAATAGAAAATTTGGAATCAAATACATCATCTTACGATAACATTGTAATTCAAAAATCCAACCTTCCATCACCTTCTGATCTTCAAACTGAAACCATTATTCCTTCAAACCTTGAACCTTTCATTCCATCACTACCATTTGGATTCCAAGAATTGATGACTTTATTTATATTTTTGTTAACAAGATCAATAGAATCAAAAATAATATTATGAGCACTCTCAATCTTGAGGAAGTTTCCATTCAATAGGAAGATTGTCTCTCTTTTTCTTAAGTTGAATTATAGACAACATGGAGTATGAGAAAGTGTTAGAACAGAAGAATCTTATTTCTTTTCAACAAAGAATACCCTTTAGATTTGGGTTCTGCATTTGAAGAAACACAAGAAACAAAGGATGTCAGAGTTCTCAATGTTTCTATTTGAAGGTTCCCGTATAGAGATTGCATCTCCATATGAGTATGTCCCTTTGAAATCTCCAATGTTTGCACCATCAACAACACTACAACTGCCTCTGGTAATTCTTCAGATTAAGAAAGAATTAGTCACAAGAAAAACAAGTTTGCAACCTCATCATCATGTGAAATAGAGTATATAGCAGGGTCATTTGCAGCTTGTCATGAAATTTGATTAGACGCATTGTTCAAAGAATTGATGTATGAAGTGAAGAAGTCATTGCAGTTGTTGATTAACAACAAGTTAACAATTATACTTACAAAGAATCAAATTTTGCGTGGAAGAAGAAAACATATAGATACTCGGTTTAATTTCTTAAGAGAGCACATGATTAATACAATGCTTAAAGGGACTTACTGTCCAACTAAAGAACAACATGTTGGAACTAAGAGTGTTGATGATAAGATTTGATTCATATTCATAATTAAAGAAAATCTAAAATCAGATTTGATTCATATTTATAATTGAAGAAAATCTAAAATAAGATTTGATTCAAATTTATAATTGATAAAATCTAAAATAAGATTTGATTTATATTTATATTTATAATTGAAGAAATTATTTGACCTAGTTGAAAAGAAGATATGGTCAAGATTTGAAGAAAATTAGATCAAGATTTAAAGAAGATTTTATCAAGATTTGAAGAAGATTTATCGACAATAAAATATGAACATAATAAATTTGAAGAATTCACAAACTAAATATAAACAAAATAAGAACATAATCAATTTGAAGAATTACAATCTCAATCTGAACAAGATACAATTTAGAATCAAAAAAGAACTAAATTGAAGTCCAAATTTTAACTATACATAGATACTCAATGTTGAACAAGAAAATCATTGAAAAGCATAAAAGAGTAGTCTTAGAGGTCAAAGAGAGAAACACTTGTTTAGGTTAAAAATATTTTCTAAGTGTTCTTTTCTTAGAGTAAGAGAGTTATTATTATTATCAGTTTTGTAAGAAGCATCAACTCAAGTTCCAATCTTTTGTATCCAACCCCATAGCGGTTTAGTTCTTTCTTCAATCAAGAGTTGTCAAGTTGTTAGGAGAAGACTTGGCTTGTATATCAATGTGGTTAGTTCATTCTTCTATCTAGAGTTGTCAGGTTGTGAGAGAAAACTTGGTTTGTTGAGTAAGGGTGGTTAGTTCCTCAAAAGTCTGAGGTTGTCAAGATGCTTTGTAATTCAAGGTAATTGAATTAGTGGATTAAAGTATTCTGAATTAGAGGATTAGATATAGCCAACTTAGTGGTGAACCAAGATAAATCTATGTGTCAAATTATTTATACTTTCATTATTTACTACCTGTAAATCATATTTCTTCTTATCCAAGTAATTAATAAAAATCAACCAACCTTCACCAAATTAGCAAAAAATTGTCAACTTTTTCAAACATAATTCAATCCCCATTCTCGTGTTAGCACCTACAATTAGCATTAGAGTTTGGTCTCAAAGCTGAGAAATTTATAGTGTTTGAGGAAAGATCTAAAGGTTCAACATGTCTGAATTTAGTGAAAAAGTTGTTGGAGGAAACATCAACATACCACCTTGTTTGATGTAGAGCGTTATGGGTACTGGAAGGACAAGATGAGAAGTTTCTTTATTTCACAAGATCCTGAACTATGGGACTTGGTGGAAGATGGTTATACTACTCCTAAGAATACTGACGGTATTGAAATTCCATGAAACGAGATGAATGTTGATCAAAAGAAGATGTACAACATGCATCATAAGTCTAAAACATTATTGATAAATGCAATCACTCTCAAGGAGTTTGACAAGTACACCAACAAGGAGACATGAAATATTATTTATTATAGTATGCCTCTGACCTATGAAGCAAGCAAACAACTTCAAAAATCAAAGGCCAATCTCCTAGTCAAAGAGAATGAGTTTTTCAACATGGAAGAAGGTGAAGACATTGAAATAATGTTTTTCAAATTCCATACTCTGGCCTTAGGATTAAAGATACTTGAAAAGAGTTATAACATTGGTATCATGTGAAGAAGATACTAAGGAGTCTGACAAACAAGTGGATAACTAAGATCACTACCACTGAAGAAGCAAAGGATCTGAATACTCTTAAGTTGGAAGAATTAATAAGCTCTCTCACAACAAGAAAATCAAGCTTTTGTGGGGGGTCAAAATCCCTAACAAACAGAGCAAAGCAGCCACAATAGGCAAATTTGTGGCTGCCTTAGGCAGCCACAAATAAGACAGTCCCAAAGGTTTGTAGCAGTTAAAACATCCACAAAAACTAGTTTTTTCTACATAGTTACATTTCGAAAGTTTCCAATTTCACAAAATTTTCGAAAGTTGGGGATGAAAAACTTGAATGGAAAATTTTTCCATAATTTTATACAAATTAAACGAGGGAAAAATAGTTTTTATAAAAAATTAGGGATTGGGAAGTAAAATGGTGGGAGTGTACGGTATAAAACTCGAAAATGAATTAATGGATATTTGGAGTTCAATTTGTTTGGATTTTATGGGCTTCCATTTTGTTTGGAGGAAAACGGTTAACGATGATAACACTATAAATGGAATGAAACTTAAAGGGCATAAACCTCACAAAATTGCGACGGAAAAGTCTGCCACAAATTTATAAGAGCTTAGGCCGCCACAAATGATAAAGCTGTTTAAAAAAGTAAGTGTTTGTGAGAGCTAAGACCACCACAAAATTTATCTTCTGTGAGGGTTTAGGCCACAAATGATGAAACGATAAAAAAAATAGTTTATGAGGGCTTAGACCGCCACAAATTGTCCCATTTGTGAGGGCTTAGACCACCACAAACTGTCTTATTTGTGAGGGCTTAAGCCACCACAAATGTGACTTTATTAAAAAAAAAAATTATAAAATTTGAAAATAATATTAATAAACGATATTATATATAAAAAAATAAATTGAAAATAAATATTATATATATATATATAAATAAAAAAATAATGTTAATATTAATTAAATTATTACTACCAAACAAAATAATAATAATAATAAGGCTAAATTACATTCGTGGTCCCTTAACTTAATTTTAGGTAACGTTTTAGTCCTTTATCTTTTTTTTTCCCGATTTAGTCCTTTATTCCTAATAATATCAAATAAAGTATGAAAATATGAGTTTATTTGACGATTTGCATTACGAATTTGATTAAATTTGTATTATATTGAAGAATATAATTAATTTTATGAGTTTTGATTGAATTTTTTTTTTTGAATTTTTGTTTAAAAAAGGATAATGTTGTTGAAATTTTAAAACATAAAATATCAAATTGTCATTTAAAATTAAAATAAAGGACTAAGTCGGGAAAAAAAAAAGATAAAGGACTAAAACGTTACCTGAAATTAAGTTAAGGGACCACGGATATAATTTAGCCTAATAATAATAATAATAATAATAATAATAATAATAATGTATAATATATTCATACAAAACAAAAATAATAATTTCTCTGATCATTAGCTCTAATCTCTCCGTCATTATTTGATGGAATATTATCCGACGACAAAAGTCTCTCAAAAGTATTATTAATTGGTGTTGCAGACAACATAGTTTGAAATTTCATTTCAACTTCAAGTACACAACAATTAGTCTTTGGCATAAACAACATGAACATCACATCACCCTTTATCTTCAACAATTTTTTTCACTATCAAAAAATTGATAAACTCTTCAACCTTGTTAACAAAACGTTGTTTATTAGGGTCTATGCATGTGTGTGTGTGTGTATATATATATATATATATATATATATATATATATATAGTTATTCTTAAAATTAAATAAATTTTACACGATCATTAATAAGATCGATGTTTTATATATAAATTGTTTTATTTTTCAAAAGAATTATTATGTTATAAACATCTACAAATTACTAAATAATAAATTATGACATACTTTATATGTCAATTAAGGGAGCATTTACAAATAATTTGTGTATCTCTTGTTTTGTAAGAAATGCTATCATAATTGACAGAATAGGGAGTTATCATATTAATGAAAATGGTCCATAAAATGACATTATGAATTATATTTTTTAATAAAACAAAAGGGGTCTTGATTGACACACGTTACCATTTTTAATGTAAGTTTCAATTTTGTTTTTTATAATCATGTTGGAGTTGTTGGCTACAACGAGTTTTTCATTTGATTTTTGTAAAAATCTATTTGATACAATGCTACTTTTTAAGCAGTTTAGGTATGCTCGTGTATCAAAAACTACAATTCCATCAAATTTGAAATCTTCAGAAAATCCTAAAGTAATTTTGATTAAGTATTTTCTTGTTGTTGCAGCTCGTAAAACAAATAAGAAATCTTCTGGGATTTCTTCTAAGTTTTCAATTTTGTTTTCTAAGGGTAGTGAATAATTATCTTCTTTTTCTCCGTCCTGTTCTAGTTCTAAAGAATTTTGATTTTGAATTTGGGAGAGAAGATTTTGTAGAATATTTGAATGAATTTGTTGTTTTTGCTTAAGAGTTTTTAACTCTTAGTTTTACTATTTTAATTTAAATGATGTTTAATGAATTTTTTCATAAATAAGTCCTTATAAACAAAAATAGAGGCGGTAAAAGTATATAAATTTTTGTACGAACTCTGCTACAACTCTTTGTAACGACTAACAACAAATATTAATCCCATTAGTTTTAATAATATTTTTAAAAAAATAGTTATATTAAAATCAATAAGTTTTACATTTGTATCAAATTTTTATTTATCATATAGTATGTAAACAACATAATTTTTTATTTTTTATTTGGACAAATCTACTAACATTTCGAATAATAAACTTTTTATGAATTTTCAAAATAATCTAAAAATGCTTTATATTTATAATATTACATATTTTATGATTAGATCATTATTATAAAGGTATTTCTACATAAGTATTATTTTTTGCTAAAAAAATTACAATTTCTAAATAAAATTTTATTTTACTAACATAATAAATCATAATACTAAAAATAACTACCGTAAAAAATTACACTTCAACAACATTTTAAAAAATAACATTTTAATTTTAGTATAAATTTACAATTTAAATATTTTACTAGTACGTTTTTTAATAAATCTTACTAATATTATACCAAACTTTGAAAATAACATTTTCTACATTCTAAAATAAAATATTAAGTCTAAATATATTTTATAACTATAATTGTAACACTCCGTTTTTCAAAGCGAGGGTGTATTTTTTTTTAAAAAAAGAAATTAAAATACAACAGAGAAATAAATAAGGTAAAACCTTTGGATAAATAATTAAGTCATTAAAATTTACAAGCAGCGGAAAAGTTTTTCAAAATATAAATCCAAAGCATGTCCTGATATCAACAATAATACAGGTACATCCTTCCAACTTAACATAAAGGTAGCCCTAAAGAAAGACATATGTGTCCTGAGTGACAACCTAGTCTGATCATTCTATACATAACAAAAAACTATACGCCTTGAGTAATCTCCACGCGCCCCGTGAGATTCTCCTAACGTAGCTCCAATCAAGCACTCCCATCCACATTCCCGTCCGGAGGGTACGAACCGGTGGGATCATCCTGACTCTCATCTGAGGGCAAAGCCCAGATTTCCACAATAGTTGTAAAGGGTCACCAACCGAAATTAACAGTTAACACATAACATTTATGTTTTTAAATGCACAAAATACCTTTTCAACTTAGCATGCACCTTAAAAGGATTTTCCATATGCTAAAAGTTCATACAATGCTTGCCAAATGTAAATGAAATCAAATAGAGTTCTCAATCCATCAAGTAATACACAACTGAACAAAACATTGATAAATTAATTGAGCAATCGATTATCTAACTCAAAATAAGAATTTCCACTAAACCAATCGATTGGGAAATCGATTAAGTGGATAATTGAGTCCCTGTATTAAAGCTAATCGATTTCCAAACCGATTTCCTGAAGGTTTTTAGTGAAGTTTGAATTCTAGGCTTAATTCAATCGACAGTTGATTGGGCAATTGATTGACAGCATAGCTGAGCCACTGACTTAATGCCAATCGATTGGGCAATCAACTGGGCAATCAATTGGGCAATCGATTGACAGCATTGTTGAGCCACTAACTTAATGCCAATCGATTGGGCAATCAACTGGGCAATCGATTGACAGCGTTGTTGAGCCACTGACTTAATGCCAATCAATTGGGCAATCGATTAGGCAATCAATTGGGCAATCGATTGACAGCTTTGTTGAGCCACTGACTTAATGCCAATCGATTGGGCAATCGATTTCCCTGCATATTCTTCCAAAAATACATAAACTAACTCGATCACATTCATACACAAATCCACATCTTAACACTTAGCACTGATAATGCAATCGCTACAACAACATGAGTTTCGAAATGGTATTGCAACCAAACATGCTATCACCAAATTCCAAAACCTAACACTTAACACTTATAACACAATTACTACGACCTCATGAGTTTTGAAATGGTATTGCAATCAAATATGTTATCACCAAATTCCAAAGCATAACACTTAACACTCATAACACAATACTACAACATCATGAGTTTCGAAATAGTATTGCAATCAAACATGTTATCACCAAATTCCAAAACATAACACTTATAACACAATACCCACACGGACAAGATGAACCAACAATTCACAATTTAACAGGGTGTAGTCTCTCACGGACAAACACCTGTGCAGTCTCTCACGGACCAACACAATTCACCAGGGTGTAGTCTCTCACGGACAAACACTTGTGCAGTCTCTCGCAGACAAACACAATTCACCAGGGTGTAGTCTCTCACGGACAAACACCTGTGCAGTCTCTCACGGACAAACACAATTCACCAGGGTGTAGTCTCTCACGGACAAACACATGTGCAGTCTCTCACGAACAAACACAATTCACCAAGAAACGTAAGTCGTAAACGTACCACCTATCACGGGTCAGCACTGTTTACCGAGGTGCCACCCATCACGGGTCAGCACAACTTACCAAACGTAAATCGTAAACGTACCACCTATCACGGGTCAGTATAGTTTACCGAGGTGCCACCTATCACGGGTCAGCACGATTTACCATAAAAAACAATAAGTAACCAAGACATTAAGAGATTCCCCATTCTTAACGCCCAGTTAACATAAACAATTTTCAAAACAACATTAAGTAACCAAGACATTAAGAGATTCCCCATTCTTAACGCCCAGTTAACTTAAACGATTTTCAAAACAACATTAAGTAAATGAGTTAATAAGAGATTCCCCATTCTTAATACTTATTTAACTTAAACGATTTTCAAAACAAATATTAAGTAAACGAGACATTAAGAGATTCCCCATTCTTAATTCTCATTTAACTTAGACGATTTTCACAAACGAACACACATTAAGTAAACAAGACATTAAGAGATTCCCCATTCTTAATACTCATTTAACTTAATGGTTTTCAAATTCCACACAATACAGACTCAAACATATTCACAAATTTATTACACTATTCACGCCAAAACACGACAATTCATTTCTCCACAAAATCATTTTCACGACGACATTAAGTAAACACAGATATCAAGAGATTCCCCATTCTTAATACTCATTTAACTTAACGATTTTCACAACAACCATAAGCAAACAGACATGTTAAGAGATTCCCCATTCTTAATATACTTTTGACTTAAACGATTTCCACAACAAGACATTCAGTAGACAAGTCATTAAGAGATTCCTCATTCTTAATACTCATTTAATTGAATCGATTTTTCAAAAACAAACGTTAAGCAACCAAGACATTAAGAGATTCCCCATTCTTAACGCCCAGTTAACTTAAACGATTTTCAAACAACATTAAGTAAACAAGAAATTAAGAGATTCCCCATTCTTAATTCTCATTTGACTTAAACGATTTTCCAAAACATTATTAAACAAAGATATTAAGAGATTCCCCATTCTTAATACTCTTTTAACTCAAAACGGTTTTCACAAACACACATTAAGTAAACAAGACATTAAGAGATTCCCCATTCTTAATACTCATTTAACTTAATGGTTTTCAAATTCCACGCAAAACAACTCAAACATATTATCAATCCACATCAAAACACATCAATTCATTTTTCCACAAAATCCAACCATACACATATCAAATTCCATCAGTATCAATTAAGAACACGTCAAAACAACGAACACAAATCAACACAATCCACCACTCAAACACACAAGTTTCATTTACTCAAAATCATACATAAATGAGTTTTAAATTCATTTTCCACGATTCATTCATCAAGGTAACCAAAACGTAACTCTAAGATTTTACCCAAATAGCCTTACATAAATTTTCCCCAAATCAATACTCCAACCCTAACAAAATTCTTCTCCACACAACCACATATTAGGCCCTAAATGCAAGCTAAAAGTTTGGAAGGAGCCCTTACCTTAACGTTATCTTTAACGTCGATTTACGGCACCACGATCAAATCCGGTAAAAACTTTGCAAGGAAGAACGAAAATGGATGAAGATGGAGGAAGGAAGAAAAACGCACGCGAGGCAGGGGAGGAAGAAGATGGAATTTTCTGTTTTTCTCTCCTTCTCTTTTCCTTTCTTCCTTTTTCTTTCCTTTCTATTTTCTTTTCTTTCTATTTTCTTCCTTTCCTTTTCTTTATATATATATATATATATATATATTAATAATAATTAACAAATATCTCCAAATCTTTAGATATTTATTAAATTACCCTTTTACCCATAACGCATTAAAACTCTTCGCAAAAGATTCACCGCAGTTAATTTAATTTATTTATCGACGAGTAATTCTAATCAGGCATCAAAATATCTCTTTGGTCATATAAACTCCAAAATATTAATAACTTGGCTAAAAATCCTCCGAGTTCAAAACCAAAAATACACCAAATTACAGAGTACACTTTAAAATTATGGGTCTTACAATAATGTTTATTAATAACAATTATATAAATTTCTAATCTATATTTAAAATGCATTACATACTAACTTGATGTCGAGTAGCGTCTGATTTGTCGCTTATAAACAAATAACAACTAATCGTCATAAACACAATAGAAACATTGTCAAAATGAAAATTAAATAATATTCATTAAATAAATAACTTCAAGTAAAGAATAACATTAAAAAAAATATAAAATAAAAACTTACCGAAATTCAAGAGAGAAGGTAGAAACAAAAGTTGGAGAAAAAATATTTGTAGAGAGAAAATTTAGAGTAAAGGTAAAAATGAAAAATGGGAGGAGGAGTGATATTTATAGAAGAACACTAGGCTTTGTGGCGGCCTAAACAGTCAAAAACGACTGCCTTTGTGGCGGCCTAGGCAAACACAAAAGGCTTCCCTTGAGGCAGCCTTTACCCTCATAAATATGTGATTTTGCGACTGAAAAAGCTCTCACAATAGACTAAAATTTCAGCATGATTTTGTGGCGGCCTAAACCCTTACAATACTCCAATGTTGTGATTTTGTGAGGGCTTAGGCCGCCACAAAATCCAACGTTGTGAGGGTGTTTTTCGGCCACAAAATATTTTTTAAGTTGGCCACAAAATGAGTGATTTCTTGAAGTGTCTCCTATCACATAAAATTGAGTTTGTAAAGGATGAGCCCAAGAAGAAGCAACCAACCTTGGCTTTGAAATCCAAGTAGAAGAATGTTCTGAAGGCAATAGTAGAGTTAGAGAATGATGATCCAGCTAATCATTATCGAGACTCAAAGGAAGAGGAAGTGGCGTTTATATGCAGAAAAGTTCAGAAGATGTGGCACAACAAAAAGAATCAATTTCTCCAAAGATATTCCAAGCAATCTAGTAGAGGAAAAGATGAAAAATATGACAAGAAAATCATCGCCTGCTATGGATGCAATTAATATGGCATATCAGATCATAATATCCAAAAACGAAGAAAGAGAAATATTAGAGGAAATATTCTAGACCCCAGAAGAAGAATTTGATTGCTACATGGGATGATTCTAATGAATCCTATAATGATGAAGAGCATGCAAATTTGGCTCTAATGGTTCATACGAACTCTGCCTCTATATCCAACACAGATTTTGACTTTGAAAGTGTATCAATAGATGAAGAAATTAAGGTATTTTTAGACTTTATTTGATCTGGTTTAAGTACTACTATAAACGATTTTTAAATAAGAATCACAAATTGTCTTTAAAACTGAAAACCCTTAACAAAAAAAATACAAATCTAATTGAAAAAGTTAATATTTTAAAGAATCAACATGTTGAATTTCAAACAGAAAATGCAACGATGAAAATTGATATTACTAAATTTTAGACATATAATGCAACTTAGAAAATTGATATTGTTGAACTTAAGGCTGAAAATCTAACTCTAAGTAATTATAGTTCAACATCAATTGAAAATACCACATGTAACTCTATTATGCATGAAGAAGTATTTCAAGATTTTCTTGATAATGGTATGCAAAGAAGCAAGTATGCATCTATGATTTATGGTGTTAGTAGGAAGAGTAAAAAAGGAATAGGATTTCAAGAAAAAAATAATTGCATTTAAATGTGTTCCCTCTAATAATTTATGTATTATTTGCTATAAACAAGGTCACACTAAATTATCTTGTCCTATGTTAACCACATGGAAAGACAAGAAATCTTTAAGAACTAAAAAACCAAGACCAAACCAGATTTGGGTACCAAATGATAAAATTATTTATGTTGCAGATGTTCTGAGCAACCAAAGTGAAACACCAATCATGGTGCCAGTTCAATGGATGCTTGTAATATTTGAAGGGAAAAAGGTCTATGTTCCAAGACCTACCAAACAGAACTCAACTGACTCTTGTGGAAAAAGGACTGGTCAGCACATTACCTATCATAACAAAAAACATATGATGAACTAGAAATATTAAAAAAAATATGGAGTATCAACATAATCAAAACTAGTAGATAAATCACACATATCAACATAACTAGAACTACAAGGAGAATTAGACTTACCATCAGTTCCCAAATTACCAAAGGAACCTGATACATCAGCAAAAACAGAAGTGTCATATTAACAATCAAAATTAGGAGACTTCTTTGAAAACTCCAATCAAATTCATCAAGACTACAAACTTAGATAGGAATTCAAATCCCTTTAATCATAGTGAAACTAAAACTATTGACATATAGGTTATATCTATATTTAATTAGTATATGATATTATGTTTATTGTGATAACGAGAAGCTTGATCTTAAAAAACAAAGATAGCTAAGTATTTTGCAGGTTCTCAAAAATTTAGAGGAACAAGGAGATCCACATAATCTGAACACTTCAATAGAAGTAGCGTAAGTGTTTGGATACAAGGATAAACCACCACAAACAAAACTAATGTTTTGGTTGTATTGATTTCATTCTTCAATTATTTGATTTATATTATTTTATATGACAAACAACTTTACCTTAAAAATTCGAAGCAAGATAAAGATATTGCATGTTTATCAGAACCGGAGGAAGCAGATGTAGATAAACCAGAAGAACGTGAAAAATCCTAGGATACAAGCAATTCAGAAGATGACAAATTTTCATAGGAAGAATTTGATCGAGTAAGAAAAAATCAACATAAGTTAGAAGGAAGATTTGGATGGAAGTACAAGTCATCTTATCTCATTGGAAGTGCAAGTGATCTTTTGAGGTTTAGATTATCATTAAAAGATACCACTTTGTATGGCTCACTCTCACCAATTGAGCCTACCGCTATTGACGAAGCATTGGCAAATGATGGGCTGGTTCTTATAATGCAAGAAGAGTTAAATGAATTTAAGAGGAATGATGTTTGGGATCATGTACCTAGATCAAAGAAAAACATTATTGGAATCAAGTGGGTTTTCAAAAATGAGCTAAACGAAAAAAGTGAGGTGGTCAGAAACAAGGCAAGAATTGTTGCACAAGGCTATAATCAACAAAAGGACATTGATTACACTGAGACATTTGCTCTAGTATCTAGGTTAGAACATATTCCATGAATTTCAAATGAGTATGGGAGAACTTAAGTTCTTCTTAGGGATACAAATTCAGCAAAGTCAAAAAGGTATATACATTCATCAAACTAAATATAGAAAAGAGCTTCTTAGGAAGTTTAGATGAGTGATTGCAATTTTATGACCACACCAGTGCACCATACTTGTTCACTTGAAAAAGATGATTTAGGCAAAAAAAAGTTGACCAAATAATTTATAGAGGAATGATAGGATCCTTATTTTACCTTATCGCTTCCAAACTTTACATCTTGCTTAGTGTATGTGCAAGATTTCAAGCAGACCATAGGAAATCGCATTTAAGTGGTGTTAAGAGAATCCTTAGATACCTAAAAGGCTTTACAAACCTTACCTTGTTCTACAAGAAATCTCTAAAGTACAAACTAAGTGGATATTGTGATTATGATTATGCTGGAGGTAAACTTGAAAGAAAGAGCACTAGTGGCAAATACATTTTTCTAGGTGACAATTTAATATTTGGTCAAGTAAGAGACAAAACACCATTGCAATGTCAACATCAAAGGTTGAGTATATTTCAGCAGTTAGCTGCAATTCTCAACTACTTTCAATGAAATATCAACTAGAAGACTAAAAAATCCTAGAAACCAATGTTCCCATCTATTGTGATAACATTTTCACCATTTGTTTAACCAAAAACCCTATCCTACACATTTAGTTCATTAGGGACTTTGTTCAAAAAGGGGTACTAAACATTTAGTTTGTAGACACTAAACACCAATGGACTTACATATCCACCAAACCGCTACTTGAAAATGGTTATGACTTCATCAAGAAAAACTTAAACCTTACCTTCATACCTGATTAATGTTGTGATAACTTCGAAGTAGTTTAGATTATTCATTTTTATATTTTCTTGTAATATGTTAAATTCATGTTATTCCAAAAAAAAAAAGTTTTGCTTTCAAGTCTTTTTTTCTAATGACAAAAAAGGGAGAAAGATATTTGATAAAATGGAGGAGAAAATGATACTTACACTTAGGAATATTCCTAAGTTACAGGGAGTCAAAGAAATATAAAGAAAAGTTGTTGTCAATAGTACATGTTTTGTCATCATAAAAAATGGGGAGATTGTTGGAATCAATTTGATTTTATATTTATAGGTTTGATGATAACAAAAGTATTTTATGAGAACAATATATTTGACTTCAAAAAGTATGAAAGAATATTCATATTTTTATAAGGAAATCTAAAATAAGATTTGATTCGATTTTATAATTGAAGAAAATCAAAAATAAGATTTGATTCATATTTATAATTGAAGAAAATCATTAACCAAGTTATAAAGAATATATGTTCAATATTATATCAAGATTTGAAGAAAATTTGAAGAAGATTTGATCAAGATTTGAAGAAGATTTATGTACACCCAAATATGAACATAATCAATTTGAATAATTTATAAACTTAATATAAACAAAATAGGAATAGAATCAATCTAAAGAATTTACAAACTCAATCTGAATAAGTACAATTCAGAACTAAACAATGACTAAATTGAATCTAAAATCTTAACTATAAATACACATTCAAGGTTAAAGAAGAAAATCATTGAAAAACATAAAAAGGTAGTCGTAAAGTTCAAAGAGAGAAACATTTGTTAAAGTTAGAAATATTTTCTGAGTGTTGTTTTTTTAGAGTTTGAGAGTTATTATTATTATTATCAGCTTTGTTAGAAGTAAGTACTCAAGTTCCAATCTTTTGTATCCAACCCGATAGTGGTTTATTTCTTTCTTCAATCAAGGGTTGTCAAGTTGTCAGGAGAAGACTTGGCTTATCAAGGTAGTTAGTTTCTTCTTCTATTTGGGGTTGTTGGGTTGTTAGGAGAAGATTTGGCTTGTAGGGTCAAGGTGGTTAGTTCCTTCTTCAATATGAGGTTGTTAGGAGAAAACTTGACTTGTAGGGTCAAAGTGGTTAGTTCCTCAAAAGTTTGAGATTGTCAAGCTGTCTGGGAAGACTGGCTTGGACGGTCAGGTGCTTTGTAATTCAAGGCAATTGAATTAGTGGATTAAAGCCTTATGAATGAGGAAACTGGATGTAGCCAGATTAGTGGTGAACCAGGTTAAATCTATGGGTCAAAAAATTTATGTTTTCATTGTTTGCTACCACTAAATTCAATTGCTTCTTATCCAAGTAATTCATAAAAACCAATCAGGCTTCATCAAATTAGCAAAAAGTTGTCAACTTTGTCAAACACAATCCAACCTCTTTCTCGTGTTTGCACCTTTACAACTAGCTAATGTGTTGACTAAGGCTACGAAGATTTGTGTTCCTAAGAGAAATTTTAGGAGTTGTTTCTTATTAGAAGCAAAGTTGATTTGAAGAACAAAAACCAATAGTTTTGGTTTTGATGATAACAAAGATTATTTGGGAACAATTTGTACTTTAATGTGTTTCTAAGTGTATAGATCCTTTGATTAGTATTTCAGTGTTTGGTCCTACCAAAGAAACACATACTTTGATAATCTATTTAGTAATTTAGTCAATCATCTAGTCAACATTCATCATTTATCAACCTTAAAGCGCATCATCTAACTCATCTACTAAATTCTTAAGCCTATAAATTGGTTGCTTCAATGATCAAGTAATTTTATCATACGCTCGACGCTGTGATCAAAAGTCAAATTCTCTTATACAAGTCAATCATCTAGATGAATTTTCTTTGGGAAAAATTATTATCTAAGTGTCATAACACCTTAACAAAAGTCAATCCTCTAACTATATATCCTCTAATTAAAAAACATTTGGGACATAATGTGGATTTTCTAATGATCAATTCCTCTAATAGTTAAAATCTCTTAATCTGATGTGATTCGTCTTGAACAAAATACTTCAGTGATTGTCTTTAATGATAACCTTTTCAAATGAAGATTTTATGCCGCAAAAAAGGAAAATTTTAAAGAATAACTTTTTTAATTCACCTAATTGGTATAGCTAATAGTACAAGGTTGTACAAGTTATGTGCGACCTTTCCTACAACGATAAAAAAAAAATAACATCATTCTTCATATTATAAAAGTAATCACGCGTCATTGCAAACATCAAGCAAGCAATCATTGAGCAATCACACTGCCTAAAATATCAAAAAACAATTATGAGTACATTCAAGTGATCTAATTTTAAAACCCACTCCATTTAAAGATTCTCACTTGTAATTTGAGCATATAATCATTATCCTCTTATTAGAGTTAACTTGTAATTTCAGAAAATTCATATTCCATTATAATTAAGCAAAGTTGTGACTTGAGACCTTAAAGAACATGATCGTACTAAGTCAGAAGCATTGAGAAAATTAGAATATAGTCAATTGAGAGTTGTATATATACTTTGGTGTATTTGTAATTAATTTGAAACTAGTGGAAAATCATTCAAGTTAAAAAGAATGGGTGTAACTTACGCGTTGGCTTTGACAAAAATATCTTACTTGTGTTCTTATTGTTTTTCATATCTCTTTTCTTAGCTGTAACGTGCGATTACAGTGTCGTGGGTAAATCTGATAAAGTTTTCCGCTCGCAATGCCGCTTTCAAAGTTGGTTCCCTAGCACCGTAGCGTGGTAGTGAGCAACTTTCCCTTCTATCTCTTCGTGAAACGAAGCTTAAATCTAGATGAAACGGGGAGGTTTGTGTTTGACGGTTTTTGAAATCCCTAACCCGTTTTCGAATCCGAGAGAAAGGAAGAAGCTGGAAACTTGATCTTTCTCACCCACTAGCCTTGGGTTTCAATTTTCGAACTCAAAGGAAGCAAGAACAGCGAAAATGGAGGAGGGTGGGAAATGTTTCACGCGAGCAGGGAGGGAGAGGGAGGAGATGGAAAATGTTTTCACTTTTCTCTCTCTTTTCCTTTCTTCCTTTTTCTTTCCTTTCTTATATTTCCTTTCTTTTTCCTTTACATTTCCTTGTTTCCCTTTTGCTTCCAAACAAACATATATATATTAATTACTTTTAACAAATATCTTCAAATCTAGATATTTATTAAAATTACCATTTCACCCATAACGCATTAAATTCTTCGTAAAAGATTCACCACAGTTAATTTAATTTATTCATTGACGAGTAATTCTATTCGGACACCCAAATATCTTTTTGGTTATTTAAACTCCCAAAATATTAATAACTTAGCTAAAAAGCCCCTGAGTTCAATACCAAAATCCACTAAAACACATAAAGTATAATTTAAAATTACGGGTCTTACATTACTACCCCCCTAAAATTAGTTTCGTCCTCGAAACATAAAGTACGAGTAACAATCCACACTAGGTTTGTACCCGAATTCAAAATACCGGTCACAACTTGTTTCACCCGGTCTTCTCGAAAAAATGTTGCCTACCCCTTTTTATAGGGTGCTTAATAACTTCACACACATCCATAGTCGGTAAGGCTCGTCTGTTCCATTCAACATGATTTTGTCTACTATCAACAAGAGATTAAGGATAATCAGTCCCTCAATTTGTCAATAAATAGCCAACAACCATGATAGTGGCTTAGACTATCTTAACCAAACTGTAATAGCGTTCCTTGCAACTTACAACTGAGGTTATCTTAATGTACCAGCAATCAACAATCTTCTCAAGGTCCATTGAGTTTCCCTTATTTTTCTATAACTTTGATCCTGTCGACGAAGTAAAATATCCCATACCTATGTCACGTAGTCTCATTTGCATCCACTTGATACGAAACATCCATTTGGTACCAAACTGAAACACTTAGAATGACCCCAACACACTGAGCACAGAACAATCACTACATCCGAGAACTCCTAAATTTCTCCCTTGTCCACAAATCCTCGTTTTTTCTTAAGTCGTACAACTACGTCAAACTGTAGTGTTCTTATCAGTAGGTTATTCCAGCTATAAATTTAATAATTCCATCACCACATACATATGCTTGGTGATTGAAGCTTCCTCAAATATTTTCGATATCATGCCAAAGACTATACCCCTTGGGACACACAAACTTCCTTCCAGTTTAGTACTTCATTTCAAGAGTCACGTTTTCCATTAAAATCCAACTTGAATTTAATTCACAGATCAAGGTCTACATTTGTCTCATGCCTAACACCTCAAATTTACACTTCACTAGAAAAATTTTACATGTTTTTCCATTATGCACAAACTCGAGAATAATCCTACTACTTCTGCTGCCAACATTCATTCCAATACTTCTTAATTTCGCTGTGTCCTTCATTTGCAACTTGATGATTATCCTTTCATTATGACAGGTCAACCGCATTGTATTCACTCCATCACTTTTCCATTTATACAAACCTTAAATGTCTACCTCGAACCTTGATACATCTTCATTATAGTGATTCCATTAAATCAAGGCTTACTAATTCCCACCAAACTTTTCCATTTCATGTTCAATTGTTTCCTATCAAGTAAACATTTAACTCCTTTGATTGACGAACACAATAACAATCCCAATGACCTGCACTCAAGTAATATCTTTATATCATTGGCATACCTTTATAATAATAGTGTCTGAGTTATAGGTGAGATAATTCCTTTCATCAATCTTCAACCGTCATAAGCTAGGTCTCTATGTGCTGCTCCAACAAGTTTTCTTGGCACATTTTCCAAAATTTGGTCCACTTGCTAGATTCTTATTCCTTCTCAACCTTCACCGAGATATAACTGAAAGAATCCTAACATTCGAATGTTCTAAAGAATTATTTCTCAAACGTTCCCCCTAAGCATTTCCTAAGAAATAATCATCTATAACTTCACCCTCATAAATTTCTCAGTACAATATCTCAAAACCCACATACCTTTCTTCGTCCATCTAGTTATTGAAATGATCATTTCAAATCCTCACGCTTGACTTCCCAAGACCAACAGCTAAACCATAAATCAGTTGTTACATTTCTTCTTTTTCACTTTCTATCATTGAATAAGATTCAACAAATTTGATCCTCAAAATCTCCAAACACTTCCATCCTTAACATGAATTATTTATCACTTGCCTGCCTCAACTCCTTCGATTATGAATGTTTTAAGCACTACTTGTTCCTCCATCCAACATTGTGGATATTAAATCATCTAGTCTAACTCGAATGCTCAACTTTTCCCCTCAAGGTATCGACTATTCCTCAAAGCATATTTTATCTAACCAGAGGAGTATTTACTCCTAATGTGCAACACTCCCTTAACTTCAATACCAGTCTCTTTCATTGACACCTAAGCACCAAATGCTACTCCAAATGGAAGCCTCAGCTTCTCAACAATTCCATGATGTTCACA
>JBBPBS010000635.1:2264177-2336704 GCA_037974835.1 Cicer judaicum | reverse complement strand
TATTTTATCTAACCAGAGGAGTATTTACTCCTAATGTGCAACACTCCCTTAACTTCAATACCAGTCTCTTTCATTGACACCTAAGCACCAAATGCTACTCCAAATGGAAGCCTCAGCTTCTCAACAATTCCATGATGTTCACAACTCCTTGACAGTTGTCAAGCTTCATCCAGTTTCATCCTGAAATCTACCAGGAAAACATCTAATACTTCTCTTAACAAGAGTCCTCAACTTAGATCTTTACTTGAAATTCCTTATTAGTTTAATGTTAACCCATCCATACTCATCATCTTCGTGTTTACACCAACACATAGCTTCTATGTCCTTGGAACCATTTTATAAATTCCATACCGTCATGATTTGCTTCAGGTCTGCTTGACAATTCGTCATCTCGAAGATCTTTTCCATTTCTCGAATCCACTAATCATCTCTTTTCTTGAGTTCTCATCACCCTTGAACTTTGGAGGATGGTAACGACGACAATCTTTCAATCCTCTTAGCTTAATAGCATAAATCCCTACTGACGTTCATCCTTGCAACGTCGTTCCCTCTTGGAGGTAGTGTTTCCGAAAAACCAACATCAAGAAGAAGTGTTAACACCACTTCGAATAATTCCAAAACTAAGTTTCGAATATATCAACACATAATAACTACCCCTGATCTGATAACTCAGATCAATTACCCCGACGCATGATCAGATAATGACTCACAACCTACGGGTTGACTTACAATCTATAACCAAAGGCTCCACAGCCCCCAAAGAAAACCAAACCAAAGCTCTGATACCACAAATGTAACACCCCGTTTTTCAAAGCGAGGGTGTATTTTTTTCCAAAGATATTAAAAATAAAACAGAGAAACAAATAAGAAGACACCTTTAGATAAATAATTAAGTCATTATAATTAACAAGCAGCGGAAAAGTTTCTCAAAATATGAATCCAAAAGATTTACACAGCAACAAGTGATACATGGAACTCGTCAAAATAAGATGTCATCCTGACAATATTAGTAAAGATACAATCTTCCAATTTAAAATAAAACGCAATTCAAAATAAAGACATATGTTCCCTCTATGTCATTCTAATCTGATCATTCTACCAAAAAGCTATACACCCTGAGTGATCGCCACGCGCCCCGTAGGATCCTCCTAACATAGCTCCAGTCAAGCATTCCCATCCACAAGGTACGAACCGGTAGGATTTCCATGGCTCTCATCTGAGGGCAAAGCCCAAATTTCCACAATAGTTTTAAAGGGTCACCAACCGAAATTAACATTTAACACATAACATTTAAGATTTTAAATGCATAAACAACCTTTCCACTAAGCATGCACCTTGAAAGGATTTGCCATATGCTAAAAGTTCATATAATGTGTGCCAAAAGTAAATGAAATCAAAATAAAGTTCTCAATCAATCAAGTAATACATAACTGACCAAAACATTGAGACATCAATTGAGCAATCGGTTATCTAGCTCAAAATGAGGATTTACACTGAGCCAATCGATTTCCTGGAATTATTTTTGTGAAACTGAACTTTGAACTCACTTCAATCGATTGGGCAAATTGATTTATGAAGGTCTGAACCCCTGCATTGCCAAATCGATTGGGCAAATCGATTTCGTGTAAGTCAGAGCCCATGTATTGCATCTAATCGATTGGGCAAATCGATTTCCTGAAGGACAGAGCCCCTGTAATGAATCCAATCGATTGGCCAAATCGATTTCCTAAAAGACAGAGCTTCTGTATTGAAGCCAATCGATTGGGCAAATCGATTTCCTGAAAAATGGCTGAGTTCTTGAATGGCCAAATCGATTTGGTCAATCGATTTCCCTGCGTAATCCCCTAAAAATACATAAACTAACTCAATCACATTCATACATAATCCCAAATCTTAACACTTAGCAATTCCAACGTGATCACCACGACACATTGGGCTTCGAAATAGTTTCGCAATCAAACATGCTATCACCAAATTCCAAAACATAACACTTAACACTTATAAACAATCACTACAACATCATGAGTTTCGAAACAGTTTTACAATCAATTTCACTTACACACAATTTGTTCCAAAACATATACACTTAGTACAATCATCACAATCACAATGTCATCTCAAATTCAAACACTCAATCATACACTTGAATCAAACACGACTCGTGTGTCAAGCACCCTAATGCAATGCGTATATGCCAAAATGCATGGACTCGGAATTCCAAACCAAAACCCTCCTCGAAGGGCCGTAAATCATAATTGTACCGCCTATCGCAGGCCAAAGTACCAATTACCGAGGTGCCACCTATCACGGGTTAGCACAATTTACTAAAAAGTGTAAATCGTAAACGTACCACCTATCACTGGTTAGTACTGTTTACCGAGGTGCCACCTATCATAGGTCAGCACGATTTACTAAAAGAAAAAGCGTAAGTCGTAAATGTACCGCCTATCACAGGCCGACGTAGTATTTACCGAGGTGCCACCTATCACGGGTCAGCACAACTTACCAAAAAGTAAATCGTAAACGTACCACCTATTACGGGTCAATACTGTTTACCGAGGTGCCACCTATCACGGGTCAGCACAATTTACCATAATGAAATGCATGAGCATACACTGACTCCATCCACAACAATCGTTAAGTAAATGCAGATATTAAAAGATTCCCCATTTTTAATACTCATTTAACTTAAACGAATTTCACGCCAAACATTAAGCAAACAGACATATTAAGAGATTCCCCATTCTCAATATTCTTTTAACTTAAACGATTTTCAAAACAACCTTAAGTAACCAAGACATTAAGAGATTCCCCATTCTTAACGCCCAGTTAACTTAAACGATTTTCAAAACAACATTAAGTAACCAGAACATTAAGAGATTCCCCATTCTTAACGCCTAGTTAACTTAAACGATTTTCCAAAACAACATTAAGTAACCAAGACATTAAGAGATTCCCCATTCTTAACGCCCAGTTAACTTAAACGATTTTCCAAAACAATAAGTAACCAGGACATTAAGAGATTCCCCATTCTTAACGCCCAGTTAACTTAAACGATTTTCTCAAAACAACATTAAGTAAACAAGACATTAAGAGATTCCCCATTCTTAATTCTCATTTGACTTAAACGATTTTCCAAAACATTAGTAAACAGGGATATTAAGAGATTCCCCATTCTTTATACTCTTTTAACTCAAAACGATTTTCACAAACACACATTACGTAAACGAGACATTAAGAGATTCCCCATTCTTAATACTCATTTAACTTAATGGTTTTCCAATTCCACGCAAAACAACTCAAACATATTATCAATCCACATCAAAACATATCAATTCATTTTTCCACAAAATTCAACCATACACATATCAAATTCCATCAGTATCAATTAAGAACACGTCAAAAACAACGAACACAAATCAACACAATCCACCACTCAAACACACAAGTTTCATTTACTCAAAATCATACGTAAATGAGTTTTAAATTCATTTTCCTCGATACATTCATCAAGATAACCAAAACGTAACTCTAAGATTTTACCCATAAAGCCTTAGATACATTTTCCCCAAATCAATACTCCAACCCTAACAAAATTCTTTTCCACACAACCACAGATAAGGCCCTAAATGCAAACTAAAAGTTTGGAAGGAGCCCTTACCTTCACGTTAGCTGTAACGTGCGATTATAGTGCCGTGGGTAAATCTGATAAAGTTTTCTACTCGCAACGCCGCTTCCAAAGTTGGTTCCCTAGCACCGTAGCGTGGTAGTGGGCAACTTTCCCTTCTATCTCTTCGCGAAACGAAGCTTAGATCTAGATGAAACGGGGAGGTTTGTGTTTGACGGTTTTTGAAATCCCTAACCCGTTTTCGAATCCGAGAGAAAGGAAGAAGCTGTAAACTTGATCTTTCTCACCCACTAGCCTTGGGTTTCAATTTTCGAACTCAAAGGAAGCAAGAACAGCGAAAATGGAGGAGGGTGGGAAATGTTTCACGCGAGCAGGGAGGGAGAGGGAGGAGATGGAAAATGTTTTCACTTTTCTCTCTCTTTTCCTTTCTTCCTTTTTCTTTCCTTTCTTATATTTCCTTTCTTTTTCCTTTACATTTCCTTGTTTCCCTTTTGCTTCCAAACAAACATATATATATTTATATATATTAATTACTTTTAACAAATATCTTCAAATCTAGATATTTATTAAAATTACCATTTCACCCATAACGCATTAAATTCTTCGTAAAAGATTTACCACAGTTAATTTAATTTATTCATCGACGAGTAATTCTATTCGGGCACCCAAATATCTTTTTGGTCATTTAAACTCTCAAAATATTAATAACTTAGCTAAAAAGCCCCCGAGTTCAATACCAAAATCCACTAAAACACATAAAATATAATTTAAAATTACGGGTCTTACAGTTTAACTTTTAAAAAATCATATTATATTCCATTACTTTAATTTATATATTAATATTTAATTTGTATTTAATTTTATTATAACTTGAAATATTAATTTAAATATTCTAATTAATATTATTATACATTATTTTAATTTAAAATTAAAATAAAAATTTTAAATAAAAAAAAATTGAACTTAAATTTTTATAATAATAATAATAAAAATTAAATGTTAAATACATAACATAAATAATTAAAAATGATAAAGTAAATTAAAAAGTACCGTTAATAAAAATTTTAATAAAATTCTGTAACAAAAATTGTGAAGAAAAAGTATGAGTAACAAATTGTTCCTATTAATGAGTTAACAATTGTAACTAAAGAAGAAAAAAAAAGGCTAATAGTGGTATATTAACTAAAAAAAGCTAATGGTTATAAAATTATTATTATTTAATAAATTAAAAAGAAGTTAACAGCTATAAATTAATAAAAAATAATAAATTTATTATTATTAATAAATTAATAAAAGTTAACTGCTATGAAGCACCGTTTCTTCTTGACAATACCGTTATGACACCTTGCCACAACTCCAACGGTGAACCCAGAAAAAACTAGAAGTTAAGTAATTACACGCTGGTGAACGAACTCATTTTACCTCTCGTTGGAGATGCTCTAACACTTTTTGCGAAGTCTTGGTTCCCAAACTACACATTGTTCCAAAACTAGGCATAACCTCATTCCCCTTTTATTGGGGAAGGGTTATTATCACTATTAACCCCCACATGCTAATCATGGTTTGATCCAGTTCCATTAAGAACGTATAAATAAATAGTTTGTTCTCAACTCAAACATATGAGCCTCTTAGGCGGTATTGGATAAGGCCGAGATGAATACAAATTCTTATGATGGTCTGACTTTTTAATTTTATTAAAAAAAATATATCTAGTCAGCTAGTGCCACTTTAGTAAAAATTGGCCACGTTAGATTTTTTAATTAAAAAACGCATTACAGATTTTTTTAAATTTGGAAATTATGGGAGTATAAATCAATTTTTTGTTACGAGTATTAAAACAAATAGGACCCATATTTAGAGGGGATCAGAAAAATGTAATTAAACCTACTGCAAAATATTTAGTATATAATAATTAGCCATCATATATTAAGTGATGAGATGAAGAGTGATTATAAAATTAATTAGGAATTGATTGTTAATAATGTCTAACTTTTATTTTCTCTTGACCAGAAGAGAGTGAGGTTCCCTTAAAAAATAATAGTGAAGCCTCGTACTTTTTAACAAAACGACAATAAAAACTTTACTTCATCTAAATTTTGATTTTTTTTTATTGGCTAATATAAGTAACGCATTTGATAATATATTTAGAAAGAGAGATAAATTCGATCAATATTTTATAATTTTAGCGATCCTTTTAAAAATTTAATAATGTGAAAAATAAAGTTAATACAATTTTATAAGATTAAGTACATTGGATCAGTGCCATAGATTAATTCATCATGCATAAATATGGAGATGCTAACATGTGTTTTAATCCCACATGTTAAGTATTTCGTAATTATATTTAAAAAAAAATGAAATTTATAATTTTTAAGAAAGAAAATGCATAATTCCAATACAAATTTTTAATCTTTAATACATCAACAAGTGTTGGGACACATACTAGTATTTCCTTAATTAATAATATACAGATTAATAAAAAATATAATGATATGATCTAGTAGTAGAAGGACACATATTGAATTCCACACGTTGCGGATTGAATTTCGGCTAATGCCATTGGAAAGAGACTAATATAAATTACATTGTAAATATTTAATAAGTTTTAAAGTTTTTTCTACTTGACAAATTTATCATCTCCTCTGTTTAAATTTTTTTCATATATATATATATATATATCTAATAAGTTTTAAAGTTTTTTTTACTTGACAAATTTATCATTTCCTCTATTTAAATTTTTTTCATATATATGAATATCGAGTTTTTAATATGTATATTTTTCTTTTAATTTTTTTTTCTTAATTGTCTTAGTCTGAAATTTATTTCTTTAAATGTGTTACTTTTTTTTTCCAGTAGGAACTGTTCTATGGGAAAACGACCAACTGAAGAGAAATTATTTTAATTTCAATAGAAGGTCGTTTTTCGGGGAAACGACCTCCAACTGACAATTTTTTGTTTGTTTGTTATATTTTAATATTTATTTATTAATAGAATTATTAATTTAATTATTTAAAAAATAAAAATATTAATAATAAATTAAAATAAAATATATTAATAAATTATAAATAAATTTATATTTTAATTATTATTATTACAATAAATAATTATTATAAATTATTTAATAAATTATAAATAATTAATATTTAAAAGTTAAAAATACTATTAATTAAATAAATACATTCATAAATAATAATAATAATAAAAATAATAATAATAATAATAAATAAATTACATTAATAATAATAATAATTTTAATAATATTAATAAAATTATTATTATCATTATTATTAATGTATTTTATTTATTTATTTATTTATTATTATTATTTATTAATCTATTTTATTTTATTAGTATTATTTTAAATTTTTAAATATTTTAATTATTTATAATTTATTAAATAATTTATAATAATTATTTATTGTAATAATAATAATTAAAATATAAAATTTATTAATATATTTTATTTTAATTTATTATTAGTGTTTTTTATTTTTAAATAATTAAATTAATAGTTCTAATAATAAACAAATATTAAAATATAACTAAAAAAAGTTTTTCGCTTTCTCACAAAATGACCTGCTATTGAGATTAAAAAAATTTCTCTTCTAGTAGTCGCTTTCATAGAGAACGACTTTCTACTGGAAAAAAAAAGATAGAATATTTAAAAAAATAAATTTTAGATTAAAGTAATTAAAGAAAAAAATATTAAAAAAAAGATATACATATAAAAATTACTTACGGATACCAACTATGAAAATCTTTAAAGAAATTAAATAGAACAAATTATTATCTATAACTTATACCCCTCCTTCCAAAAGTAACTATTACATTTATAAAAATTATTTGTTCTCAAATACTTGTCATTTTTTCTTTTTAATGAAACTTTAATTATTTTATTTTAATTATATTCTCTAATTAATATTGTGTACATTATTTTTTTTAAAATTATTATTTTATACTTTACTTTGTAACAATAAAAATAAATAAATAGTTAATATGAATAATTTGACAAAATCATCATATACTAAGACTTTTATTCAATTTTTTTTTAATGTATATAAAATAATCAACTATAACGATTATTTTGAGATAGATGAAATATAATTTTAAACATATTAAATGAGGAAATGTTTTTTAATAAAAAATCTAATTACTTGCCAGGGAAGGAAAATGTCTACCATCAGTACTAAAATAAAGAAAGACTAAAAGAATTTCACCCAAAAAGAATGTTTGCCAATTTTCATGGTAACTCACCTCAATTCACACAAGCGAGAAAAGTTCCAACTCATGCAAATTGATCCCCAAATAAGAAGCATATTAAAACTCCTTTCATATCATGGTTTCTTGATAAATGCATATTCATGATGATAATGATACGTCGATGATGATGATGAAGGGTGACTAGCCATACGCCAAAAATTAAAGAGCAGGGTTATTTAAACATAAAAGTATTTAGAATTCAATTCATTTAAATTTTTTATATAAAATAAATAAACTAATTAAAAAAGTAAAAGAATTAACTAATAAAAAATAAAAATAAAATGTGCCAATCCATATCTTCCCGTCATTACAACGACCTCTTCTCATAATCGGGCGGCCACAAACTTCCAATAAAAATCCACCCTTAGATTTCGATCAACGGTTCATATTGAATTCTACTTGAACTCGTTATGTTCTCATTGCTCCGTGTATATATATAATAATAATATTTCTCACACTAACCCAAACTCAAAACAAAGGCATTTCATCATCGTAAATTGCGAAACTCACCCATTTTGGATTTTTTCCTCCCGCACACAGGAATTCAAACGAAGAAAACAATAACCATCGACGATTCCGAGTATTCTTATTTTCTTCTTCTTCTTCTTCTTCTTCTTTTTCTTCTTAACTTTTACAAAAAAATAGTAAAAGATAAAGTATAGTTACCGGTTATTGCTACCGTCTACCACCGTGTGTAGCTTGAGATGTTACCGGCGCAACCGGGAATAAAAAAGGTCGTGGTGAGAATCTCGCGATACAGGTGGGGTGAGTAAGTGAAGTGAAGCGGGTAAAGGGGAAAAATAATAGAAAATCGTACGGTTTAGATTGAATCTGGTGGGTCCTACCAACGATGGAAACTCCGAAGAACAAGAGCCAGAGCAAGCTCACCCGAACCAAATCCTCGCTGCTTCGGTGTTCCTCCCCAACCACCCGATCCTCTAGTCCAAGCCTCGGGTCCATCAACGAATACGACTCTCACGAAGAAGAGGAAGATAAGAAGAAAAATAAAATCAATAAAAAGAAGAAGAAGAACCGGTTCGGTTCGAGTTCGGGTTCAATCCGGTTTATCACAGCAACGATTCTATGTTTCTTCAGCGCGTGCTCGCTCTTCTACTTTTTACAAATTGGTAACGCGGGTCCCACTTCCGAGAACGTTTTGCTTGTACTAATTTTTGTGGCGGTGGCGCTTTACTTAGTAAACAGAAATAAACGCGTGATTCATAGAAGCGTTTCGGTTTTGAAACATTCATGGGACGGTAATTTAAAAAAACTCGGGTTTTGTTCTAAAGGAAGTGAAAAGCCGGTTCAATGGTTCATTGGGGAAACCGGTTCAGTGGAAAAAGAGAAGGAAAATGAGAAGGGGATAGCTAAAGAAGGGGTTGAGTTTTACAGCAACGGTGATTTTTACGAAGGAGAGTTTCATAATGGAAAATGTAATGGAAGTGGAGTTTATCATTATTATGTGAGTGGAAGATATGAAGGTGATTGGGTTGATGGAAGATATGATGGTTATGGAATTGAGAGTTGGGCTAGGGGTAGTCGATATAAGGGTTATTATAGACAAGGTTTGAGGCATGGTTATGGTGTTTATAAATTCTATACTGGTGATTCTTTTGCTGGAGAATGGTGTAATGGACAGAGTCATGGTTTTGGTGTTCAATCTTGTTCTGATGGTAGTTGTTATGTTGGTGAATTTAAGTTTGGTGTTAAACACGGACTTGGATGTTACCATTTTAGGTGAGTTTCATTTGTTTCTCTTGTTCTTTAGTTTTTATTTTTTCTATTTAATTTCAATGTTTTAATTTTGCAATCTTCTTTCTTCCCTTTTATTTTCATGATATATGGTCTTTTTGGGTATGCAACTTTATTTTGATGAGGGGGGTTAGCTGCAATTTTTGAATTTAGTAATATAGTACAGTAGATTTTGACTGTTGATATTTTGGAATTTTTCTTCCTTCTACACCCTGTCCGATGATAAAATATGTATTGAAAAAGTCCTCCAATTTGATGGTCTAATTTAATTTGCTGAATTTTATTGCAAGTGTTCAATATTTATTTGTTACACATTGTTCAATTCAACAATACATGGGAGAGCTATAGTAGTAGACATTTTTAATGTCAGTTGACAATTTGCAATATTAATAGTAGTAGTTGGGTTGTGTTGTGAAGTTTCTTTTCTAGTTATAACCATTATTATTACATGGGTAACTATAGTAATAGACCTTTGACTAAAGTTGGTTTTTTATTTTATTTTTTGATATAGAAATGGAGATAGATATGCTGGGGAGTATTTTGGAGACAAAATACATGGATTCGGGATCTACCATTTTGCTAATGGTCATTGTTATGAAGGAGCATGGCACGAAGGTCGTAGACAAGGTTATGGTGTTTATACTTTTCGAAATGGAGACCGAAAATGTGGTGAATGGGATGGTGGCAACCTTAATCACTCTTTACCACCAGTAACACATGCTGTCCTTCAAGCAGTTCAGGTATTTGTCATCCACACTCATTATTGTTGCCTTGTTTTTCCCTTTCACTAATGATTATTTCGCGAGAAAAAATAAAAAATTGTTCCTAAAATAACAGAGACCTATTAGGCATATTTCATAGACCAATAGTTTTCTGTATTTTTAGAGGACCAATTTTGTACCTTAACAATTGTTTTGTTCTCATTCATTTCTGTTGTTTTTTTGGGGTTAAATTTCAGGCTGCTAGGAGAACAGCAGAAAATGCGATAAACCTTCCCCGGAATGATGACCAAGTGAACAAAGCAGTAAACGCAGCAAACAGGGCTGCCACTGCTGCTAGAGTTGCAGCAGTTAAAGCTGTTCAGAATAGAATGGGTGGAAAATTTTGCGATGCTCAAGTTTAAGAGTGAGTAAATGAGTTTAGGTGTTAACCTTTGTTTGGAATTGTAAATTTTAACTAATTATATATGTATCTGGAAGATGTGCCACCCTGGTGAGCAAAAAGGCTTATCGGAGGAGGTTGAAGAGAGTATGTTTTGATATTGGTTTCACAAAGTAACCTGTACATAAACCGTGTACATTACTAATTTTCGCAAGTTCTTTACTAATGAAATGAGCTTCAATGAAATTGGAGAGTAAATGAGCTTCACAATAGAATTGGCTCTTACACTGTGCTATGTTTTTCCTATTTCATCCTACCTTTACTGAGCAAAGTCATGCATTTTCCATAGTTGTGTAATTTGAGCCATCCAATTAAATTTGGCTTCTCATTTGAGATGTACAAATTTCACTTTTTAAATTTGTACGGTGAGTCATCTGAAATCAATCGAATTTCATATACTACATAATATAAGTGATGTGCGTAAATGTTTGAAATTTGCTAATGGAGGCAATATCACGTCTTTCATATTTTTTATTGTGGTGTGAGTTTTTATTTTAGATTTGATTTTCTTCTTGTTGAATTTATATCATATAAGGTGGGTGCTTTGTGTGGCTTGTTATAGAGTCATAAGTTGAATATAAACTACTAATTTAACATTTTTTTAGATTCAATGACTCTAGTAAATTATGCCAAGTATATTTATATTGGAGAATCCAAACCTTTCTAGAATAAATTCTTTTTGGTAATAATACTTTGTGTGAATAAATCCCTTTTTAAAATCATAATAACAATTTATTTTCTAACTCTTGCTATATAACAAAGAGAAATTTAAAATTAGTGGATAAATCATGTTAAATAGAGGGGAATTGAGAATTTAAGATTATGTGAGGAGATACCGTTAATTGGAGGTTGAAGATTGGCTTGATCCTTTTGAGCAAAAAGATTCTGAGAGTGGCCAGATGTCCATTCTCTTATTCATTGGATTTGAATTTTTTAGAGTGAATAAAATATAAAGTAAAAAAATTAATAGACTGTTATTTAACAAATTTATAATTAGTTATAATACTTTTACAGTATTTATTTTTAATTTTTAATTTAATGATTGAATAAGTAAAATTAAAATGTAGATGATTCTAGAGGAACCCGATATTCTCCTATTGCACCCAAATTGTTGACAGGAACAAACAGATGGGATGAGTCTTGAGTACCATGAGACTTAGTTTGCTCAACCACTCCCCAATAAAGGATCAAAGCTACCATCTATTACTAAAATTCTTGTCTGCTTGTTTTCATATAAGTCGGTTGCATGTTTTTTAATATTTTACTATACGGCTAAACCGCCATCATTTTTTTTTGAAGGGATAGACCACTATCACTTGGATGGATAGGATAGAATTCACAGGAAATAGATAAGGCACGAACATAAAATTGCTCTTCCGAACTTAGGATTTTCAAAGATTTTAACTTAGAGCTGTTTTACTTGATTATATTGTCTTTTATTTCATATAAATTAAAATGGAGTTTTTTTTTATTATATTTTATTTTTAAATTAACTAATATATCGTATATCAAAATGTATATACTAATTTTTTTTTATTATTTTTGACTTTCAAAAAGTTGTATTCCATCTTACAACTATTTGAAGGAGATGTGATCACCTATTAAAAAATAAAAATAAAAATAAAAATTTATAGACAAAGATGTTCCTAATAACAATGAAAAACTTTAAAATTTATAGATAGTAGCATCTTAGTAATATTATAAAATTAAATCTTTAAAATACTCAGTTAACCATTAAACATTAAAAATGTTAAAAAATATCTTTAAAACACTTGTGTAATAAATATTTTAAAAAGTAAATTTTTTATTTCTTTTATTTTATTTTTGAAAACTTATTATTATTTTTGAAAACTGTAAACATAAAAGTATACGGTTTTATTACTTATTTTCTATTTAAAGTAACCAATATTAAAATTATGGTTGCTTTAATCAATTAGATTACTAATCCAAGAAAACAATTTTTATAGAAGGTTAAAAAGAAAGATTTAATGATAACAATAGTGAATGTTTAAAGACATGGATGAGAAAGAATACTTGATATATGGAGTTAATTATTTTGAACAACTTCAAAATAAATTTTTTAATTTAATCATAATTTAGAAAATGGAAAGCAGAACAAATGTTTCTTTAAAAAACAACGCTCAAGTTAATATTTGCCTCAAGAGATGAACACATACAGGCTGTTTTTTGAAGTATTCTTTTTACAAATATCAAATACCATGTATTTCAAATAAAACACAAAACTACTTTTTTTCCCCCACTCGTCCATTGATACCATTCTAGGAAGCAACCTCCATCACTTTTTTTAATTATACTTTTGGAAGGATACGAACTCCTATTGGTACTTTTTTTAATATTTTAATAATGTTAAATATAAAAATATTAAAAAATAATAATAAATTATTAATAACACTACTTAATTGATTAAAATTAATAAAAAAAATACATAAAAAATTATAGAGGTTGATGTAGTTAACTTGAGTTTTGATTCATATTTTGAACACTTAAATGGGAGGAGAATGTGCAGAACCTTTTTGCAATATTGGCAAGACCCGTAATTTATAAACACGGTCGGTAACAACCTTTCTTATGCAGATCAAAATCTGAATCTTATCGATTGAGCCATGTGTATCCAACAATTACCAAGTTCTTGTCCCCTTAATTTTAAATAATTGCCTATTGTGTGTTAGGATCATAATGTGTACATCTACAAGAGAATGCTTGGATATAACTACCTCACAAGTCCTCCATCTGGGACACAGGATGTGTAAAATTTGTGTATTTTTTTAAAGCCACGTATATATGTGTTTATATCAATTTCGTAGGAGTATTTATTTATTTATTTTATGTGAATAAAGTCAATTTCTTTTTAATTAGAAGAACAACGATTTAATTATTTACAATCAATTTGAAGAATAATATCAAATAAAACAGAAATAATTAAAATAAAATATTTTACGACTTTTACAAAACTCAGAAATAATTAAATTAGAACTCATTTCTGTTTTAAATATGTATAATTTAAAAAAAAAATGTATAAGAAAAAATATACTTATATTTAATTTAAATTTGGATATTATATATATATATATATTAAAAAATGCATATAAGAAAAAAATACATATATTTGAAGAAAATGTTGTCTATCATTTAAAAAATAATAATAATTAAATATTATTTAAAAAATAATAATAATTTAAATTTTTTTCTTCTTAATTTTATTATTTATAATAGTGAATATTGAATAATTTTTATGATAAAATATAAAAATTTAGTATAATTCTTACAAACAACGAAATGATATATAAATAAGATGGATCAAATTACATTGATATAATATTCCACAAATCTACACTGTTAATAAAATTTTTACTCGATTTGTTGGATTGAAATATATCATATCGATCATTTATATAAATTAGTACATAAATTAAAATATTAAATGTTACATTGCTAATAACATTTTGATTTTGAAAGTGAAATTTAAAATCATACCTTGCTTAAATAAATGGTAGTTGAGTTGATTTTTTACAAAATATTCAATAATATTTATAAAATTTAAAAGAAAAAGAAAATTATGTTTTATAATCTTTGTTTAAAAATTAACATGTGATGCCAACACTACTCCAAAATCACATATTGATCCATCTTTGACACTACATCCCTACCACCTGCCACTGCCACCGACACCACTCCAACCACCACCACAACTGCCACCAATCACTTTCTCAAACTACCACCCACCTCCAAAAACTTATATCAAATTATTGTTAATTGCCACATTTGATCATCATCGACCATCTAATTCTATCATTTGTTGACTACTATCTACCACTTCGACCACTTTCAGTCATACACTAACAATTTTGACTGCTACCACCTCTTACAACTGTTGCAACTATCTTTGACGATTGGTCATTGTTATTAGCGCTATGCATGGTTGGTTTTTTTAAAAAACCAAACCATATTCATTTTAAAACTAATATATGGGTTTAGATTTATAATCAAATTCATTATTTGGTTTAAAACCGGTTATAAAATCAATTGTAAAATTGGTTCTGGTTAAATAATCGGTTTCTAATTAAGCAATCGGTTTTGAAAAATTCAATTTTAAAATCGATTTTTTCTCAAAACCGGTTAAAATTTGATAAGTTTTTTAATATTTATTTTTTAAAAAATCATTTATTCATAGTTTAAAAATTGTTTTTTTTAAAAAAATTATTATTCATATTTAAAAATCGATTGTTTTTATAAAACGAAAACTCAAAAAAAAAAAGCATACATAAACCATACAATTGTTTTCTCTTGTGATTAAAATTGAACATATTCAATTGCTTATAATAACTTGTGATTAAAATTGATTTATTACAAATTTGATTAACACCACCGATTTTGATTCATACTAGTTCAATAAATTTCTTATTACTAAAATCGTAGAAAATACAAACACTTGAAAGGTTCTTCGATCAAATTTAAGAATTACTGCACCATAATAAAACTATAGAAAATAAAAACACTTGAAAGTTTATTCCAACACCGAGATGGACACCACTACCACAAAATTTAGTAAATTTAAAATATCTAATGGATTTAATATATTAACTTTTATCTTGAACATTTATAATTTTGTTAAGTTTGAGTAATATCTAAATCTCAATATCATTTTCCAACCTAACATATTAATATAGCATTGTGAAAAATTCCATCTTTTAAAAATCAGTAATTTAAGAAATTATATTTAAAATATAATTTAGTCTATCATATTTTAGTTTTCCTCAGTAAATATTAAATAATTTAATTTATTAACTAATTATTATATATCATGGTTGGTTAGAATAAATAGAGCTGTCAATTTGATAAACTCATTAATTATTGGTTCCAGCCACATGTTAGAAGGGGCAAAAAACTTTATAATTAAAAATCTCCAAAAATGAAAGCCTCCAACATTAAAATGTCCCTAAAATTTTATGGGTTTAGTGCCCACTTTTTCAAAAAATATTTGATTTTTTTTATAAATTTTCCAATAAAAAATTTTTGATTTTTTTTTTGATAAAAAATGATTTTGTAAATCAAGAAAAAATCAATTTTTTGAGAAAATTTTTTAAAAAAATTCTCATCAAATTTTAGAGTTTTGGAGATTTAGGATTTTTGGGAGCTGAGTGGATAAAAACTAAATCCAAATATAAAACATAAGTGAATATCGAACCGATTAATAAATAAACCTAATTATAACTATATTATTTGAAACGGATTTTTAAAATGAATTTGGATCCGATTTTAGATTTATGCTTCCGGATTTTTTGCACAGCCTTAACTCTTACGATAGTCACATTTGATAAGTACCACTTTCTACTACTATTATTAAAATTTAATATAAATAAATTATACTTATATAATATTTGATTTATTTTAAAATAATTAAATTTAATATTACTTTTTCCATTTTTAATTATTTTAAATTCACAATACTTTTATATTTAGTGGACTCGTAATGGGATGAGCTAAAATGACCGGTTTAATTTAAAAAAAATATTAAAACTCAACTCAAAATAATTGAAAATTAAAAAACTTAAAATGGAAATTGATTTTAGATTTAGCTTGTAGTTTTGGTCCCTATATTTATACTAATTTACGTAATTGATCTCTTTATTTTAAAAGTTGACAGTTTTGGTCCCTCTCTTAAATTTTTGAATTAAAAAAATGATGATTTAACATATTTTAAATGACATGACATACAATTCAATAATATAACATCATCTAGATGCATTAATTATTTATATATCATTAATTAAATAAAAAATTTGAAAAAATTTGAAAATTAAAATTTAAGTTTTCACGGCGTTTTATTTCAGTTTTGGTCCCTCTCTTAACTTAATTTTCAAGTAACGTTTTAGTCTTTTATCTTTTTTTTTTCGAGTTGATCTTTTATTTTAATTTTAAGTGACAATTTGATATTTTATGTTTTAAAATTTCAACAATGTTATCCTTTTTTATACAAAAATTAAAAAAAATCATCAAAATTGTCAATCAAAACCCATAAAATTAATAATCATCTTCAATATAATGCAAATTTTATCAAATCCATAACTCAAATATTCAAATACTCTCATATTTTCATTTCCAACAACATCAAATAAAGAATGAAAATATGAATTTATTTTAAGATTTAAGTTATGAATTTGATTAAATTTGTATTTTATTGAAGATGATAATGAATTTTATGGGTTTTGTTTGAAAAATTTGATGATTTTTTTAATTTTTGTAAAAAAAAAATGACAACATTGTTGACATTTTAAAACGTAAAATATCAAATTGTCATTTAAAATTAAAATAAAGGACCAACTCGGGAAAAAAATATATAAAAGACGAAAACGTTACCTAAAATTAAGTTAAGAGATTGCGGATATAATTTAGCCTAAAATTTAATATACGTCTCAAATTTTCTCGTCATAATTGATTTAGAGATTTTATATTTTTTTCTCTTTAAATTTCTCATTCTAATTTTATTTTTTTTAGTAGTGTTATTTTATCTTATTTTAATTGCTCTATTTTTAAATTCAAGTGAGATAAGTAATGCAACTGAATTGTATGGAAATGAGTTATTAAATGATAACTTATTTGGAAAACTAATGTTTTGCAACAAATTTTTTGGACAAAAAATGACATTGTTTAATTTAATTGTAAAAATTACATCGATTGAAAATAAAAACAATCAAAGTTGCTAAAACTAAATAGGATAAACTACAAAAAATTCGCAACATCCAAGTTAATACCATAAACCGGTATTAAAGTCAGAATTTAAGTATTAAAAATAAACATCTTTTTGAAATTGTAACGTTAAAACATTAAAATTATTGATTGAATTTGAATATGCAGTTGATCAGAAATTAATCTATTAGTTTTAACTAAATAGACACGACAACAAAATAAGAAATAAAATATCGCATCGAGACAGGAAATCAGACACTACACAAAGATGATAAAAAACTAAATATATGTATGAAAAATACTTACTTAATTTAAAGAAAAAAAAAGAAGAAAGTTATACAATTAATTTTAGACAAAAAAATGACCTTAAATCACTTCTCTCCAAAAATTGATGAATTAATAAGAAGGAGAAAAGGGTTGCGGGTAGCGACTAATTACCTAAAAGTATTCTGATTTATAGTTAATTTTGTGATATAATATTTTAGTGAAATGAGACTTATTTATGTAAATATATATCTACTAGATAATATCATTTCTTCAATGAGATATCAAATCTTCTTCATGATCAAGGTGGAGAAGTTAGAGTGATAGAGTTCGCAAATTCAACCCTACATACAACAAAAATTAATAATTTTAATATTATTAATTATTAATATTAGTCGTTGAAAAAAAATCATGTCTCCCATGTTATTAATCTTAATATTGGTGGAGTTTAACCTATAAGTAGTTTATTTATTTTTAGTCGCTTGAGACTTTTGTCCTACCATATAGAAATAGGTTATTTTTATAGAAAATTTTAACATAGACCATGATCTACCATATACCAGTTTTAAAAAATATTTTAGAAAAATGTTAACAAGTGTATTTGGTGCACTTGTTAAGAATACTAAACTTAGAAATAAAATCTTTAACTTGTGCATTGGATATTTTGAAATAGTAAAAATTTAATTTTTAACTCAAAAGTTTTTATATATATATTTTTTTGTTTGTTTAACAAATATTTTAAGAGCACTTGTTAGTATAATTTAATGTTTAAAACTCTAATAATTATTTTTATTTTATGATTTAAATGATATTGATTTTATTAAAATAAAGACAAATAAATATATATTATATATTAAATTAATATAAATTATTTTGTAATTTTATTGATAACAATAAAAAAATTATAAACTATTATTTTTAAATAATATCGTTGATTGTCATTCAATTTTTTGAAAATTTTTAATACTGATTATCTACTGTGAACTACTTACAAAAGTGGTACATATAATAATTCAGCTATTTTTATTCATGACAAAAAGAAACACTGATCGTATTAGAAATATAATTAAAATCCATGTGACGACAATAATATGGATTCTCTTTAATTGTTTCAATATTTGTTTAAGCATAAGGCACATGAATGATACATTTTCGGTGGAGTATGTGAGATCTTTATAAACTGTCATAACTTTAGTTTCTTCTTTCATAAAATATTTATAACTCTTCTGTAAGGCACATGATCTTTGTCAAAGATTTAACTAATTTTTTAATGAAAAATTTAACAAATGTTTTAAAGGTGATTGTTAAAAATCTAAAAATTTTAAAAATAATATATTCAACTCTTAAAAAACCAAATTTTATTATTTTCAATGTAAATTTTTATTTAAATGTCTTTAACTAATATTTTAAGACACCTATTAGCATCAATTTTTTAAAAATATCTGTTGAAGTTAACAATTTTTCTTCCTTAGTTCAATTTTGCCGCTCAACTACCCCACATGCGTCTAAGAAAAAGTCCAACAAGAAAAGGGACTGTTCTATTGTATAGGTTAGGATTTGAGTATGGGGTTACCAATATCTTAGTAATAAAAATAGCTTTAACTATCTTTTGACTTCCACCAAAATCAGGATCCATCTTCCGATAATTAGAAGGGCTACAAAAACCAAACTCTAAACTCTGAAGCCCCTAGCTATAAACTTTTTAATTTATACGCACACCATTTCGTGGCATCTTAATTTGTAGAAATCACATTGCATGCATCCAAAATTTGTGTGTCATCATTGGTTGAATTATTGTGCAAATTATTAATCATAGAGGATTGGTCACCTTGGTAGGGTTCAATTTCTGAACACATAGGGATGCACTTATTTCTTCTTATGTGGTCAAAGCATCTTTAAGAGTTCCAATAAATATAGGAGTATTTCTGTTGAGAACTAATCGATGCTAGCTGCCATTGTTGCAGTAGTAACACGAAACGAGGCAATCAGTGGAGGATTATTTAATTTACATTTCGCTGCATGGTTTACCAACTAAGTTTGACAAATTATCATTTTTTCAATAAATTTTACAAACTTTTTTACTGTACCATTAATTAGGATAACTGTATTGATTTTTAACACAAGATATAATACATTTATAAAAAAAATTATCTTGCAAAAAATTATCTTTTCAAATTTTATTATTTTTTTAACTGTATTATTTAATTAATATTACTTACATGATTTTTAATATAATATTTTTTGTTATATATTTATAAAATTAATAATGTACTAATATTTAATAAAAATAATGTTATTTTTTTATTATTTAAATAATTTTTTAATAAATATTAAATGATTAATTCAGATATTATAAGACCGATAAAGTATAATATGTCGAAAGATTACCGGTACATTTGTTTAAATTATAATTGAATCAAATCAATTCTTGTTGTATGAAATGGATTCCCGATCAGTGTATATTACAAATGAGAACATGTTTAATTGATACAAACTATGATGCAAATTCTGGTTTTGTTTGAATTCAAGGATCAAATAGACATTTATATATATATTTGTTAGAGATTATTTTGATAAAAAATTATATATTTTAATAACTAAATTGATGTTAAAATATATTTTTATTTTAATTTTATTATTAATTTTTTTCAAATTAAATTTAGTGTCATTTTAATCTCTACCAAGTCAACTGCACATGTGACAGTAATAAAGTGACGTGTTTGCAAGTTTACAAAATTAACATTCAATTTAACTTCTCAAAGGAAAAAAGTTACGCCTCGAGTGACTAAAATAATAATTTATCTTAAAGTTATATATAATACTGAAAAATATTAATAAGTACTTTGGAAACACTTGTTACCTTATATTTGTTAACAAGCACAATGATATTGTTTGATTAAATTAATAAATCATTATAAAAATCATGATATTACATATCCCACCTTAACTAGATACCCTGCACCAAAGTCAATATTCCAAGAGCAAGAATCAATAACAGTAGCATCTAAAAAATGTCAGCAAGTAGCCTTTTACACACTTTCTTCCACCTAAATATCCTTCTTCTCCACTTCCATCCATCCTAACGAAGAATTAAAATGAACTAATTAGGAAAAAAAATAAATAATATTTTAAGTTAAAACTTTATAATAATTTTTAGTTTTATTTGAATTAATTTGAATTGTAATGATTTTAGTTAAATGATGTAAGTCTAATATGGTCTAGAGATTTGCCTTTTGGTCATTTTTAGGAATAAGGTGAATTCTTCTTTAAATACTTGTAAGAATATTATTATGGACATATTCGAAATGAATTATAATTTCTCTCATGAAAATGGTGAGTGAGACGTGTCTCCTCTTTGAGTTCTTGAATTAGAACTTGTTTTTATCTTATTAATGGATTCCTTACCATTGTGGTGATTCTATATTGGCTTACCAATCATCATAGGTTGTAGCGCATTCTTCATCTTCTCAACCTAATCCATCTTTTTTTCAATTTCTCTTTTCATCTTCTACTTTATATGAAGAAATCACTTAGTAGATCTTTCATCTTTTATGGAATCAAACCAAATTCACATCACACTCAGATCGTCTTACTAAAGGAAAACTGCGAGTAAAAACAAATAAACGCAACGGATAATAATTAAAAATTTCCTCCACAGATCCTTACTAATGATCATGAATTAGAGTTTATTAGATTACCTCTTGTAGCGTGATAAAATGTTGATGATGAATGATGATCACGAACGTTGCTCTATCGGCAACATCTCTACGTAGTCCACACAAACAAAACTCGAATGAGGGGAGCCTCAATTTCAGTGCTAACTAATGAAGAGAACGACTATAGGTTTTCCTTTTTCAAATTGCTCAAAACCGAGTTTTGTATAAAGGTTTCTATCTATAGATTGTTATATTAAGCTAGCACAGCGTTTCACTTAATAAGTGTTACTTTTTTATGCTTTTAACTTCTCATTAATATTTTCTTGCGTGTGTAACCTTATAGGTTCCCATAATGATTGTAATAATATTAAATCATCTATTTAATATTATAAACATTGAACGATATCTAACAACACATCATTGTTACCTAAGTAATGAGAATGTCATGTGATCTAACTTAACCTTTATGTGATAATGATATTTTGTATAATCTCCCTTTTGCCCTCATATCTAAATCGAACTTGAGGCATAAAATATTTCACCTTTGTATAGTTCAATGCCTTATTGCTTGATACCTGACTATGCTTGACAAGAGTTATTATTCCATATTGACTTATCTCAACATGGTCATGTGTTTAGCAATAATACTCTATTAATGGGCGCATAGATATTACTCCCGTTATGTGGGAGGGGAAAATATCATCTAGATCACTCATGTCCCTCAGCATGACTCATTGAATATCTTGTTAACCAACTTTATAATCATCCTATTACACAAAATGTTTAATGACAATAAAACAATCAACTTGTCATTTAAAGATCACAGTGGTTTGAGGTCTAAGGGTGACATATACTATTATCACTATGAGCATAAGTTATGACACTTACATAACACACTAAGTAGTTTCTCATGGGGTCAATCCAATATACATTCATCCTAATGTATATTTATATTGTTACTTGATATTTCATTTCTATAACCTTTTAGATAGGGTTATCATTCAAGACACATAATAGTCTCATTTGTATAATTATGGCCCTCTATAATAATACTCGACTACGTATTATTTGAGAGTGAACTTCTATAGCATCTCACAATTGAGTCATTTACTCAATGTCTTATCAAAACAAATTTAACTCAATGACTTTATTATATTAGATAAACATAATAATCGAAATGGCTCATTATAAATAAATATCAAGATATAATTTATAAGTTCAAAGGTAAAACATTGGTCTGTAAGAATTACACCAACACTTACAACATTTCTGCCACAAGCACTTGTTTATTGAAAGAAAAATTAAATAACCATTGAACCCTATCTCGCACACCAAACCATTCACACATGGGTCAAACTAGAAAGAGGTTGTTTGACCAGAACTACTTGATCAAAAAAAAGTTTAAAGAAAATAAGTTTCATTCGTTGAAGATATTTTTGGTCGAGTAGCAAACTAGGTCACAATCTTAAGATGATTCACAACACTGTCTATAATTGTGAGATAATAGTATCAATCACGATGTCCTCATGAGGGCGTACACTTAAATAAAATGTGTGGAAAACTTAAAATGTGGAGAACACATTAAAAAGGAGAAAAAAAATAATTTTTCTGGTTTCTAAAAAACAATACACCATATAGCACAAGCCAAAGCCCAAGTGTAGCCTAGTCGACTAGAACATTGCGGCACACATGTAGTGTTTGCCTTAAGTATATTCTCTCACATTCACAAAATTGGGTACCCCTTACAGCACCCCAAAGGTCCTACGCACATCTTATAAACACTAACATTATGTAAAATCTCTTCTATGTGGGATTTCAATTTTTTTTTCAATTCACAGAACACTAGCTCTAAGGGTCTAAGTTAGTGATAACTTCCAACAATCCCTCACTTGAATTTTAAAAAAAGGTTTCTAAATTAGTATCATAAGCTTCTATAAGATTGTGCATAAATAAATATGTTTTCCAACTTGAAACTTTGCATAATAAGTAAAATTCAGATTCAACTAAAGTGACTCGTAATCTTGAAATCTATATCTGATGTTAAACTTACACACAACCTTTTCATAGGGTTTATTCTTATTGTATGTGCGTCAATAGCTCTACACGTCTATCTCTGTATAGTGAACTTAGTTTTTGCCACAAATTTCAATCCAAAGAAGATAAATTTGGTCATGAATATCTCCTTCAAAAGGTATAACTTCGTCCTTATCTTAAGAATTTATTTCCTTGACCATAAATGTGATAAGATGTTAATTGTTCAAGATTAAAATGTATTTCACCAACTTATCACATTTGGTGACTTCTCCAAAATTCCATTTGACCTCTGTGGATATGATGAACCTGTTATTTATTTGCATTCTATCTTAAAGCTTAAATCGATGGTCGAAATTTTTCAAAAAGAAGTGAATGAAATGGACCTTAAGAACATGAAGATGATCCATATTTTAATAAATTAGAATGAACTTTATTTATTTTAATTTGGTTTGTAATAATTCTTAGTTTCCTTTAACTTTAAATTGTAATAGTTTTATAATAGATTTAGTTGATGTCATGTGTAAGTGAATATAATTTTCTTTGTCATATTTAGTTTATTTTGTAAAAATATGATGTACGCCCAATATGGGCCTAGAAAATGGTGTCACTTATGACCCGTTTAGTTTTAGAGATAGTTTTACAATAAATATGCATTTGTTACCTCATTGACAAGTTTGAAATGAATTAGAATTTCTCGCATGAGAATGGTGAGTGAGCTATGTCTGTTCTTTGAGTTCTTGAATGGAAATTGTTTGAACTTACCAATGGTTTCTTCACCATTGTTGCGATTCCTTTATTGGCTTCTAACTCATCATTGATTGTGGCACATTCCAAAGTAGCAATATCAATCACAAGAATGGTGAGGTTTCAATTGTGATCTCCTTTTAAAAGAGTTGTTATTTTAATGAACCTCATATTTAAGCAAGAAAGTTTGAATCACATAGAATTTTATCAAATTCTTTTTCCATTTGTTCACATAAAGGATACTGTTCAGAGATGGTGATCTCATCATTTTCAGAGTTTCCCATTGAGCCCTTGTAGACTTCTTCACTATCTTATGTGTTTGATTATTTCTTTTCAACGGATGTTGGATCAATTTAATCATCAAAATAAGGTGGTCTATTTAATGATCCTTTTTCAACAACATACTTGGCTTTTGACATTGTTTTTTCTTCCTGAATCTTTTCCTCTTACACTTGTTATGTTTTCAATCTTAGAGACAGAGCTCTGATACCAATTGAAGTAGCAATATCAATTACAAGTAATAGGGGTTTGAGTTGTGATCCTTTTTTAAAATTTTAATTTTTGTGCTTAGTTTTAATTAACTCAAGATCAATCTTGATTGTAAAAAAATGTCCAAAATGTTCTGGATATGTTACAAGTAAATAAGAAAAGATTAATTCTATGTTAAATATGATTTTTGCATGCAAATAATTAAATATAAAGGATAGAAAGTATATTAGTTCACCCAACTCGGGCTAATCTAGTCCTCACAATTGTGAAATTTTCACTTTGTGCTTTAAAACTCAATTTTTCTCCTTCAGACCTTTTCTCTTGATCACAAATTGATCAATTACAAACTTCACCTTTCAAACTAGAAAGGATTTTTACCAACACACTCAATCTTACATAAAAGGTAGACTTGAATTACAAATGATGTGTATGATAAAAGTGTTTGACATCTAACAATTCTCTACTCTATGTTGGAGATAAATAAAGACAAACTCAATAAATGATGATCCATATATATAGCGAAATTAGCTGGAGTTTGTTTGAAGATTTTTTGACTTATTCTTATTTGAACAAGTTTTAATAGATTTTCAAATTGAACTTTTGCCTTAATCTTCCAATTGATTTCAATTTATAGATGATAAAAGGCTTTAAATATTCAGTTTAAACTTAATATAGTAATTCTTTTGAATCAATCTCTTTAAGTGTAGGGTAATTCTGTTTTGAATGTTTTTGATATGTTCAAAATGTTTTTGCCTTGTAGGAGAATGGAGAAAAATCAGAATGTTTGGTGGTCTTCCATATCAATTCCATGAATTTGTATATGTGCTTTAAGTTATGTCAAACAATACTTTGCACTGTACTTTTGGTGCTTTTTTACTTGCTTCCAACTAATTAATCTAGAGATAAAACTGTAGATCAATCTTCAAGCGTGTTTTGTAAGTGGACACTCATTATTTGACTTCTTGAGATTTGATTACTTTTGGGTGGCCCATATGGGAAATATAGCAATCTATATTAGGCTTTTAGTGATCCCAAAATTGATTCATGTGTCTCTTGTCTTTTATTTAAGATAATAAAAAATAACTAGAATGTTCTGCAACTATTATGTCATCAATTTGGAGATCAAATTTGGGTATCATTGTTGCGCAAAATTCTGCAAGTGTAAATAGCCTATTAGAAAACTATAAAAATAGGTTTATCAAACCCCCTCACTTAACCTTTTCTTGTCCTCAAGCAAAGTCTCATTCTAAGAGAAAGTTTAAAGAATAAAGAACATCATAATTGATTTTTTTTTTAATTTGAGCAAGAATCCTTATGAATTGTTTAGACTAAATCAAACACCTTTTACATTATACCAACTAAGTAAAATCATCTCCAGTTCAAATGTGTATGTGGTTAATCTCATTGCTTCTTAGTATTCAATGCCTTGAGATTTTCTTCAATCAATTCATTTAATCATTCTTATTCATAAATTTTCATCCTTATCATAGAACAATAGGTTTATTTTTCTCAAGTAAGAGGGACATTTTTCTTTGATTTAACTAGACAACTCCACCTTTTATTCATGATATTTTTTCTTTTCTTTTTAATTTAATATCATTCCACCTTTGGCTTGACTATTAGTGTAAGTGATCCCAAGTTACTCAATGAAACAACACTTAATTTTTTTCTTCAATTTGACACCATTCCACCTTTGTCTTGACTATTAATGCAAATAATCCCCAAGCTACTAAGTGAAACAACACTTCACGTCACTTTCACTTTACTACTAGTGTGAGTAACCCCCTAGGTAATAAGTGAGATGACTATTTGAATTTTGGTCCATCTCAAGACACCGCAACTTATTCACAAAAGGAAGTTCTTGTGTCAAAACTAAGGAACCTCTTTATCTAGCACACATAATATCAAAGTTTCAATTTAGCCCTAACAACATGCTCATCATTAGGCCTTGCTCAAAAATCAAACACAATAATGGCTTATAGGATAAACCTTAAGCACATAATTTAAGCAAAATAAGCCAACAAAGATGCCATCACAAAAACTACTAGAGGTCAAACATCAAAATATATTTTCTGTCCCGCACTAGAAATAAGCATGGTCCTCAAGTGATAATATTATAGTAGACTAAATGAATAAACAAATGAGAGAAAGTAAAAATGACTTATATAAAAGAGCTTGTATTTGGAGCTTTTATTTTCTAAAAATAAAAATAATCAACAAAAATAATAAATTCAAACTAGAATAAAATAAAAAGTAAATACAATTTGCCTCTTGCGAAGCGCTTGTTTAATATCTCGAGCCTGATGATAACCAAAGAATTAAAGCATTGCTCCTTCTTAAATTTCTAATTATATGGTTGGTATTATTTTTCCTTTTCCCAGTTGGTGAATCAATTTGAGGAGATGGTAAAATTCTAATTTCATCTTCACCCACCATTATGTTAAGGTCATGCAAAATAAAAATTTTTCCAAACTGTCTTGCATCCTGAAATTCGCAAAGTTGTTACAAGCAACCTTATCATTAATATCATTAGCCTTAATGAAGCTACAATAAGAAAATGAAGATTTTTTTTTTTTTTTGTAAAGAATTAAACACTTTAAATTTAGCCTCTTGATCACCCAATCTCAAAGTTGATTTTCCCTGTTGAACATAAATCAAATTTTTCCAGGGGCCAAAAAGGGTTTACCCAATATAATTGGAACTTCCTCATCTTCCTCCATATCTAAAACAACAAAGTCTGCAGGAAAAATAAACTTATCCACTTTTACTAACACATCCTTTATTATCCCACGAAGGTGGGTAATAGATCTGTCAACAAGCTGTTGAGAAATGTTTGTCGGTTGGGGTTCCTGTAAACCCAACTTCCTAAAAACAAGAAGAGACATCAAATGAATACTAGCTCCCAAATTACAAAATGCTTTTTTAAAATAAGAGTTGCCAATAATACAAGAAATAGTAAAACTATCGAGATTCTTAAACTTAAGGGGCCACATTTTCAAGACTATAGTAAAGCATTCCTCGTTAAGCTTAACCATCTCAAAGTCCTCTAGCTTCTTTTTATTAGAAATGATGTCTTTTAAAAATTTAGCATACTTGGCCATTTGGGAAATAGCTTTAACAAAAAGAATATTGATATGTAGTTTTTTAAAGAAGCTCAAGGAATCTAGGAAACTACTTATCATTATGCACAATTTTCAATTTTTGAGGGAATGGAACACTTTCCTTGGTTAACTCATTGTATTCCTCAATTTTGTTTGAAGAAAACTAATTAGAATGTGCCTTGTTTTTTCTTTCCCTTTTGGATTCGTTTGTCCTTCCTTTTGAGGCATTGAAGTAACCTCATACCCACTCCTAAGAGTGATAGCTTTATCTTGTTCTTCTCGATTTGGCTCGGTTTGAGTAGGCCATGATCCCACAGGTCTTTGTGCTAGTAGGTTGACAATATTAAACATATGAGTTTTTATATTTCCAAACTGAGATGAAATTTGATTCGCCATATTTTGAAACCTTTCGCCCATCTTTTATATGAATTCGATTAGTACATCTTAAAGATATGGTTTCCTCTCCTATTTCATTTTCTATGATTCTTCCAACCTGGATTATAGGTAGAAGAATAAGGGCCATTCTGGTTGCGATTGGGGTAGGTGATATAGTTAGCTTCCTTAGTATGGGTTGCTAGAATTGGTTGAGCTTGTATTTTACTTTCAATGGCTAAGCTTGTAGGAACAAAGAGTGAAAGCATGTTGAATTTAGTTAGGAATTAGGTGTATATGTTCAAGTAATGACAAAGAGTGATGTAGTCAATTAAACTTTAAAGTCATACTTGCATTGAAAATAGTATGCATTCTTAATTTTAAGAGTATATAATCAATCACATAATATCATTGCAAAAAAAAAAATTCATACTTATCATGATGCAAATATTATAAGAGTTGGGATTGAGTGTACCTCCTTAATTGATCTTTCTGAGTTGAGGTTCAATGATGAGAAATCATGGAATATTTTGGAGCTTATCTTCATGTTCATTCATTTATCTTGATTGATGGTCAAAATGAGACAATTTAACTTTTGTTGTTGAAATAATTCTTCCATTTTGATATTAATTCAAGATTGTTCTATTTTGGATTCATTTATTGATTTTTGGCTATATTTGTGAAATAGCAGCCACATTGTTGTCATATTTTTGGAATATGAATCAAGTTCTTAGTCCACCATTGTGTCTTCCAATAATTTGATCTTGAAGAGATGTTTTGTACGAAAGGTCAAAAGTGAGGTAGGTGTAGGAGTGCCAAAAGCAAATGGTTCAAACTCATTTAGAAGTTGTCGATGTTCTTCAACCATATCATCGTGATAGGCAACACTAGTTTTGATAAGATGAAACATATTTACTTTCAAGAACGTTCTACTCTTGTAGAGAACATTCTAGTACTGCTTCTAGAATGAAGGCATGAACCTTTTACCTTAATTTGATCCGTCTATCTCCTTTTTTTTTTTTTGCCACTCAATGATCAAACTTTGGAGTTTTTGAGGATGATGTTTGAACATTATCAACTCTATGACTTATCCAAATTTAGTATTGTAGTTATTTTTCTTCACCATCATATATATCATCATAAAAATCAACATATTTATCACATAACAGGCTTAATTTCATCTACAGTTTGGGCATTGAAATTTTGTATTCTATAATACTTATTGAATGTAGAGTGTTCAAAATATATGCTTTAATGACATTTTAAAACAAAGTTGCCCGTACTTTCTTTATCACGCATAATATAGTAATAACATTAAAAAAATATGAAAGTATGATATGATTTGCTTTCTATTTTTACAAAATTCATATGAAAGTATGTTCAAGATATTTTTTAATAGATCCAAGATTAAATACATGGCATACAGTTTATATGGCTTTTCCCAAAATTATTTTTCAACACTTGATTCACTTAAAATTGATTTAGCCATTTCTTGTAATTAATTTTTTTTAAAAACAACTCCATATTGTTGGGTAGTTCTTTGACAAGAAAATCATGTGAAATATCCTTTTCATCATATAATGATTTTTCAAATTTTCCGTGATCACTTCTTATAGAAATGACAATTCTTTTCAAAACTCTTTTACAAGGAATTATGATATTTTTTAAAGACATAATTCTTATGCTTTTAAGAATAAAATCCTTTTATCTTTTTCAAAAGATTTAAAATATTATTTGGTTGAAAATTCATCTAAGTATAAAACATAAGGGTTTTTCTTTAATATGAAACATGAGATTCTATTAATGTTTTTTCTTGATTGTTGGAAGATGTTCCTGCATCACAAGTTAGTAATAATTTTGGTATCCATATTTGTTTGGGTCCTCGATGGTTAATGTATCTTCTTCTAGAAGTTTTTTTCTTATAACATTTTAACTCCATACGACTAAACTTGCTACAATAAGAATGCTTGTTCTCAAAGTTTTTGCTACTAGAATGTTTTGGTTTGTGACGAGAATGTTTTACTGCAGACGGATCAGAATGTTCTGGTTTGTTACAAGAACATTCTATTAGAAAATGTTCTAGTATCTTATCAAGATGTTCTGCTACAAAATAATCAAAATTTTCTAGCCTGTTACGAGAACGTTATGCTGCAAAATGATCAGAATGTTCTAGTTTGTTATTCGAACAAATTGATGTCGAATGATCGTATTTGTTATGATAATAATATTATCTTGTTTTCTCACATTTTTTCTTATGATGGCATATTTTTTGATAGTGTCCATATATGTTATAGTATGAACATCTTGTGTTTGAATTTTTCTTATTTTCTTTCTTGTATAAAAAAGGTTTTATCTAGTTTTTACTTTTGAGATTTGTCAAAACCAAGTCCAGTTTTTTCAAAAATTTCCTACTTGAGATCTCCTAATTTTTTGGAAAGTTTTAGTGGACTTTATAAAGTTTTATAAATTATTTTTAAGGTTCACAATTAATATTTTGAGCAGAAAATTCTCCTCTCTAGTTGTAGACTGTTTTGGACACTTGTTCTTAGTGGTTTCATTTAGTAATTTTTGTTTTTCAGACATTTGGAAATGAGATTCTTATAGGATTAGGATGACCTTTTATGAGTTGGTCATTTATAGCATGTTCTTTCTATTTTTCTTTACAAAATTGGTCTTTTCATGAACCATATTGTTTAGCAAGAAAATTTGAATCACATAAAAGATTATCAAATTAATTTTCCATTTGTTCACATAAAAGTCAGAGTTCAAAGATGGTTAGTTCATCATTTTAATAGCTTTGATCTGTATTTTACTTTAAGAATGTTTTTAATAAGATTCAAACAAAGTGATGAAAAATAAAATAGATAAAACGAAATTACAAAACAACACAACCAATTCATCATGATTCACCACCAAGATGGTAGGTACGTCTAGTCCCTTAAAACTAAAGGATTTAATCAATTAATTCACCAACTGAATCCCACTTCCATTGAATACCTATTAGTCAATCCGAATGTCTTCAAGTCTTTTGAACCTTCTAGCTTAGTATACTCAAGCTATTGAGGGATCTAGCCACTAATTGGCTCGGTTTTAAAATAATAAATTTAAGATTTTGTGAAAACTCTCACAAGAGGGTGTTTACAATGTTGTACTCTCAAAAAATATTTCCTAGCACTTAGATAAAACAAAGGATTAAGAGAAAATTTTAGAGACAAATGTATTGTACTTATTGCGGTGTTTTGTTGTCTATATTTAACGAGGGTTGCACGTCCTTTTATAAAAACTTTAGGATTTTTGGCGGTTTTTCTAATTGCAAGAAATCAACATGTATCATGAAGCTTCGTATCAAAGATCAATTCGCTATTAAACCTTGTTCAAAATTACACTTGTAACTCATTATGAATATCTTGATAGAGATATACAAAGAGTAGATGATATCATGATTAGAGTATGTCACATAGACCATCAGACATATAAAAAATCCAGGGTGTTGAGCAGAGGATACAAAAATTTGTCTTATGTAGAGTGTTGACTTTTACAACGTTGATTTTTCAAAGATTTGACTCCCATTTGAGCATTGATTATCTAGAGTGTTGAATGTTTATCATAACATTGACTTTAAAGTAGAATCAAACGATCAGATGCTTGACACAATTATTAGAGGCAGACATCACTTGCTTTTCACAGGCTGACTGATAAGATGCTTATTGTGGCCATTAAAGCCAAACCAATCAGAGTTGCATTAAGATAATCACCAAGTGCCTGTTTCAAAGTGTGTGCATCAAACTTAGAAAATTTATTTCATAGTAAAGTTCTTATGTTCCTTTAACTTGGATCAAACATTAGAGGATGCATTGTAAAGTGACATGAAGTACTTGATCTGGGAACTACACACTTAGGCAAAATATTAATGCTTTAAATTTTCCCACAAAATAAACTTTTATCATCAAAATAAGTAATTGATTCCCTTGATATATCTGGTTCCTCTGATATTTATAGATATGCAAAATCTACATCTAGCTTTGACTTTTTATGATCAAGCATTTTCTCATCAAACTAGACATAAATTGATTCATCAACAATTAGTATTTCTTTGTTGTATACTCTATAGGATTTAGACCTTTCAAAGTATCCCACAAAGTGTACCTTTTAGATCGTGAATCAAATTTGCTAAGATTCTCTTTGATATTCAAAATATATTATATGTAACCAAGTTGTTGAAAGTATGAAATGTTGGGTTTTATTCCTTTCCTTAGTTCATAAGGAGTCTTATTAAAAATATATCTAATGTAGATTCTATTCTGAATATAACATGCAATGTTCATTGCTTCTGCCTAAAAGTGCTTGACAACATTCATTTTATGAATCATGGTGCGTGCCATTTCTCGAAAAGATCTATTTTTTCTTTCTACAACACCATTTTGTTGAGGTGTTCTAGGTGAGGAAAAGTTATGTAAAATTCCATCCCCTTCACGAAAAGTTATGCATTTCGATGATTTTCTTCTTCAACCTTGAGTATTTATTTATAGTTAAAATTTGGGCTTCAATATAGTCCTTGTTTAATTTTGAATGTATTTTGTTCAGATTGCGTTTGTAAATTCTTCAAATTGATTCTATTCATATTTTGTTGTAGATGAATCTTGATCAAATCTTCTTCAAATATTTTTCAAATCTTCTTCAACAAAGATTCTTCAAATTTTCTACAAATCTTGACCATATATTCTTTCATAATATTTGAAGTCAAATATATTATTCTCATAAAATACTCTTGTTATCATCAAAACTCTAAGTATAAAGTGAGTTTGGTTCCAACAATCAAAAGTTCCACTGTGTTTCAATTTCTATTTCAAAATTCATTTACAACATATTGGTTTACCACTAGAAGACAAGTCTACTAAATGTCAAGTCTTGTTAAACTCTAAATAATCCATCTCATCGTTTATGGTTTCTTACCACAAATCTGTAGAAAAAGATGACAAAGCTTTTTTGAGGTTTGTTGAATCCACTTCTAATGTATAGGTTGCATAGTTAAGACCATAATATTTATTATTTCTTGCTCTATTACTTCTTTGAGTTTCTATTCACCTTCTTTGTTGCTTTCAGTGTTCCTAGTCAAGAAATTTGACCAAATATTATGCCCCCACTATTTATTGGTTTGAAAGCCAATCTATTTTCTTGAAAGTCAACATCATTTGACTATGTGATCAGTTTAGCATTAAGGTCATAAAACATATATGCTTTGTTATTTACTGCATACACAATGAATAAACATAATTTGAGTGAATCTTGCCGTATTATGCAAAACACAAGAAATCAGATTCTTCCTCATCTCTAGAGTGTGCATCATGTCTTTTAGGAACAAAGTATTTTTAAAGGTGAACTGTAACTCTACATCTCTAGTACCAATAACATATGTGGTGTGAGAATATCTCAACAACATTTTCTTATGTTCAGTATCGGTGTATGTTTTGAACATATCACAATCATAGCAAACACGACCGAAGGTGACAATGTCAATCCATCATTCATCTGATCCACTGACAATGTTGATTTCAAAGATCGTAGAAACAAATTGCTCTTCATTCAAGTTAACCTACAAATTAGAGTTTGACTTGTTCCTACAGTTGCGTGCGTGTGACCTGGTTTCCCAAAGTTGTAGCACATGAATTGTGAGCCAGAGTCATTTCTAGGTGAGGATTGCTACTTCACAATTGGAGCCTTCGGAGGGTTCCCATTCGTGTTGTTGTTCTTCATATTTTGGTTTTTATTCTTGAGTTATTTTCCAAGTATAGGGAAATTTATCTTTTATAATTGCTACTTAAAATTGTTCACCTAATGCCATACCTTTAGCGATGATTTAGTGAGCTATCTTCTAAATTTCAAGAGATTAAACTTCCATGAATTTGTCATCAGTCATTTGATATTAAAAGTCACAACTTATATAATACTTTTTATCTCTAGCTTTCTTTGTGTCATATTTCTTTTTTTAGAGCATCCCAAACTTTTCTAGTAGACTTACAAGTATTGTATTTGTTGTAACCAAGGTTATTTTCCATTTAGAGTTTGGATGTAAAAAAAAGTATTTTATAATAACAACAAAAGTACTTCATTAAGTAAGAAAAAATGGGAAAAAGAAAATCAAAGGAAGGTACTAGAGGAAGAGACTAGAGGATACCACTAGAGGATGCCCACCAAAAGATACCACAAGACGATACCACCAGAGGAAGTTAAAAGATAAGAGGAAACGAAATCAAATCAATCAACGGAATGCACACTATAGAAAAGAACGCGTATTTGTATTTGAAGGTTACAAAGATTGCCTATGATATTTGGGTATGAAGTCTAGATCTAATGATTGGGTCTGATTGCATGTTTCTACATCTACCTCCTAAGACTCAGCATGCTTCTAGAAGCTCACAATATTTCTGCATGCTCTAATGAACTGTATTTCTACATGTTATAATGAACATCACTTCTGTATGTTCTAAAGAAAATTACTTCCGCATACTTTGATGAACAATATTTCAACATGCGTATGATGAACAATAAGATCAACATACCTTTAAAGTCTGAAGCCACTTTCCAAGTCTGCTTATGAAGCTTATGTTTTACTGACTCTGATGACTGCACATGCTCCAAAATGTCACCTCTGAAGTTACAATGACTCTAAAGATTACGCCTCGTTCCAAAGTGTTGTGTTTGGTACGCAACATACTCTGAAGTGGTAATGATTCTGAAGATTGCGACTCATTCCAAAGTGTTGCCTTTGATACACAACATACTTTGAAGTAGGTTCAAATGTAATTTTCCCAAGCCCCTAATTCAAGTCATGCATTCTACCTATGACTACCAAGTAAGCAATGAATACAAACATCTAACTCCAACAATCAAATTATACTTTGATGAAGAAAATTCAATGCCTCTGATGAAAAGACAATAATTCTAATAAAAGATAAATTTCACTTAGCCGTATAAAAAACTATGAAGGTTCAAGAACATAATCCTATAACTGTTGCCACCCAAATTAAATTTGGTGTATAAAGGAAGATTCGGCTAAATAATTTCCAAATACAATCTGAAAAAATGTGTTTCATATCATTCTAGAAGAATTGCTTAAGATCATATTCGAAAATAAAAATAAATTGCTAAGGTTCATATTATCAAAAAATATCTTTTAGAAATATATTTGGAAGAAATATTTGTTGACCAAGCTTGAATGAAGATATGATTCATAATTATTTTTGAAGAAAATCATTGTTGACCAAGCTAGAATAGAGATACGATAAAAAACTCAGCAAGTAATTCACAAATCGTAATTTCAACTATAAATAGTGGATCAAGGTTTTAGAAGAAAGATAAGAACAACACAAATACACAAACTCAAACATTCTAAAAATCAAAGTTGTTTAGAAAACCTCAAGAGCTCAATTTTTTAAGTATTTAAAGTTGAATGTTTTAAATTCTAACAAAGCACTCATTGAAAAATATTCTTAGTGCTTAATTGTTAGGGTGAGAAAATCATTGTAATAAATATGATTAGAAGAAGAAAAACCAAAATGGTTTCAAATTCATTGTAACCTTGTCCGATAGTGGCTTTAGTGTATGAAATCTGTAGATCTTAGGTTGTGTTGAGAGGACATGACTTGTAAGGTCAAGGTGTGAGTGTGCCTTCAACAATATGGGGTTTTTAGATTATGTGAAGAAGATTTAACTTGTAAGGTCAAGGTTTTGTGTGTTTTCAATAATATGGGGTTTGTAGGTTGTGTGGAGAATACTAGGCTGGTAGAGTCAAAGTGTTTATGTTTCTAAAAAAGGTTTGAGATTGTCAAGTTGTTTTGGGAAGACTAACTTGTAGGGTCAAATTGTTTGTAATTCGAGTTGTTGAATTAATAGATTAAATTTTTTAGAGTGAGAGGACTAGATGTAGCCAAATTAGTGGTGAACCAAAATAAATTACTTGTGTTACTTTACTCCTGCATTCCGTAGTTTTGTTACTACTTCTGCTTTAAGTCATCAATCCCAAACCAATGTTAATCAAATAATGAAAAAGAACTCAACTTAGACAAACATAATTCAACCATCTTCTCGTGTTTGCACCTTTAGTAATAATAATATAAATCATCAGAAAGTCCATTAGGAATATAAATTTTGCAGAGATAATAATTTTCTTTCCACTAAGTTAATTCTACAACTTTGTTATCATTTTTTGTTTGTTTAGTTGTATGTAATCCAGATCACTAATAAACTTTTTCATAATTAAGAAAAACAACATCTTTTGTTGCCATTGTTTAAAGTGATATTTGTCAATCTAAAATGGTTTGTTGAAGTCAAAAGCAACATAGCAACAATCAATTTTCTTTTTGGTAGATATGACATTAAAAAATGTCTTAAAATTTTTATTTATGGATCAACAAAAAGAAATTGAAAAAAATATATTCTAAAATTGTTATTTATGGATAAAAAAAAATTGAAAAAAAATTTCAGCCACTAAAGATATTATGGGTTGAGCCGAGAACTAAGTTTCTTTCTTTAAGATATTTCACGACACTACCTTGAATTGTACAAACAAACTATCAACTACGATGTCTTTAAAATAAAACAACTATGTTAGAAACTGTATTGGTCTTCTAGACCACTCTAGATATGGCGAGATAATTTTGGAAAGGGATAAAAAGAAAGAAAAAAAGTGACTCGGATTATGCGTCAACTAGAAGAGGAAGAAGAGAGAAAACTCAGAAATACATCAAGTTTTAGTGTGATTTTTGAAGTGAATCGAGTCTTCTATTTATAGAGGAAATTCGCAACACATTTGAGCAAAAATCGTCCAACATCAAAAGAAAATAACACAATGAGTAACAATAGCATGTAATCATCGAAACTACAGTGTACGGTGCACACATAAAGACGTAAAAACGTGTGGAAGACTTGAAACATAAGAAACACATTAAAAATAATTAAATACTAATTTTTTTTTTCTTAAGAAACAATACACCATGTAATCCAACACAATCCTTAACACTACACAATGAATTTTATGAACTTCCTCACTTTCCACCTATAAAAATGATTTAAATAAATGATTTAGTTAAATATTCACTTTTTGAAATGATGTCTAAAATATCTTTAATGAAATAATGAGAGGAAATTAATCGATAATACAAACAAGACGATTTTATAGAGAATAAGTCGATAACCTACAAATAAACTATGGATCTTCCACGACAGACATTATCGTATGCGATCAATAATCGGATTTTAAAATGAAAACCTTGGAAGATTATATCCAATTTCAATAGCATTTTACCAAAGTTACAGATAATTAAGCATATCAGCTATTTCTTGTAACTCAAATGTGTTAATAATTACACATCTTACCTCCTTTTGATATGGTCCCATTGTGATTTTTCAAATCAAATATGAAATCTCCATCACTTATTTTATTGCGTATCCTTAAAATAGTTTTGGAAATAAATTTAGTGAAATTTATATATTATATGATTATTTATCATATTATTCTTTCAATATCTTATTAAAATTTTAAATATATAATTAAATATAAACTTAATTCTTCAAATAATTCTCCTCCAAGATCCAACTCTTAAACATTCAGTTAGATCACTACAAAAAAATCAGGGATTAGCCACGGTTAATTAGCCATGATCACGATTACCGTAGGTAACTTAAAAAATTTGCCATGGATATGAATGTGGCAAACATTATATGAAGCGCGCTTTCTCTTTTCCATTTTCGCTCGTTTTCATTTTCCCTCTTTTTTCAGATTTCCACTATTCTTTGAGATTCCCTCTTTTTTTTTTTTTTTTTTTTTTCCAGATTTGCTCTATTCTTTCAGATTCCCTCTTTTCCATCTAAAACCTTAAAAATAAAAAACTCAACACTAACACTTTCATGTAAATCCTTAAAAATCCCTAAAATCCTATTCACCATCGTTGCCGTTTCACCACCGTTTCACCACTTTTTCACTGCTGCCGTTTCACCGCCGCTGTTTCGTCGCCTCCGTTTCGCCGCCTCCGTTTTGCCGCCTCCGTTTCGCCGCTGTTCTGTTTTATACCGTAACACCATTGTTTCTCCAACAGGTTCTGTTTTCAATCGCAAGACTTGCTCTTTTTAGCTTCTTCTTCAACCAATCGCAAGACTTCCTCCTTTATCTTCTTTATAATTCAGCGAAACGCAAGAACTTCACAAATATCATCCATCTAATTCAGCCAATCGCAAAAGTTGGTCTTTTCAGCTCCTTCTTCAGGTTCTTATTTTAATCTTCAAGTTCTGCTTTTTTAGAAATTTAATTGGTGATTATCTTCTAGTTCTGTTTTGATATACTTCCGAATTTAATTGGTGATTATAGAAATAAACATTTTGGTGATGGAATTGTGAAATCAAGATGGCAGTATTATGAGTAAAGGATTGTGAAGTGTATTTGATGTTGTGAATATAGTTATGTTTTGTAAAGAATGTTTAGTGACTAGCTAGATTTACACATATAAGGGTAATATGAATTGTGTATTAGGAAATGGCCAAAGTATTATATTTTGGAAAGAAAAATGGTTAGGTACTTTTAAGGATCTTTTGCACTTTATGATGTTACTGTCAACAAATTCTGCAATATAAGTGTTATGGGTTTATTTGGTGCTAATGGTTGGTAATGGTCATTTTATTAAGTGGCAAATACTGATGGTATGTGAATGATTAGATATAAAAGGATAATGAATATTAGTTCTAACATTATGAATGCCACAAATATTAATAGATGAAATATCATAAGCTATTGTAGCTTCTTCTGCAGTGTTAAAAGTTCCTAATCAATGTCTCTCTTTGGTAAATGGATTTCTAATTTCAGCTGCATATTTTCCCCATGGTCTTTTTCTAACACCAAGATATATTGTAGATCTTCTTGAGGTTCTTCTAATTGGATTTTTGTAAATCAATGGGTGAATATTTTCCATTGGATTAATTAATCTTGGAGAATTTCAGATGAAGGACTCTACTATATATATAATTGATTGGATGATTTAGAAAGTATAATCTAATATTAATTGGTGAAAAACTTTAGTCCAAGTTCTATTAAGCATGTGAAACTAGAGGACATAATGTTTATATGATTTAATCTTTGGTGGAGTGAGGCAGGTAGAAGCATACTGGGAGTATAGTAATCATGGAATGTATAATATATAATTAAATGCTTATATATGTTTCTCTAGTGGCTAATTGTTCTGATTCATTTCCTGGTTTTCCTTACAAATGAATTGATTAGTGTGAGCATAATGCTTAAATCAGTGCAACTATGTCTTGCCACATTTTGGAAAATTACATTCTCTTTGTCCCTTTGTTGATAGATAAAGAAAATTACATTCTCTATGTCTTTGCACATTTTGGATCTGTTTATTTTAATCTATTTGAGTAAGAAAATCTACTATCTAATCTTTTTTTATATAAGCATACTCTTTAGTGTATTTCACATATGTTAAAAAAATTATATGTGAAATATTTAACGTGATATTTGTTTTTTGAATAAAAAATACTTAAAAGTATATTTTAAAAAAATAATAAATGTATCAAATAATTTAACATGAAGCTTTTTAAACAAAAGAAAGATATATTTGAATGAATAGAAATTCTTCCAAACATAACTTATATAATTAGGGACTTAATTCAATTAAATATTGTCAGATACAATGAACTAACCCGATCAAAAAGAGGAGGAATTAAGGACAAAGACACATACCAAACCCAAGTTTCAAAATGGTTACAATGGTAGGTCCAACTAGAGAATAGGTGGATTCAGTATTATATCGAATTATATAATTTTAAATCATTTACCGTTATCTAATTATAAAATATTGTGATAAATTATGATTGAATAAAACTTTAAAATTATTTTATGTGGATGCAGTCTCTTTCTTTGCGTTCTTTATTGTATAGTTTATTCTATAAAAGTTCCTACATTAACATACATGTATGTATCAATTGCATTCATAAGGGAGCAATCGTTGTGCTGAGTTCTCTAAGTCCTGGAATAAAATTGGTATGTCATTTACTCTTGGTTGGGTACTATGTTTTTTTTTCTTCTGTTTTAAGTGATAAATTTGTCGGTTGGTATTCATATGGTAATTAATATAGTATAGTATATCTTAAGTTTTCTGTGATCAATTTTTCGGTTGATATTTATATGTTTTTTTCTTGCACTTATGAATGTGTTATTCTATAGTTTATAATAAACTTAAGTTTTTATTTGTTTTAAAACTTAAGTTTTAAGCTATCTTTCTAATTTTTTAGAATATAAGTTTTGATCTATGTGCAATAGAATTTGTTAGATTTCTTGTGTGTTTGGTTTATGATTGTATAATAGTAAAATTTAATTTCTTTATATTATTATTTGATACCTTAAATACCTTAATAATTTTATTCAAATATGAAAACAGATTCATCCAACTATGATTGATAAGAGTTGGATTGATAAACCATTGAGTAAACCAATTTTTGGATTTTGCGTTTTCAAATTCTGCAATGAATGGGAAAATTTGGTGTCCTTGTATTTCATGCAAATTTAGTCATAAGGGTGATAGAGTTGAGGTGTTTAGTCATCTCTTACAAATGGGTTTTCCAACCAAGTACACATTTTGGTACATGCATGGGGAAAAATGTGTGCAATCCAATGTTGAGTTAGTGAACCAAGTAAAAGAAGCATTAGATAGACAATATCCAATGCAAGATATGTTGAATGACGTATTTGGTGTCATAGATGATCAAGGAATTCAAGATGATGGACGATCAAATATTCCTAATAGTAACCACCCTATGGGTGCAAAGGATGCAAGCTATGAGGATTTTGAAAAAGTTAGAGAGTTGATGGAAGATGGGAATCAAGAACTTTATAACGGTTGCACAAAATATAGCAAATTGTCATTCATTGTTCGTTTATATCATATAAAAGTTTTATGTGGTGCTACTGATAAGACATTTTCAATGATCATTGAGCTTCTAAATGATGCTTTTCCCCATGCTAAACTACCGACATCTTTCTATGAAGCAAAAAAAATGATTAAGATGTTAAGTCTAAGCTATGAGAAAATTCATGCATGTCCAAATAATTGCATGTTGTATTGGGGATCATCGGAGGATGAGAAGAGAGATAAATGTAAGAAGTGTAATATGTCTAGATGGAAATCAAATGAAAATGATGATGGTGAAAATCATGTAACAGATTTCCAAAAGAAAAAGAAGCCAAAACCCGCTAAAGTACTTCGATATTGCCCACTTATACCTAGGTTGAAAAGGTTATACATGTCTCCTAAAACATCAAAGCTATTGAAATGGCATGCTACAGTGGCAAACCCTGATGGATTGTTAAGGCATCCAAGAGATAGTAAAGCATGGAAGGACTTTGATTCATTTTATCCAAACTTTGCTTCAGATCCTCGTAATGTAAGACTTGGTTTGGCTACAGATGGTTTCAATCCATTCGGAAATTTAAGTTCTACTTATAGTGTTTGGCCTGTGATGTTGTACCTTTATAACTACCCTCCATGGTATTGTATAAAGCAAACTTCTCTTATCATGTCAATGATAATTCCTGGTCCCAAGATGTCTGGTAATAGTATTGATCTTTACCTACAACCTTTAGTTGCGGAGTTAAAAATATTATGGAATGGTGTGGAGGCTTATGATTCCTCTACGAATGAAATGTTTCATATGCGTGCTAGTTTGTTTTGTACCATTAGTGATTTTCCTGGTCTTGATAACTTATCTGGGTGGAATACACACACATTGTTTGCTTGCCCATCATGTAGATTTGACACAGAATCTAAAAGGTTGAAATTTGGTAGAAAAAATTGTTTCATGGGGCATCGTCGATATTTACCACATGATCACAAGTATAGGTACAATAAACATTCATTTGATGGATCTTTGGAGTTTAGATCTTCCCCTGTTCCAATGTCAGGATCAGAGGTGCTTGAACAAATTGAGGAATATAGTCGCAAAAGGTCACGTGATGAGGGTACGAGTGAGTAAGGCCCACTACAATGGAAGAAAAAGAGTATCTTTTGGGATCTACCTTATTGGGAGCATAATCTTATTCGTCATTGCCTTGATCCAATGCACATTGAGAAGAATGTTTCTGATAATGTATTATCTAAACTTCGTAGAAAGTTTCTTTATTCTATTTCTTTTCGTTGAAGATTGATATATTTATATAATCTTGCAAGGATCATTTTGTGTATGATTATGCTGCTGGTATCAAATGGACATGGGCAACCCTAGGAGAAAGATGGAAGGCCTATAAATATAAGTTACGTTGTAAATACTTCTACCCTAACAAAAGTAAGGAAGACCTACTTGCTATTGATCCTCCTGTGCCTGAAATTGATTGGATTGCTTTTGTTAATTACTATAAAAAACCACAAATGAAGGTATAAATATTTGTTGCATTACTTTTACAAAGTACATTGATATTTTATATTAAATACATATAATGACTAGCATTTGAAAATTGTAGAAACTAAGTGAGCAAAATATGAAAAATCGAAAGATGCTTAAAGTCTCACATGCTGGGGGTAGTATGAGCAACGCAAGAAGAGCTCGTCATATGGTAAATTAAATTCATAACTTTTATTTTTATAATATATTAAAATATTTGTATATGAAAGTTTTATATTAATATATATTTTATTAATATCTTAGGAGCTACAATTGAATAGACCTGTATGTCGTGCTGAGGTTATATTGTCAACATTGCTTAAAAAGAATGGAAACTATGTGAATGAGGAAGGAAAATCCATCGCAGTAAGTAAAAAAGATAACATTGTTATTGTTAATGAAGTATTTGTTACTTGGTAGTATGGTGGAATTTATCTGACTTTTATTTCTCTACTAGGAAAAGATATCAGAGAATTTATCTCAAGATCAAGAACGTGTTGCCAATGAAGGTGTTCCATCAATGATTAATGCCTATCCAGATGATGTCATTGGCAAAGTGTACGGAGTTGAACATTCAGGTCGAGTGCGTGGTTTAGGTGTTGGTGTTTGCCCCACGAGTGTTTTCAAGACGCGCAAATATTTCACGCAATTTGACAATGTTGGTAGCTCTAGCCAAAAAAATGTTGAGGAGTTACAAAAGGAAGTGCACACATTGAAAGAAAAGCTAAATGGATATGAAGACACTAAGGAGCAACTTTCACAAACACAAGATCAACTTAATGTTCTCCTTAATTTTATGCAAAGAAAATTTGGTGATGAGTTACCTACTTTAAACCAAGGTTTCCCTCCACCTTAGTAATATAAATGGAAGGACTACAAATGGAAGGATTGTGTTTTTTGTTGTATGCAATCAAATGGAAGAAATATGCTGCAATTTAGTTTGCAAATAGAAGGAATACATGTTTAGTGGATTGTTTTGCTTTTGCTCTAGACTATTCTGATGTTGTCAACAATTTTTGTATGTTTCATTAGTTTATGTATAAGATTTTAGAATGTTTGACTACTTTGATCAATGTTTTTTTGTTGGTATAAACCATTTTATATTTTTATATTAATGATGGTTTTAGAATGTTAATTAGTTACTGTTGTTATATTGGTTAAGAATGTCTTCCTGATATTACAATGTTTGGTTTGACTTTATTGTTAGAAAAAGATATGACAAAAACATAAACAAACTTGCAATTGATATTAAAAAAAATAAATAAATAACATTTAGCCATGGTTGGACCGTATCAAATGCAAAAAGAAAATATATTTTCATTTTATCATTTAACACGATTTTAGACGTGGCTAACTGTAAATTAACTGTGGCTAAAAATATGTTACCACGACTCTTTTAAGCGTGGCTAATATAAATGTTAACTGTGGCTAATAAATTGCGACGCCCAGCTACGCCACGGATATGGTTAGCGTGGCTAATTTTAATTGCCACGGTCAATTGACAATTTTGCCACGAGTTTGAATGTGGCTAAATAGCGTTTTTTTTGTAGTGGATGTTAAAAAATTTGTCACTAATATACCTAGTGATATAAACAAGCACGCCATATTACTTTTGAGAACCACCCAAAGGAGCTATCTTATAAGATATTCAGCTAGTTTGTCATTAAGGTGGAACTGATCGCTACTTTTTGTTAACGGGTGCATTTGGGGGCCGAATTTGGTGTTCATTGGAGCACTTTTACCTTGAAGCTACATGCACGTGAAGGATTCTTTTGACCTTGACGTATGCTATTAAATTTTTGTGTTTTTGCTATTATTCCCATTTTATTTCGTAGCCACTTCTATTTTTGTTTGTTTCTTTATGACTTGGGGAATGTGTAGGGTAGGTTTTAAAAGTCAGCGAAAAGCATTTTTGAAGAATATGATATGGAGAAACCAAGACTATATCACAAATGAAGCACGTTTAAATGAGTTAATACTAATTTTTTACAAAATAATCTTAATTAACACTCTTTACCTGGAAAACCAAACATTCTAAATATTTCAAAAATGTCTAGTTTAATATGAATAATAATTGATTGTGACTAAATATAAATTATCTTGTTTAAAATATGATATAAAGAGAAGATATCAAAATACATTCAAAGAGTTTCACTCGTTTGTCGCGGTCTAAAATCTCGAGTGTTTTTCAAATTCAATGTTGTCGCCACCAAAATTTATTTTAAAATAGGGAAAAAATTAAGAAACACTTAAAAATAGAAAGAAAAAAAAGGATTTTGAAACCAAATTTTGAGTTCGAGAGTCGAGGAAAAGTATTAACACCTTACGACATCCGTTAAAACAACAGTTACCTATAATTAATTGTGCAAGATTAATTTTAACTAGTATAATTATTTATCCTTATTATTAGATATGATTTTTATTATTTTTAAAATATGATTTTAGAATAAATGTGCTTAAGGAATAAAAGACGAAAAATAAAATAAAATTTATTAATGCGCTTGACAAAAATGTGATCTTGCTCTTACGTATCTCCTACTACGATGGAGAAATCAAAACTACATAGTTCTTGGGTAGAAGATGCGGATATGTTGATTCTTTTTTATAAAGAAAATTGTTTTGTTATATGTTAAAAAAATATTTTGACGAGAAAAGAAAATGCTTGTTTGACTTCAAAGATTATTTTTGTTTGCAACTTTTAGGACTATCAAGCTGTACAACTTGTGTCTAAAAAACACAAAATAAAAAGATGTTTCATCTAGTTAATCCTTTTAAGAATGTTTTATATTTTTTCGATTTTAAAATTGAGTTTTAAAACCACCAAGTAATACAACTTGTGTGTCAACAACTCAAAGATTAAAAAAGGATTACATGTAATTAATCAAATATAAAAAAGTTGATTTAGATTAATTGATTAAAAATAAATAAATAAATAAATAAATTAATAGAGTTTTAGAACTATCAAATTGTACCACTTGTGTCTTAACAACTCAAAGATTTAAAAGATGTCACATCTAATTAATCTTTAATATAATATTTATTTGTATTTTTTTATGATGAAATTGATATTTAATTATGAAGAAAATTAAACATTTAAAAAAACAAAAATAAAATGAATAGATTTAAAATGGGCTAGGCTTGAACAACTTTTTTGTTTGTTTTTATTAGAACAAGGGTGCAACTTAAAAAAATAGGTTAAAAAACATAATAGAAACCCTAGGTCACAAACTAAACAAACCCCTAGATTTCAAACTAGTGAGGCGGCCACATAAAGCATCAACAGGAAAAAATGAAGAAAAGATATAGAAGTATTGCAAGAAGTAGACACATAGGTCATAGATGAATACCATATTGACACACATAAATCATGTTGCTTTGATGAGTATCAAGTTTATTTTCTTTTTCAATTTTTAGTCTCTTGTTGCTTCTTTCAATAAACTGGCTTGTACATGTGTTTTCTAATAGTAAGTGCATATTTTCTTGGGAAACTTTTTCTAACTTCAATTGTAGCTCATTTTTCTCCTCTTCAGATTTTCTATTTCTATTTATTCATTGGTAACAAGGGCAGGTTCAGGTATTTCTTGATCACTCGAGGGTGTACTGTGGAAAGGAAATTTGATTTCTTGGACTCTATTTTTTACCCATTGTTGATAGGGTTCTTTTGTGCTGCAACTTTTGCATCTGAGTGTTGTTCCTTTTCTAATGATCATTTCCAAAGCTCGACTGACCCTTCGCAACATTGGTGAGTATACTATACCTATATTATGCAAAACAAATGCTTCCAATGACTTATCATCTGGTTTTCCAAACATAGGATAGCCAAGTTTTCTCAGTGATATCATCATTTGGTTCCCATGAGAGGTACCTTTATTGACATATTACTTCCTCCACCCCTTATTCTTTATGATACCCTGAAATTGTGTCCTCAGTAAGGCTAGCTATCCTTTGAGCCCATTCACAATTATTTTTAATTCCAACATGATACCCTTTCTTGAACATATGAGACATGAATTAGGTGTATAACACTAGAACACAACACAAAATTATTCCCCCTTTTTTGTCATGTCGCATATGCAGAGAGTAATATATATTACCAAAGAATCGTGAGAATTGAATTTTGCTTATGTTTGTTAAAAGCTAAGAAGACATTGATGGCATCAAAATCTACAAAATTATCAAAGTTTGGGAATAAAACAATACCATAGATAATCAGAGCCCAAACATCTATAAAAGTACTCAATTCTTTTTTAATGGCTAAATCTTGGCACTTTTGCTCTAGATTTTTTCTTGAAAAACCATGAATGACTCATTTTTCCTCTTTTATACTTTCCAACTCTCTTATGTCGATTTTCAACACTTTAGCAATTGCGCCCAAACTCGGTGGTTTCACAGTATATCGATAAGGATTTCGTTTCTCTAGGGAGTAACCCAATATTCGTTCAAATTCCTCTAATGTCGAGGCCAACTAAAAGTCTTGAAAGGTGTAACATCTAAAGAGAGGGTCGTAATATTGAGCCAATGCTGTGAGGGCCGCTGTTTGCACATTCATTGCCAAGAGATTTAGGATCTTCCTATATTTGCGAAAGAAACTCTCACGTTGTATAGTTTTCATTTGATTGCTGATGTCTCTTAAACTTTTCAAATCAGGTTGCTTGAACTTTAAAAGTAAAGTTTTTCTTTTTCTGATCCCGTTGTCCACTTTAATTTAACACGTGACTAAGGTTCTTATGATTCCTCAAGAATCCTGAAAATTGATGCAAAATGCCAATTCATTTTTCAAAAGAAATAATGTCATGAGATAAGAATGAAATTATGTAGAATGATTGTTGTGAATATATAACGTTTTGAATGAATGTATGAGGTATTTTTTCATATATGGATATTCTTATGATGAAAGGGTCTATTGGCTTATGTAGTGAAACTCTCACAAGGGTGACTCTATAGTTCTAAAGAAGATCTAGGTGAGATTTTCATGCTAACCATTTAGGATGTACATCTAGAAGGCTACCACTACACAACCTCAAAATTAAACTTAAATTTTATTCAAACCCGATTATTAGGTTCCACTCATAAGTATGTGTCTTATAAAAGTGTAGGTGTGAAATAATTATGATTCAATAACTTCATAATGATAATAAAACATATATACATAATAAATAAATAAATAAATAAATAAATATGATCTACGAGCTTAAAAAAAATTATAATGTCAACTAATACTTATTAAAAAATAATAAACACAAACTATAAGAAAATGAAAAACAAAGAAATATAGAAAAAGTTATAAATTACGCACAATTAATTTGTTAGACTTGACTCTCCAAATTATCCCCAATGGAGTCGCCAGCTGTCGCGGCCTCAAATTTCGATTGTTTCACGAATTTAATGGAGTCGCCACCAAAATTTATTTTAAAATAGGGAAAAATTAGAAACCATTATAAATAGAAAAAAAATGGTCTTTGAAACCAAATTTTGAGTTCGGGAGTTGACTATGCGTAGAGAAGGTATTAACACCCTACAACACCCGTTAAAACAACAGTTAGCTATAATTAATTATGCAAGATTAATTTTAACTTAAGTATAGTTATTTATCCTTATTATTAAAAACGAATAAACATTATTATTATTTTTTAAATATAATTTTGGCGTAAATGTGCTTAAGGAATAAAAGAAGAAAATAAAATAAAATTTATTAATACGCTTAACAAGAATGTGATCTTGCTTCTACGTATATCCCGATGCGATGGAGAAATCAAAGCTACATAGTTATAGGATAGAAAATGGGATATGTTGATGATTTTTTATAAAGAAAATTGGTTTTGTTATATTTTAAAAAAAATGTTTTGACGAGAAAAGAAAATGTTTGTTTGACTTAAAAAATTATTTTTGTATCCAAGTTTTAGGACTCTCAAGCTGTACAACTCATATCTCAAAAATTCAGAATAAAAAGATATCTCATTTAGTTAATCATTTTAAAAATATTTTATATTTTTTTCGATTTTAAAATTGAGTTTTAGAACCACCAAGTAATACAACTTGTGTCTCAACAACTCTAAGATTGAAAAAGGATTACATGTAATTAATCAAATTTCAAAAAGTTGATTTTAGATTAATTCATTAAAAAAAATAGAGTTTTAGAACTATCAAATTGTACCACTTGTATCCTAACAACTCAAAGATTAAAAAGATGTCACATCTAATTAATCTTTAATATAATATTTGTTTGTATTTTTTTATGATGAAATTGATATTTAATTATCAAGGAAATTAAACCTTTTAAAAAAAATGAATAGATTTAAATTGGGCTGAGCTTGAACAGCTTTTATGTTTGTTTTTATTAGAACATGGGCCCAACTTAAAAAAATAGGTTAAAAATCATAGGCAAAACATAGGCAAAACTAGAATAACTGTCTTGATTTGATTTACTTTGACTTAATTTTTATTGTAATTTAATTTGGCTAAATTTGTAATTTGATTTGGATTTAAAACTGTAATTAGATTTGACATTTTAAATTGATGAGACATAATAAGTTTACTTAATGTAATTTGGTTTTAGCTATATTATTTTTATTTCTTTATATATATATATATATGTATATTCCTTTTCTTTGTTAATGATTATGAAGATACAAATCACAAAATTGATATATTATAATAAAAATTGATATTATTACTTTTTGAATTATTTCTAATAAGTTTGACAAAATTAAGATACTACATTATTCAATTTCAATAATATTGTGTTAGATAAATATTTTTCAAAATATTTTTCAAAATCGACTAAAAGATTGAAAGCTAACATCATTTTATGTCATTAGGATATGGAAAGATCAACGTCACTGGTGTAACTATTAAGAAGAACAATGATTCAACGATGAATTCCATTGATGAACAGGAATATTGTGAAGTGTTAATAGAGAACGCATAAAATCAAGATATAGGATGAACTTTGGAAACATATACTTTCAAGTCTTTTTTGTCTCATGAAAAAATGGGAAGATTGTTAAGATTTATTTGCAAGAAAATATGATTTATTTACAATAATATTTTATCAAAATGAATTGAATTAATCTAAAGAATTTAAAAACTCAAATTGAACAACATACAGACACAATCAATCTAGAAGAATTGTTCATATTGGATTGAGAAATAAAGAATTAGCTAAAGAACATATTATCAAAAAGCATCTTATTCATAGTTACTTTTTAATATGATCATTGTTGACCAAGCTAGGAATGAATCATAATTAAACAATGACTACATTGAAACCATAACTTTATCTTTAAATAGACACTAAAGGTTGAAGAAGAAGATAATCAAAAAATCAGAAAACTGTAGAAGAACATATACTCAAAATTCCAAATTAATCTTAGAGTTCAAAGAGAACACTTGTTTGAATGAGAAATATAATCTAAGTGTTTTTGTTAGAATGTGATAGTCCTTATTATAACCAGGTTTTTAGAAGAAACTACTTATGTTCTAAACCTTTGTATTCAAAATTGATAGTGGTGTTAGTATGCCTTCAACAATCCGGGATTGTTAGATTTTGTGGAGAAGACTAGGTTGGTAGAGTCAAGGTGTGTGTGCTTCTCAAAAGTCTGGGATTGTCAGATTGTTTGAGAAAACTAGCTTGGAGGGTCAGGTGCTTTGTAATTCAAGTTGATGAACTGGTGGATTAAATTCTTTTGAGTGAAAGGACTGGATGTAGCCAAGTTAGTTGTCAACCAAGATAAAGTACTTGTGTCACATTATTTCTGCACTCCTTAGTTTGGTTATTGCTTCTACTCCAAGTAATTTGTCAAGTTGGAACAAGTTTAATTAAATAATGAAAAAATTATCAACTTCGTCAAACACAATTCAACCCCCATTCTCTTGTTTGCACCTTCATCAAAGTGTTGTAATACCTCACCGATTTGTAGAATTCAAGATTGAAGTTGAGAATACTAACTTGTACTTATGCATCATATTTTTAAAAAAATAGTTGGTAAGTAGAGGGAGTGATGATCAATATATGGTCTTGATATCTATAGATTAGTAAATGATTCGGGATTTGTATCCGAGGATGCACAAATTTCTCTGTCTTCAGAGCATTGACTTTATCATAGGATAAAACATCAAAGTCAGATGACCAGAGGCTTGTTGTGAATAGGCATGGAAACGAGGCAAGACAAGGGTGGGTTTTGTCTCCCCGCACCCAACTAGTCTGGAAAAACCACATCCATTTTTATTGGATGAGAAATATAAGTCTCAATCCTTGTCCGTGATGGGATTCAGTTTTCTCCGTCCGCACCCATTCATATATATGAAATTATAAATTTAAAATTAATATGTATTAAAATTAATATAAAAATAATAATTTTTATTATACAATAATAAAATTAAAATAATATTTTCTATAGAAAGAAGATGATAATTTTTAATATTATTAGAGGGACGGGTTCGGGTGAATATCAACACCCCAAAACCCGTCCCCACCCATGAGTTTTAATTTTGGAGAAAATCTGCACCTACATCTAATCCAAGCAGGTTTTTCCCGCCCAAATCAAGATGGGTTTGAGTGGGTACCCGGGATGTAGGTTGTGTTTCATCCTTAGATGTGATTAGCAAATGCAGAATAATTCTCGTCACGCTTATCAGAAGCAGAATATCATAATCTATGTTGAGTACATTAGAGGAAAATAAGCTACGACTTTGTTTTGCGTTATCAGAGGCTCCGAAACGCATCGTTGTTTCATGTATTAGACTTGCAAAAGTGAGGAGAAGTTGTATGAATCTTGGTCGTGTCCCAATTAATAGAGGATACACTCAGAGTGTATTGACCAAACATATGAATTTGAACTTACGCATTTAATTTCAATGTTAGAGCATTAAATTATTTCGACAAACGATTTTGTTATCATAAAAACAAGTGAGAGACATATTTCTTCAAAACAACTTGGTTTGAACATATGTGTCTAATTTAATGGTGCATGAAATAAAGTTATTAGAAGATTTTCATAACCTTAATTTGAAAATGACCTCATTGAGAGACGGAATTTTTTTGAACCGATTAGAGATTTCTTGTAACCTTCGACTGAGATTAGGCAAGCTCCAGAATTAGATGGAGATTTGCAAGCAAGAAGGGATTCACCTAACTTTTCAATGACATCAGATGGGACTATTCTTATTTGAGAGACAATCTATGTACCAAAGTTGTAAACGAAAGATTAAAATTAGTATTTAAATTGAAAAATGACAGTTGCATGTCTATAAAAAAAATAAAAATTATGATAATATAACCGTTGCGTTTAAAAAATTTGTCCATAAAAAAAATTAAAATAATAAATACTAGTAACAAAACAATGGATTTGAAAAATTAATAATACAAAAAAAATACTTTTTATATAAATGAAAAATAATTATGAAAACATATACATTTTTTTATAATATTCTCTTTAATATAATAATAATCCTAATAATAACAATAGCAATAATTTAAAGATCACATTTACACAAAATAAAAAATTATAAAAAGTATATTAAGCAAAAGTTATTCAAAAATTTCTAAATGATGAAATAAATACAAAAGGCGGATCATACAAAATTTCCACTACTATTTAACGGTGACTCATCTTTATCAGAAAATATGTGGGGCATAGAAAGCGAATTGTGTTCTTTCAATCAAATTTTCTCGATAGGCAAGAGTTAGGGATCATACTCCTTGACCACTTGCTTAAGGAACCGAAGTCCCTTATCACTTGGATCAATTCATTGTTGGTAATTACATGTCTTTTTTTTTTATAGCTTCTTATAGGTTTCCTCCATTTAAGAGAATCCTATTTCGAGGAGTGTCGAAAACTAACATATTTGCCTATCCTAGCAGGAATATGAATTCAGGTTCACTGCATTGTGGAAATCTATCCCCTGCTGTTAGACTCAACTCCAGTTGGTGATAGTTACATTTCTTTACTAGATTCAAAAATAAAAGAATTTATTAATTAATATAAGAAATTTGATTAACAATAATCTAAATGATACAATAAATAATTTCGTTTTACAGATTCAATGGTATAATTGGTAAGAGTTAAAATTTTAAAATATTTTATACAGTATTTACAATACAAATCATATATTAGAATCAATATAGTATAATAAAAAGTAGAATTAAATAAATTTGTAATCCTTATAAAATTTTAAAATTTTGCTTTTAATCCTTGTTAAAAAAATATTACATATTTTAGTTCCTATAAAATTATTATTCAAGCAGTTTTAATTTCTGTTGGAGCATCACATATGTTTTTGAATGATTTTTTGCATACATGTTTACAATATTATAAAAAATTTCTCCACAAAATATGTACTTGAAATTCGATTTCTACCCTCCATATTTTAATGATTTTTATCTTAAACATATCATATTTTAAAACATATTTAATTTAATACAAATTTAAAAATTCTAAATTTGTGCCGATCAACTTTTAGGACCTAAATAGTCTACCTCAAGAAAGAGTCATAAGTTAACTCCGATCACATGAATTAGAATAGGTAGAGGATGAGCCAAATAAATATAAAAAATCCTTGGCTCTTAGATCAAAAGACAAGAAAACCTTACAAGCAATTAATGACTTAGAGGATAACAATGATGATTTAGATGAAGAGAATGAGGACTTCGTGTCTGAATAGTTATCTTTCATTTCCTGAAGAATTTAGCGTGTGGCATAAAATGAAATCTTTTCTCGAATGGACTTCAAGAAATTTCAAAACAAAGAAAAAGGAATTGATAAAAGAAAAGTGACATCTTTTGAATGTCAATAATCTAGACATTATAAGTATGAAGGTCCTAAACTTAGAAATCAGAAGAAGAATGGTTGATCACATTGGATGACTTTGAAGAATCCACTAATGACGAGGAATATGAAAACAAGGCACAAATGGCCATCATGTTATCAAACTCGGAAGTAGATGTATTTTGTAATCTATCTCAAAATGATCCTATTACTACCTTGAAGGACGTTTTAAATAAAAACCAATCCATATCTTTAAAACTAAAACCATTAAGAAAAAGTCATATTGATTTATCTTGAAAACTTAACCTTCTTGAGAAAGAATTTCAAGACATAATTAGGTCTATCAAACAAGGACCTAATCAGGTCTAGGTACTTAAAAACAAAATATTCCTCTTGCAGATGTTTTTAGTAGGAAAGTTGAAACTCCAATCTTGGTTCCTGGACAATGAATGCTTGCATCATATGACATGCAAATGGTCTTTGTTCCAAAACGTAATCAGGAGTGAAGGATGAATTGTGGGAGTTGGAGGAAACTAGAAAGGTAATATAAACAAACATGGTACAATTGGTAATGGTTTCTTATCCTCCACTAAAAATATTTTGTTTGTTCAAGGTCTTAAACATAATTTGCTAAGTAGTGGTCTTAAACATAATGGTTATGATATTATTTTTAATCAAAAACTAATGCAGAGTAATTAGTCAAATAGGTGGATTGGTACTCTTTACAAGTCATATGTAGGATAACTTATACAAAATAAAACTTTCAAACTTAGAGAAACAAGATGTTAAGTGCCTCATGTTAGTTAATGAAGAACAACTAATCTAGCACAAAAGGTTGGACCGTGCAAACTTAACATTAATCTCAAAATTGAATAAACTTCAACTCGTTAGATGGCTATCTAATATTAAATACAAAACAAAAGTAATGTGTGAAGCTTGTCAAAACGGAAAACAAAATAAAAAACTCATTTCCATCTAAGAATTTTATTTCTACTATCAAACCCCTTGAGCTACTGCATATAGATCTCTTTACGACATTGAGAATTGTCTATGTAAATGGAAAGAAATATGGTTTGGTCATAGTTGATGATTACACTAGATGCACTTGGGTAAAGTTCCTAAAAATAAGGATGATTGTCATAAAGTGTTTATTGCTTTTTGTAAACAAGTGATTAATGAGACATGTCTTCAAATTATAAAAATTAGAAGTGATCATGATGGAGAATTTAAAACAAATTCTTCTAAAGTTTTTTATAAGAGAATGGAATTTCACACAAATTCCTGAACAACACAAATTCTGACTCTGAAAGTGAATCAACATATGAAAAAATTGAGGTATTTTCTGACTTTACTCGATCTAATTTAATAGTCTTTAAAAATGAAAACATTTAGGAAATAAAATGCAAAATTAACTGAAAAAGTTAATGTTTTAAAGAATCAAAGTGTTGAATTTAAAAATAAAATTGCGATTTTGAAAACTGATATTACTGAACTTAAAACAGAAAATACAAATATGAAAATTGATATTGTTGTGCTTAAAGATAAAACCGTGAAAGATAACTAAAAGGCACTACCAACTTTACCTAGTTCTACAAGAAATATCCAAAGTACAAACTGAGTGGATATTGTGATTCTGATTATGCTGGAGATAAATTTGAGAGAAAGAGCACTAGTAGCAACTGTAATTTTCTAGGTGAAAACTTATTATTTTGGTCAAGTAAGAGATAAAACATCATTGCAATGTCAGTGGTAGTGGCTGAGTACATTTTAGTAGCTAGCCTCAGTTCTCAACTACTTTGGATGAAACATTAGCTAAAAGACTACAAAATCCTATAAACCAACATTTCCATCTATTGTGATAACTCTTATGCCATTTGTCTGACCAAAATTCGTATCCTATAGTATAGACCTAAAGACGAAGAGATCAAACATCACTTCATTAGGTACATTGTTTTTAAAAAGGGTACTAAACATTTTGTTTGTAGACATTGAACACCAATAGACTAACATATTCACCAAACCACTATCTAAAGATAGGTTTGACTCATCAAGAAAAACCTAAAACTTAACTTCATATCTTACTGATGTTGTAATAACTCCAAAGTAGCTTAGCTTTACATTAGTTTTCATATTTTCTTGTAATATGTTATATTCATGTTATTCAAAAATAAATGAAAAACATAAAAAAAATGAAAAAAAGTCTCACTTTCGAGTCTTTTTTTTCTGATGACAAAATGGGGAGAAAGATATTTGATAAAGTGGGAGATAAAATGATACTTAGATTTAGTTTGAGCCCTAAGTTATGGGGAGTCAAAGAAATTTATAGAAAAATTGCAATAACAAATACAAGTTTTGTCATCTTCAAAAAGGGGCAAATTGTTGTAATAAAGTTGATTTTATACTTCAAATTTTTATGATAGCAAAAGTTTTTTATGACAACAATATATTTGACTTCAAAGAGTATGAAAAATATTATTGTTTTTGAAGAAAATATAAAATAACATATGATTCGAATTTATAATTGATGAAAAATTAAAATAATATTTAATTGACGTTTATAATCGAAGAAAATCTTTGACCAAGTAGACAAGAAGACATGGTAAAGATTTGAAGAAGATTTGATCAAAAGTTGAAGAAGATCTTATAAAGATTTATCTAAAACAAAATATGAACAAAATCAATCAGAAGAATTTACAAACGCAATATGAACAAAATAGGAACATAATCAATCTGAAGAATTTTCGAACTCAATCTAAACAAAATATGAACCAAATCGATATAAAGAATTTCCAAACTAAATCTGAACAAGATTTAACTCAAAATGAAACAAGGACTAAACCGAAGCCCTAATTTTAATTATAAATACTTTCTCAGGGCTGAAGAAGAAGAACATCGAAAAATAGAAAAGAGTAGAAGAACTCAAGCTCAAAATTCCAAAATTTTCTTTAGAGTTCAAAGAGAAACACAAATGTTCGAATGAAAAATATTCTTTAGGTGTGATTTTTTCTTAGAGTGTGTTAGTTATTTTTATTATTAGCTTTATTAGAAGCAAACACTTTATCCAATCTTTTTTATCCTAAGCGATAGTGGTCAAGTTGTTATGAGAAAAGTTGGTTTGTAGGGTCACGTTGGTTAGTTCCTCAAAAGTTTGGGGTTCTCATGTTGTTTGGTAAGACTGGCTTTGTAATTCAAGGTATTTGAATTAGTTGATTAAAGCCATTTGAATGAGGAGATAAGATATAACCAAGTTAGCCATGAACCGTGATAAGTTTATGTGTAAAATTATTTATGCTTTCATTGTTTGTTGCTACTGAATCTGATTGCTTTTTAATTAAGTAATTCATAAAAACCAACCAGCCTTCACCAAATTAGCAAAAAGTTATCAACTTTTTCAAACGCAATTCAACTCTCCCTTCTCATGTTTGCAACTTCAATTACATGTTATGTCAAGAATTTGCTAAGATGATGCAGAGATAATTTCAAATGAGCATGATGGGAGATCTTGAGTTTTTCTTGGGAATTTAGATCAAACAGACTTAAGATGGTGTAATGATCCATCAGACCTAACACACCAAAGAACTTTTCAACAGGTTCAAAATGGATGAGTGCAAACCCATCAGTACTCTAATGCATCCAACTTGCTCACTTGATAAAGATGATTGAAGAACAAGAGTTGATTAGAAAAACCTTTAGAGTCATGATATGATCATTCTTATACTTAACTACCTCAACACCAAACATTCTTTTTAGTGTATGTGTCTGTTTTAGATTTTAGTCAAACCCAAGAAAATCCCATTTAACAATAGTTAAGAGGATTTGTAGATATTTGAAAGGCGCTACCAACTTAGAGTTGTTCTATAAGAAATCATTAGAATACAAGTTAGTTGAATATTTTGATGTTGTCTATGCAGGAGACAAACATGAAGGAAAAACACAAGTGGAACCTGTACTTTTCTTGGTAACAATATAATCTCATGGTCCAACAAGAGGCAAGGGACAATTTCCTAGTCAATAACATAAGTAAAGTATATTTCAGCTACTGGTTGCAGTACTCACCTCTTGTGGATAAAACATCAATTAGAGGATTACGAACTCTATGAAAATCAAATTCCTACATTTTGGGACAACACTTTTGTAATTTGTATAACCAAAAATTCAATTATGCAATCTAGAGCTAAACATATTGAAATCAAATATAATTTCATCAAAGATTATGTTCAAAAGGGAATTCAAGACATACAATTTATCAACATTAATCATTAGTGGGATGATATATTTACAAAACCCATTGTAGAAGACAAGTTCAATTTTATTAAAGAAAAACTAAATCTTGTTTAAATTTTTGAATTGTGTTATGATCAATATATGACATGCCTCTAATATATTAACCTTTGCATTTTCTACGTGTTCTATAATATTTAATATTTTGTTCCTTTTTAAACATACCTCTGATTCATTTTATACTCCTTTTTGTGTGATAACAAAAGGGGAGAAAAGAAAATGTTTTGAGATAACAAATTGAAAAATATCCATGAGAAAATATGTCCCGATATGCTCTAATTAGGTATTTTACATAGGGAAGAAAATTCTTTTGTAACAAAACTGTTTATGCTGTAAGTTAGGAGGAGCATCTGTTTATTTCATGCTTTATTTTTACTATTAAATTATTCACAAAAATGAAGTTTGTCATCAACAAAAAGTGGAAGATTGTTGGAACCAAGATGGTTTAGTTAAACAAGTCCTTGCTAGTTTTGTTGATAAGAAAATGTTGTTTGTGAGAATAATTTAATGTCTTATGTTCTAAATTAAGTGTGCAAAAAAATAGAACAATCTGGAACATTCCTTACCCAAGAACAAATTAGAGGAATCGAGTAAAAATAAGAGGAAAAACGAACAATTAGACCAAACAACATAATCATAGGATAAAATAGAATAAGTGGAAATAGGAAAAATTAGATGATACAACATAATTAGAGGAAGCACGAATATCAAAATAAGCAACACAAAATCAAAAGAAGTGCGCCTCTAATATGTGTGACTCCACTACCTCTAATGCGCTGACTCTAATATCAAAATCTAAAGTGCTAAGTTGGGAAAATTATTGTGACTAATATTTAACATATATTGATATGTTGCTCGTACCTCTGAAAGAAAAACAACACAAGAAGATTATTGTTTCTATCTCTTAAACATAATTTGCTTAGTAGTGGTCTTAAACACAATGGTTATGATATTATTTTGAATAAAAAATTAATGCAGGGTATTTAGTCAAATAGGTGGATTGGTACTCTTTACAGGTCATATGTAGGATAACTTATACAAAATAAACCTTTCAAACTTAGAGAAACAAGATGTTAAGTGCCTCATGTTAGTTAATGAAGAACAATTAATCTGGCACAAAAGGATGGACCATGCAAACTTAACATTAATCTCAAAATTAAATAAACTTCAACTCGTTAGATGGCTATCTAATATTAAATACAAAACAAAAGTAATGTGTGAAACTTGTCAAAACGGAAAACAAAATAAAAATCTCATTTCCATCTAAGAATTTTATTTCTACTATCAAACCCCTTGAGCTACTGCATATAGATCTCTTTACGACAATGATAATTGCCTTTGTAAATGGAAAGAAATATGGTCTGGTCATAGTTGATGATTACACTAGATGGACTTGGGTAAAGTTCCTAAAAATAAGGATGATTGTCATAAAGTGTTTATTGCATTTTGTAAACAAGTGATTAATGAGTCATGTCTTCAAATTATAAAAATTAGAAGTGATCATGTAGGAGAACTTAAAACAAATTCTTCGAAAGTTTTTATAAGAGTTTTTAGCTCTAACACTTGAATCAAAAGACTATGTGATCTATGGAAATAACAACAAGGGTAAAAATTTGGGCATTAGAAAGTTTTGTGACAAGGGTTACAAAATATCTTTCAACAAAGATAAATGCATTATTCGAAGGTATGAAATGAAATCAAGTTTGTTGGTAAGCATTTTAAGAATATTTTTGTAATTAATCTTGATGATTTATCCTTGAGAATGAAATGACTTACAGTACGTGACAATAATCATGCATGGCTATGGCATAAAGGATTTGCAAATATCCATATGGATCATTTAAACAAGTTAGTCAAGCATGAACTTGTTGTAGGCTTACCAAAGATGAAATTCATTAAGAACAAATTATGTGATGCTTGGAAAAAGGGTAAGCAAAATAAGGTTTCTTTCAAACCCAATAATATTGTATCAAATTCAAGATCACTTCAAATGATACATATGGACTTGTTTGGTCCATCAAGAACTAAAAGTCTTGGTGGAAATTCATATGGAATAGTAATTGTTGATGATTTCTCAAGGGTCACTTGGACCTTATTTTTGGCAAATAAAAATGAAGCTTTTAAAGCATTTAAAAATTATGCCAAACTTGTCCAAGTTAACAAGCAACCAAAATTGTATCAATAAGAAGTGATCATGGAGGAGAATTTCAAAATGTGTTTTTGTAGAATATTGTGAAGAAAATGGAATCTTCCATAACTTTTCTGCATCAATAACATCTCAACAAAATGGAGTTGTTGAGAGAAAGAATAGATCATTGGTAGAACTTACAAGAACCATGCTAAGCGAATCAAGTTTACCAAAATACGTTTAAGCATATGTTATAAGTACAACTTGTTATGTATTCAACCGAGTAATAATTTGACCAATCCTAAAGAAGACTCCATATGAAATCTATAAAGATAGAAAGCCAAATATGTCTCATTTTCATATATTTGGGTGTAAATGCTTTGTGCTGAATAATGGTAAGGAAAATCTTGAAATTTTTGATGAGAAAGCCGATGAAGGTATTTTTATTGGTTATTCCTTATCTAGTAAAGGATTTAGAATTTTCCATAAAAGAACTATGCATGTATCATTTGATGAATCTAACCCCTTAAAAGAGGATAAATATGTCTTTGTGATTATGATGATTTTATAAGTGATGATATAAGCAAAGACAATCAAGTTGATCAATAAATTCAAAAAATGAAGGCAGTATTCAGTTGCGAGATCAATATAATGATCTTAAATAATGAAGAATTTACGAGATCACCTCATTGACAATATTATAGGTGACATCAACAAATGAGTTATTACAAGGCTCAAACTCCAAGATGTTTGCTTGAATATGACATTTGTTTATCAAATAGAACCTTCAAAGGTAGGTGAAGCACTTAAGGACGATCAATGGATACTTTCCATCCAAGAAGAACTAAATCAGTTTAAAAGAAACAAAGTGTGGGAATTTGTTCCTAATCCTAGCAATAAACACATCATCGGTACCAAATGGGTGTTTAAGAATAAACTAGATGAAAATGGTATACTTATTCGAAACAAGGCAAGGTTTGTTGCTCAAGGATACAATCAAGAAGAAACGATCGACTTTGATGAAACATTTGCTCTGGTAGCAAGGTTAGACGCAATCTAATTATTACTTACTTATGTTTGTTTTATGGATTTTGAATTATTTTAGATGGATATTAAGAGTATTTTACTCAATGGCTACATTAATGAGGAAGTATATTTCAAATAGCCACTTGGCTTTGAAGAATTCAAGAGCCCTTCACATGTTTTCAAATTAAAGAAAGCTCTTTTATGGTTTGAACAAGTGCCAAGAGCTTGGTATGATAGGCTAAGTAACTTTCTATGTGAACGTGGATTTGAAAAGGATAAATTTGATAAGACATTATTAATTAAAAGGACTAATGATCACACTTTACATGCTCAAATCTACGTTGACAATATCATATTTGGATCCACCAATAACAAAATATGTGAAGAATTTTCATAATGATGTAAGGAGAATTTGAAATGTCTATAATGGGTAAGCTAAATTATTCCTTGGACTTTGCATCAAGCAACTCAAAAATGGTATTTTCATCAATCAAGCAAAGTAGTATAAGGAACTATTAAAGAGATTTGAAATTGACAATAGTAAATAATGTGCAACTCCTATGGGTTCTTGAACCTATGTAGCTAAAGAAGAAACTAGTAAATCAATAGATATATCAAAATATCAAGGTATGATTTGTTCTCTTTTATATCTAACGGTCAGTCGACCAGATATTATGTTCAATGTTTGTTTACGTGCAAGGTTTCATGAACATCTTAAGGAATCATATCTTGTAGTAGTGAAGCGAATAAAATATTTGAAAGGAACAACCAATGTAGGCCTATGATATCCAGGATTTAAAACACATAAAAAAATCTTAAGCGGCACTTGTCATATCTTAGATAATGCATTAGTGTAATGGTCTTGTAAACAGAAAGCTTGTGTGGCTCTAACCACTGCTGAAGCATAATACATAGCAATAGGCAGTTGTTGTTCACATATTCTATGGCTTAAGCAACAGTTATGTGACTATGGACTTGATCTCAGATGCATCCCTATAAGATGTGACAATACCAATGCTATCAATATCACAAGAACCCAATCATGCATTCTCGGACCAAACATATTAACATACGCCATAATCAACTAGCAAATATCTTCACAAAACTTTTGCCTAAAGATTCATTCTATAAGATACGAAGAGAACTTAACATTCTAAATGAAAATGAGATCTAATACAAGGTATTAATGCTTACTTCTTAAATTTGTTGATGTATACCTTAAACAATTTTTAACTTTTAATTATGCTATTTGATGCTATATTCTCTATCTTGTGTGATGTCTTTATTCCCTACATATTTTTTGTATGGTTGGAATTTTTTTCTATTGTTTTTCTTACTTTTTGATCATGTCAATAGGGGAAGAAAATTGTATGTTGTTGTTGTTAAAGAATTTGTAGGTTTTCAAAACTTTCAAAACATGATGGCATTAACGCAAGATCAAAGGGGGAGTACACATGTATTAAGGGGATACAAATTAAAACGATCAATGCTTCGATGTTTCAACAACAACAGGTTTTGATAAAGACCAATGCCAAGGAAAGTGATTAAGTTGCAAGCTCAAAAAGAAGTCAACAATTAAGTCAACTATGATCAATATGCTAGAAGTCTTATAATTTAAGGTACTTGATGCAATCTAATACTTTTATATTTCAAATGCACATGAAAACCTTCTATTTTAGCATATACATCAAAATATTTTTCAAAATGTCAAAATGCATGCACAATGTTTGAAAATCAAGTTTTTGACAAAAGTCAAAGTTGTATTCAACTACAACATCTTGTAGTTGATTACAAACTCAAGTCAATAGCAAAAAATTCATATATGTATTCCACTACAAGATAGCGTAGCCAAATACAAATACCAAATTAGTAGGGAAAATTGCACTTTTTCTATTCGACTACAACATAATGTAGCCGAATACAAAACTAAGTCAGAGGCAAAATTCATACATTTCTATTCGACTCCAAGGATGTGTATTCGAATACAAGCTTCAAATTTTCAAATAAAACTGAATGTTACAAAGGTGATTTCGAATATAATCATGTTCAGTGCATAAGTTCACCAAGCCTCTAGGAAAAATTGCCACTGGTCTGAAGTGATGTCTAAGGAGTATAAATACTTCATAGACTCAGGTTTAACATAACAATCTTTACATCAATCTTAGAACAACTTTGAGCAAACTTTTTGAAATATTTTGAATTATTCAAAGTCTTACTTTCATATTTCAAGTACATATTTTACATTGTCATATCATTTAGAAAAGTTCTTTATATTAGATTATTATCATTGTACTCAATTGTTATACATTCTTGATTTCACTCAAAATCATTGTTGTAAAACTATTCAAGTTATTGTGTAAAAAGAGGAAAGTGATGTACTTTCTTCTAGTGTTGTAAACTAGGATAGTGGTGTGCTATCTTGGGTTGTTTGTTAGAAGTTTGTAACAAAAGTCTTAGAGTTAGTGATAACATTTCAGCAACTGTACTGAACCGTTGAAAGTAATAATAAAACAGTAGTACCGAGTGTCAAACTCAAGGAATGTGCTTTATTATCGAGTTGTATTTAATTACTAGAATTGAACAAAAAGTTTTTGAATTGATTGAAATAATATTTGTTGGACATAAGTCCCAATGATTATGGTTTTGACATAATTAACAAACATACAATATCTTTTGATTAAGCTAACTGTTTAAACCAAGTTGCATTTCAAGAAGAAACAAAACAAAGCTTGGAACACAAGCTTGGAACACAAGCAATCAAGCATAAAGTGGAGCATGTGCTGGACAAAGACGCAACTCTACTTAAGTGTCATTAGTGATTGTATTAATTAGTTATTAGACTTGTCAAATATGATTTCATGCATAAGCATTTGCCAAGTTAAAATGTGATTTTAAATTGAACTAAGTAACCAAATCGATTGACTAATCAATTGATACATCTATTGGACAATCTATTGATTGACTCAGAAGTAAAGTTATTACTAAGCAAATCGATTGATAAATCAATTCTGTGAAAGACCTTAGTGAAACCTAAACTCTGGGTGTAACTTAATCGATTGGACAATCGATTCATGCATCAATTGAGAAATCGATTGTGTGAGTTACAGGGGCAAGCCAAAAACCTTGCAAATCGATTGGCAAATCGATTTCGAGTTTACTTTGCATCAGACTTGACCTCTGTAATGCACCAATCGATTGGATAATCGATTGGGACATCAATTGATTAATCGATTGAGTAAGTCACAGAGACAACCAGTTTCTAAGCCAAATCGATTGGGTAAAAGCTTTTTATAAGTCTGAACCTCTGTGATAAATTAAATCGATTGAGACATCAATTGAATTTTGTTTCTTTACTTGCAAGACATATACTAATCGATTGGCAAATCGATTGGGATTTTAAAATGCTTAATCATATATCAGAAATCAAGTTCCTAGTCGATTGGCAAATCAATGTTTTCTAAATAGCTAAGTCACTATAACAATTCAAATCGATTGGAATAAAACAGCTGAATTATTGTGACGAAGCAAATCGATTGACGAATTGATTAGTACAAAAATACTGGAGTCACTGTAATCAGTCCAATCGATTGACAAATCGATTGGAATAATTGTTTTTAGTTACCGACCAATTGCCAAATCGATTATGATGGAATATCAGTCGACGGCGTAATCGATTGTTTTGATCTCGTTGTTTGAACAAAACATTCCAAATCGATTACTCAATCAATGCTGATATGAACTTGCCTCAGTTTTTCTGATATGTACATTAAAAGAATCGATTGCCCAATCGATTGATTCATATATGTTCCAGATTCAAGAAAAACAAGAAACATGAGAATCGATTAGGCAATTGATTGGACTGTTTCAAAGCTTTATAAAATCGATTGGTAAATCGATTTGACTGTGTTTTTCTGAAACATATATAAACTGACTCAAATATGTTTTTCAAAAAAACTTGAACTTTTGACATACACATAATTCACAACTTTGAGAAAACCTTTGATAACCTTTATACTACTTTGAAAAAGTTCTTTGTGAATAAGGATTGAAATCACACAAAACACTATCTTGGCAAATCTTATTGTGTGCATTTCATAGATTGATCGAGTCGCATTTATTGTAGATCGTTGATCTTGTGTAATCTCTGTAAACTACGTTTTGTAAAGAAAGTCTTGTAAAATCCAGTAGTGAAACTGGTAACTATCTTCTTTGTTGAGAGGGGTCATCAAGAAGAAGTTTCAATGTGATCTTGGGATAGTCTACTAAGTGACTTGAGGGATATAGTGGTAAGCAATAGAAGTAGGAGAGTGTAGTCTTAAGATAGATAGGCCGAGAGTGCTGGACAATATTTAAGAACTAACTCTGGAAGATTCTATTGAAAGAAAGGCTGAAATCAAGTTGATTTCGAGACGACCGAACCAGTATAAATCTCTGTGTATCACCCTGTTATCCCTTCTCTTTTACTTCTATATTGTTTGGTTGATTAATCTTGAATGCATGTTATGTTTGATCTTGTTTGAATGGTTAAATTGGCATGTTTGTATCTTGATTAATCTGTTGAACAATTACTGTATCTGTTGCATTAGTAATTAGACAATACATGTAATTGTGAACCTTCTCCTAGAAACAATTCCTTGGGACCTTGATTGATATTCTGTTTAATAAATTGGTGTTTGTTAAACTAATTGACATTCTTGTGAATTTTTATTTGACTTTCATACACATATTTTTAGCATTAGAAGTCATATATTTCCTACAATTGGCATCAAGAGCCTGTCGTTTTTAGAGTAACTCTCATAAATGTCATGACTTATGTAGAATTTTTAGGTGAAGGTGCTTCTTTAGCAAGGCCCCCTGATTTTAATGGTGCGGCCTATATGTACTGGAAACAACGTATGCTAATTTTTCATGAAGCTAGTGGTATTGATATTCTAGATGCTGTTGAAAATGGACCCTTTGTGCCAACCATAGCTGGTATTGGTGAATTAGCTATCCTAAAACCTAAATCTGACTGGTTTGAGGATGACAAAAAGAAAGCTGGGTATAATGCCAAAGCTAAGAATATTATAACATCTGCTTTAAGTCATGATGAATTTTTCAGGGTGTCCAACTGTAAATCTGCAAAAGAGATGTGGGACACATTGCAGCAAACTCATGAAGGAACCACTCATGTTAAAAGAGCAAGGATAAATACCTTGATGCACGAGTACGAATAATTCAATATAAAGAAAGAAGAATCCATCAATGATATGCAGACTAGATTCACCCACATAGTCAACAATCTACATGCACTTGGAAAGGAGATTGAAAGCGATCAACAGATCAGCAAGGTAATGAGATGTCTGACTAGAGAATGGCAGCCAAAGATTACTGCCATAGCAGAATCAAAGGACATTGGAACAATGTCTGTCGCAACGCTCTTTGGGAAATTGAGAGAGCACGAAATGGAATTGCTTAGACTAAGTGAAACTGAACAAGTTGACAGAAAAAGGAAAGGGTTGTCTTTGAAAGCCCAAGCACATCAAAAATCTAAGTCTGAACCAGAAGCTTGCACAGACAATTCTGACAGCGAAGATGATGAAGAACCAGAGATTGGATTACTAGTAAAGAAGTTCAAAAAGTTTCTAAGAAAGAAAGACAACAAATTCAGAAAGCTATCAAGTTCAAAGACAAATGATAGCAAAGTAACTTGCTATGAATGTGGTAAGACCGGACATATCAAGTCTGAATGCTTCCAACTGCAGAATAAAAACAAAGTTGCAAAGGCTAAAGGCATAGAATCTGCTCCTAAAACCAGAAAGGCTTATAAAGCCTGGAATGACAACGAAGAATCCTCCTCATGGTCAGAAGGAGAGGAAGCAAATCTCTGTCTTATGGCTAACACAGATTCTGAATCCGAAAGCGAGGTAAGCTCTTCAAACAATCCAGCTTATAATGAACTGTATGGTGCATTCAATGAGTTACATGATGATTATGTGAATGTCATAAAACAACTGATTAGCACTAGGAAATTGCTTGAGAAACAATGTCTGATGTGTGATGAACTTAAAAATAATCATAATGAGATTGAGGATTTGAATGAGCATTTGAAAACTGAATTACATGATAAATCTGCTAAGTGCATTGAACTTGAAAGAACTGTCGCATCTTTGAAATCTGATGTAGTTAAGTTTACTAGTAGTAAAAATCAACTGAATGTTCTTCTTAGTAGTCAAAGAAATGTGCATGTTAAATCTGGACTTGGGTATAAGCAAAATAGGAATGCTAATAATAGTCTGAAATTTGTTAGATCTAAACATACCCATGACTTCTTCACTAAACAAAATCTGAATCCATCCTCTGCTGCTACATGTCACTTTTGCTGTAAAAATGGACATATGGTCTTTAATTGCAAACTAAAAAGACTTGCCAACAAAGGTTGGAAGCAGATCTGGAAAGTGAAGAAATCTGTATTAGAAACTAACCCCCCAGGACCCAATTTAAATTGGGTACTTAAATCCAGATTCTAATTACATTCTGCAGGTATGCTTGGCATCCAAGACTCACTTATGGTATTTAGATAGTGGGTGCTCCAAGCATATGACAGGGGACAAATCCAAGTTTTTGTCTCTAAGCTTGATGGTGGCTATGTCAAATATGGTGATAATAATAAAGGCAAGATCTGTGGCATTGGAGATATAGGTAATGAGTCAACTGCAGTAATAAAAAATGTGTTATACGTAGAAGGACTTAAACATAACTTGCTGAGTATCAGCCAGTTATGTGACAAAGGTTTTCAGGTACACTTTACTTCTCAATCCTGTATAATTGAGCATAAGGAGGATAAAGGTATGAAACTGGTAGGTGTTAGATTTAATAACATTTATATGCTTGACTTTAATAGTTTGCATGATAGTTCTATATGCTATCTAGTATCAAATGCCGATGAGAATTGGTTGTGGCACAAAAGGGTTGCTCATATTCATATAGATCACTTGAATAAGCTAGTTAGTAAGCAGCTTGTTATAGGACTCCCAAATAGGAAGTTTACTAAGGATAGGTTGTGTGACTCCTGTAAGAAAAGCAAACTTGTTAAGGCTTCTTTTCCCCTAATAGATTTAGTTAAAACCACTAAGGTTTTACAGCTGATACACATGGACCTTTTTGGTCCTTCCCAAGTGAAGAGTTTTGGAGGTAACCTTTATGGGTATGTGTTGATAGGTGACTATTCTAGGTTCACTTGGACTTATTTTCTGACTCACAAGAGTGAGGCATTCTCCATTTTCAAAACTTTTGCTACTTTAGTACAAAATGAGAATAATTAGAAAATTGTCTCAATAAAAAGTGATCATGGAGGAGAATTCCAAAATGATTCTTTTAAAACCTATTATGAATAGAATGGCATTCAACATTTATACTCAGCCACTAAAACCCCTCAACAAAATGGGGTTGTTGAAAGGAAAAACAGGTCTTTGGAAGAGTTAGCTAGAACTATGATCAAAGACTCAAACCTTCCTAAGTATTTTTGGGCTGATGCTATCAATACAGCCACACATGTAGTCAATAGAGTTTTGATTAGGCCTATACTTAGAAAAACTCCATATGAGTTGTACAACGGTAGAAAACCAAATATCACATACTTTAGAGTCTTTGGATGTAAATGCTTTGTTCTAAACAATGGCAAAGAACATTTAGGAAAGTTTGACCCTAAGGCTGATGAGGGTATTTTTCTAGGTTATTCCCAAACTAGTAAGGCCTATAGAATCTACAACAAAAGAACTAAAACTGTAAGTACAGAAGTACGCTTAAGAGGGGGGGGGGGGGGGGGGGGGGTGAATTAGGTGTTATGTTAGTTGAATTTTTAGTGATATGTTAGTTGAATTTTCTAAGTTTAAGAAAAGACTTAATAATAAATTGCAGTAAGTAAATGGACACTTCAAGATTTATCCTGGTTCCCCTTATAACCAAGGGTACGTCCAGTGCTCTTGCACACCACAAGAGATTAATTCAATACTTGTCAGAAAATGTACAACTCCCACCCTGGGATTCTTGCTACAAACTTCTAACAATACTACTAAGATAACACACCACTATCTTAGATGAAGCTATCTTTTACAAATGACACAATAAGGTTTGAATGAGTCTAAGATGTGGTATATTGATAAACAACTCAATAGTAATTCAAGTACTGGAGAACCTTTTAGAATGATATGAAAAATGGAATGCAAGTACTTAGTAGAAAATCAGAATTTTGTTCAGAGTTGTTTAATGTATTGATTCAAGGATTGTTAACCTTTGATATGAAGTTATGGGGTATTTATACTCCATAAACATCCCTTCAGATTCGTGGCCATTGATCCAAGAGGTTTGATGAAAAATTACAATGTTTTAGAGCCATCCCAGTTCTGAAAAATTATAATGTTTCCAGTTGTATTTGAATACAGGATATGTGTATTCAAATACACCTCTTTGTAACGTTCAAAAATATTCAAATTTTACATCTTGTATTCGAATGCACATTGGTGTAGTCGAATACAGATTAGTGAAAATTTGCCACTGACTTAACTTGTATTCGACTACATATGTGTGTAGTCGAATACACATAAAGGAGTTTTGGCCACTGACTTAACTTGTATTCGACTACAGATGTGTGTAGTCGAATACAACATTTAAGTTTTTGCCTCTGACTTAAGTTGTATTCGAATACAACATGGTGTATTCGAATACACTTTTGTACTTAGTCAAAAATATGATTTTACATATTTTGTTAATGTTGTTTTGACTTTTGAAAATATGTTAAATGCATATGTAGATGTAGATTGTTCTCAAGTATTTGAACTATTGATTTGTTTCATATACCTTTACATTTTATATTTTATTATTTGGATTTTGAAGCTTATTGTGAAGATAGTTTGATCTTCTTTTTGATCTTGTTGCATTGTCCATAATTGGTGGTCTTGTCGTCATCAAAAATATGTAGTTTACAAAAACCATAGAGGAGTCAGTTCATGTAAAATTTGATGAACTATTTGCTGAAAACTTGAACAAGACTCCTTCTATAGTTGATACTTCTTTGGATGAAGTTGTAGAATCTGAACCATTAGAAACTACTGAACCTGAACCTCCGACTAACCTTGACTGTGTAGAACCTATTAGGTTAAATGATCTACCTAGAGAATGGAAGTTCAATAGAAACCATCCTATAGATAACATCATAGGAGACATCTCAAAAGGAGTTGCAACTAGGAAGAACCTTAGACAATTCTGTAACTATATAGCCTTTGTTTCCCAAATAGAACCCAAAAACATAAAGGAAGCTCTATTAGATGATGAGTGGATCATTGCTATGCAAGAGGAGCTAAATCAGTTTGAGAGAAACAAAGTGTGGATCCTTGTTCCCAAACCAACCAACAAACATATCATAGGAACCAGATGGGTGTTTAGGAACAAAATGGATAAAAATGGGGTCATTACTAGGAACAAAGCTAGGCTAGTTGCCAAGGGATATAACCAAGAAGAGGGGATAGACTATGATGAAACCTATGCCCCTGTAGCTAGACTAGAAGCCATTAGAATCCTGCTGGCTTATGCTTATATAATGGACTTTAAACTTTACCAAATGGATGTGAAAAGTGCCTTTCTCAATGGTGATATCCAAGAGGATGTTTTTGTTAGCCAAACACCTGGTTTTGAAAATCCTGATTTTCCTAATCATGTCTATAAGCTAACAAAGGCCCTCTATGGGTTGAAACAAGCTCCAAGAGCTTGGTATGAGAAGCTCAACACTTTCCTCATTCTACAAAACTTTTTAACAGGAAATGTTGACAAGACTCTTTTCATAAAGACAAATGGAAATGACATCTTGCTGGTCCAAGTTTATGTTCATGACATAATCTTTGGATCAACTAACAATAAACTGTGCAAAGATTTTGAAAACTTAATGAAAGGGAAATTTGAAATGTCAATGATGGGAGAGCTATCTTACTTCCTGGGATTTCAAATTAACCAAAGCAAGCATGGCATTTTCATTAGTCAAACTAAATACTGTAATGATTTGATAAAGAAATTCAGTTTTGAAAACTTTAAGTCCATTGATACTCCCATGAGCCAAGCATGTCACTTAGATAGAGATGAGAAAGGTAAACCTGTAGATGTAACAAGGTTTAGAGGTATGATAGGATCCTTACTCTATCTTACAGTAAGCAGACCTGACATCATGTTTAGTGTCTGCATGTGTGCTAGATTCCAATCCAATCCAAAAGAGTCTCACCTTAGTGCAGTGAAGAGGATATTTAGATATCTCATAGGAACTACAAACCTAGGATTATGGTATCCTAAGGGATCTACTTGTACTTTAGTTGGATTCTCAGATTCAGATTTTGCAGGATGCAAACTAGATAGGAAAAGCACCTCAGGTATTGTCATTTGCTAGGAAACTCCCTTGTGTCTTGGTATCGCAAGAAACAAACTAGCATTGCTTTATCCACAGCTGAGGCTGAGTACATTGCAGCAGGGAGCTGTTGTGCACAAATCCTCTAGATGAAACAGAACCTCTGCGACTTTGGCGTTGACTTAGGGACAGTACCAATCATGTGTGATAATACAAGTGCAATTTGTATTACCAAGAATCCTGTCATGCACATAGAGATAAGGCATCACTTCATAAGGGACCAATTTCAAAATGGGAACATAAAGCTTGAATATGTCAATATAGTTGATCAGTTGGCTGACATATTTACCAAAGCTTTACCCAAAGAAAGCTTCCTTCATATTCGGATGAAACTAGGAGTAGTTGATCAGAATGAAATCTGATACAGGTGACAAATCGATTGGAAAATCAATTATCTTGTGGATTAACAAGAAATGTGCTTTATGAAATCAATTGCACAATCGATTGATGATGCACAATGTCTAATTTGACAAATTAGACAATGCGAAATCGATTGGTTAATCGATTTGCTAAACCCAGGTGTTTGTATATGCTACATTATGCCTAAATCCAATCGATTAGGAAATCGATTACTTCAGTTTAAAGAATCGATTGGGAAATCGATTAGTTTGGTCCCATACTTCAACAATGAGAAAATCTTCCCCGAGCATCGATTGGGAAATCGATTGAATCAATTTTTTGTGGAAACTGCACTTGATGAATCGATTGGGACATCGACGCTGAGATTATCAGTTTTCTGAACTGATATGAGAAATTGTCTGAACTTATATGGCAATCGATTTGGACATCGATTCAGTAAGTAAAGTCAATCGATTGGGAAATCGATTTGCAATATTACCGTTGCCAGATTTTTACTAGCAGTTGGAAGGTAATTATGACTCAATCGATTTCACTTCCCCAGCAACGGTAACCCAAACGATTAGGAAATCGATTGACCTATGCAAAAGTTTAAAACAATCGATTAGGAAATCGATTTGAAACAGTAGTATTTAAACCCTGCTTAAACCCTCAATCGATTACCTCTCAAATATTTCAGATTTTTCACACCAAGTCTCTGATATTTCTCATTTCCTTCTTCTTCCAAACCATCTGTGATACATCTTTATTCAAAAACTCATCATTCTTCTATTATGGCTCGTGTAAAGCAAGTACACTCAAGAACTCCATCACCTTCAATTTCTTCTTCACCAACATCTAAAGGAGTTCGCATTCCTACACATAAGATACTTGCCAAAGATAAAGGCAAGGCCATTGCAGTAGATCAAGGGAAGTCTATGAAAAGGAAAGATCCCCCC
>JBBPBS010000635.1:2193560-2263812 GCA_037974835.1 Cicer judaicum | reverse complement strand
AACCCCCCCCCCCCCCCCCACGGAAAAATTTATGGCTGATGCAATGAAGGCCCTTGCTCCCAAAAAGAAGAAAACACTTCTTCTCCTCAACCCAAGAAATCTCAACCACCAAAAGACAAATAGGTTGAAGATTCTGTGCTACCTCCTGCATTTCTCAACAAGAAGATCCATGAAGCACGCACGATGGATTTTGCGTACTTTGACGCAGATGGTTTCACCTTTCAAAACCATCTCAGATTTCATGGGTTAGAAAGTTTTCTGTCATGCTCCTTATATACTTTTTCGTGCCTTGTTCGCTCGTTCTACTCGACATTCAAACTTATTGACCAAGGTTTCATTTCGTCAAGGGCAAGCGCATCTCAATGACTTTTGAGGAATTCTCCAAAGTGTCGGGACTACCATTTGATGGCCAGTCCATTGATGGCAGTTCTGATGCTGATGCTGCTAATGAAGGTTGGGAAGCCTCACTGGACAGGTATACTGCAGTACAAGACCTGATGATCAAAGGGTTTGTGGAATCCGTTTCACTACCAATTGGTCAAATGAAGGTTCAACAACGGATGCTGATGTATGCTCTAACCCGGATGCCAGTACCACGCTCCGGAAACAATGTTGTTGTCCAAAAATTGGACATCATTCTACTATGGGGACTGTCCAAAGAGCTCAAGATGAGCTGGGTTTTGATTGTGCTTAAGCACATGATGGAAGCTGCCCAAGGAAAGCTAGTGCTTCCCTACCCCGAGCTGGTGAGCAAGATTCTGAGACACTTTAAGGTGTCACTAGTCAATGAAGAATCGTTGAAGACCACCCTCTCTTTTGGAGAAGCAATTGTCAATCAGATGCAATTAAAGAGGGTGCACGGTATCTGGACCAGACCACAAGCAACTGCTGAACCAGCTCAGCCAACTGTGGAACGAGCTGAGCCGGTTGCAGCCAACACTAAGCTATTAGCTAAGCTGCTGGAATTTTTGGAAGCTCAAGCAGCTCACAATGCTAGAGTGGAAGCTGCCAATGCACAAATAGAAGCAACTTTGATCAAGCTTCAGGAGAACCATCATTCAGTGATATTGCTAATATAGGCCTTAAACCTCGGCCTTAAACTATCATTCAGCGATATTGCTGATATAGGCCGACAGGCAACAGGAGAACCATCCCCCACACCCCTAGCTAGTCCTGTACCTCATGGTGAGGAGACACCTGCTGAGGATAATACAGCGGTCTCTACCTCTCCCTTAGCTAATAATGAGGAACATCCCAATTTAGGTGATTAGGAGTTTAGGTTCTATGTTGTTTTATTACTGTTGTTGGTATTGCATTGTACTTTTGGCTTAAATGAATATTATTTTTAATTTCATATACTATTATGAAGTTAATCTACTAATTCTGATACATTCTGATACCATTCTGTGATAACAATTGAATTGAACTCTATTCTGATTTCTACTTCAATATCGGTTGATATATACTAGCAGTTCTATTAACAGTCATTTCTGCTCTAATATTATCATTCTTAACTGCATGAGTTAGTTCTAATATCAGTTTTTACCTTGTATATGCTAATCACATGCCAATACCGCTGCGAATGAATGTTATAGATATGATTGCTGCTAATAAAGTTTATAGCTCTGATACTATGTTACTAAAGTGAAAGCGTGTATAGCTTTGATAGTCTGATAGTAATCATAGTACTCTATAACTCTAATGTTTTGCATGTGTTTTGTGATGTTGCAAATTAAATGAATCATGCATGCAAAAACTCAGGGGGAGCTTTTAAATAACTGTGCTTATTCTATTATACCTTGAAATGCCAAACTCAAGTTAAACTTGTATGTTTGTTACTTATGCAAAAAAGGGGAGATTGTTGGTCATAAGTCCCCCTGATTATGGTTTTGACATAATTAACAAACATACAATATCTTTTGATTAAGCTAACTGTTTGAACCAAGTTGCATTTCAGGAAGAAACAAAACAAACACTAAACATATGGACACAAGCTTGGAACACAAGGAATCAAGCATAAAGTGGAGCATGTGCTGGACAAAGACGCAACTCTACTTAAGTGTCATTAGTGATTGTATTAATTAGTTATTAGACTTGTCAAATATGATTTCATGCATAAGAATTTGCCAAGTTAAAATGTGATTTTAAATTGAACTAAGTAACCAAATCGATTGATTAATCAATTGATACATCTATTGGGCAATCAATTGATTGACTCAGAAGTAAAGTTATCACTAAGCAAATCGATTGATAAATCGATTCTGTGAAAGACCATAGTGAAACCTGAACTCTGGGTGTAACTCAATCGATTAGACAATCGATTCATGCATCAACTGAGAAATCGATTGTGTGAGTTACAGGGGCAAGCCAAAAACCTTGCAAATCGATTGGCAAATCGATTTCGAGTTTACTTTGCATCAGACTTGACCTCTGTAATGCACCAATCGATTGGACAATCGATTGGAACATCAATTGATTAATCGATTTATTAAGTCACAGAGACAACCAATTTCTAAGTCAAATCGATTGGCAAATCGATTGGGTAAAAGCTTTTTATAAGTCTGAACCTCTGTGATAAATCAAATCAATTGAGACATCAATTGAATTTTGTTTCTTGACTTGCAAGACATATACTAATCGATTGGCAAATCGATTGGGATTTTAAAATTCTTAATCATATATCATAAACCAAGTTCCTAGTCGATTGGAAAATCAATGTTTTCTAAATAGCTAAGTCACTGTAACAATTCAAATCGATTGGTATATCGATTGGAATAAAACAGCTGAATTATTGTGACAAAGCAAATTGATTGACGAATCGATTAGTGCAAAAATACTGGAGTCACTGTAATCAGTCCAATCGATTGACAAATCGATTGGAGTAATTGTTTTTAGTTACAGACCAATTGCCAAATCTATTATGATGGAATATCAGTCGATTGCATAATCGATTGTTTTGATCTCGTTGTTTGAACAAAACATACCAAATCAATTACTCAATCGATGCTAATATGAACTTGCCTCAGTTTTTCTGATAAGTACATTAAAAGAATCGATTTCCAAATCGATTAATTCATATGTGTTCAAGATTCAAGAAAAACAAGAAACACGAGAATCGATTAGGCAATCAATTGGACTGTTTCAAAGCTTTATAAAATCGATTGGTAAATCGATTTGACTGTGTTTTTCGGAAACATATATAAACTGACTCAAATTTGTTTTTAAAAAAAACTTGAACTTTTGACATACACATAATTCACAACTTTGAGAAAACCTTTAATAACCTTTGTACTACTTTGAAAAACACTTTTTCTTAACCCAGAGATTCTAAAAAAGTACTTTGTGCATAAGGATTGAAATCACACAAAACACTATCTTTGCAAATCTTATTGTGTGCATTTCATAGATTGATTGAGTCGCATTTATTGTAGATCTTTGATCTTGTGTAATCTCTGTAAACTACGTTTTGTAAAGAAAGTCTTGTAAAATCCAGTAATGAAACTGGTAACTATCTTCTTGGTTGAGAGGGCTCATCAAGAAGAAGCTTCACTGTGATCTTGGGATAGTCTGCTGAGTGACTTAAGGGATACAGTGGTAAGCAATAGAACCAGGAGAGTGTAGTCTTAAGATAGATAGGCCGAGAGTGCTGGACAATCTATATGAACTAACTCTGGAAGATTCTATTGAAAGAAAGGCTGAAATCAAGTTGATTTCGGGACTGGATGTAGGTTGTCTTACAGTAGACCGAACAGTATAAATCTTTGTGTATCACCCTCTTATCCCTTCTCTTTTACTTCTATATTGTTTGGTTGATTAATATTGAATGCATGTTATGTTTGATCTTGCTTGAATGGTTAAATTGGCATGTTTGTATCTTGATTAATCTGTTGAACAATTACTATATTTGCTGCATTAGTAATTAGACAATACATGTAATTGTGAACCTTCTCCTATAAACAATTCCTTGGGACCTTGATTGATATTCTGTTTAATAAATTGGTGTTTGTTAAACTTATTGACATTCTTGTGAATTTTTATTTGACTGTCATACACATATTTTTAGCATTAGAAGTCATATATTTCCTATAATATTTGAAATTAACAACAATAATAAAATTGATCCTTTATTATAAGAAAAATTTCAGGGATGAGTTTCACTTCGAATCCAACTTTGGGTCCTAATTTGATCCTTGTTACTAAATTCCTTTATTGAATTATTACCGAATTCTCTATATTATTCTTGCCCTAATGTCTTAGTGATAGAACCTTTAATTCCAAAGTAACCTCTAATTCCTTAGTAGATTTAAGATTAGAATTAAGTTTTACCGTACATGAATTCTCTTTTTAATTGGTTCCATGACCTGCATCTATCGCTAGACTATAATATCATGATCTTCTCATCTCAAGCATTCGTAAAGTCCACTTCCATTTCAAAATACGAAACGTAGAAAATTTTAATGTTGATCAAACAATAAAAAGCATTAAGCACAAAGATGAGAAAAATAATTCAATAAACTTATTCATATAACTAAAAATCAAATCTGAAAAATATGGGTTTCATCTTGTTACACTTATCCCTAACAAATAGGGTTTAGTTACTAGTGACATGGATAGAAAAGATAGAGACTATAGAAGAATTATAAGAAAGATTCATAAATGGTTCTTGATATAACTGCTCAAATAGTGTTAGAAACAGTCGTCTTTGAGTTTCTCTGCTAGGGCAGAAGTCTCCCGACTTCCTAATACTAAAAAAAATCCCTAAAAAGTGAGAAAAATGAGGTTTAATGTGTTCTACTGCGTGTCACACGCTTCAGGTGCGAAACGACAGGTCTTTAGTGTTGATATACGCTTAAGGCGCATAACGAAAAAAGCTTCAGCTCCTAATTGTGGAAATGTGCCTCGGACGTGCTTCAAGCGCACATCATTTTATATTTGTCATTTAGTTGTGGGAATGAGCCTCGAATTTGATTTTTGTGTCTCTATGAAAGTTGTAGCTATGGATCTTAGTTTTTATTTGCACTTTGTTTGACTCCAATTGGACATCTACAAATCCATATATGGCTGCAATACTCTACATAGTGATTTTTCACCAATATTCAGCATTGCACTAAAACAAAGTAACAATGCAAAACTACGAAAAATCTCTACTTAATCAAGGAAATACAAACATAAAAATTTCATTAAATCAAAGAAATAAAATTAACAAAATATATCAAATAACTTCTTAAATTAACTAATGAATAAAAGATAAATAAGACTAAAAACAATGAAAAATATGCATATGATGAAAAGTCATCACAACCCCAAACTTAATCTATTATTTGTCCTCAAGCAACATGCATCACTCAAAACCTATAATATGCATCACACTACCATAGACTTGAAAAAATTATAGTTAGCAATGCCAATGCAACAAGCACATACGCTTTTGGAGGACTTTCGAGTTGTAATGGGGCTTAGGTAAGAGTAGTACATTTTGGGATAGTAGGCTTTACTACTTGGAGATTCTCAAACATTGACAAAAGAACCAAGATGTTATTTATCAAAGTACACAAACTGATTTTTTTTTTTTATATTTTTATTATTTATTTTTTAGAACCACCACCCCAAACATAGAATTTTACCAAGACAAGACAAAAGTTTTCCTAGAAATCGAAAGAAAGGACAAGACTTAAAGGGGCTAGCAAATGATAAAATTTGCATAGGGTAATTAAAAAGGCTCAAACGACCAAATAAAATTGTCTCGGTGCATGCATAAATTACAAGTGATGCAAGTCATAATTAGTGCAAGTTCTAAAGGGATAACACATGTCTAGATAATCACACAAAAATGAATTAAAGTGTTTAAGCCCAAAAGCTCACATATAGAATAATAAGAGAGAGTATGAATTGTCAAAATAATGCCAAACATGCCACTCCAAAAGTTATTTATTTATTTTTATAAGAAAATGGCAAGTGATACCTTGATAACCAAGAAGTAATCAACAATGCATGCATTAGTGAAACTCATCGAATTTAGCAATGATATGAGCAAAAAAATAAACTTTAAATTTCAAAATCTCAAACAAAAAACTTAAGACCAAATGCAAGTCGTTAACAATTCTTCATCATAGTGCTCGTTTACACATAATTAAAAAGAAACAATTCAAATAACAAAAATAAGATGGCAAAAATAAAAATTACCTCTACCTGTGGGTTGCCACGGTGGCATATATGACAAGAAGAACACATAATCCTTCTTCTTCTTTTTGTTTGTTAGAAATTCCATGAACTTGAGAAATAAACGATGTTGCTTCCATGGAATTTTCAATTGGACATTGATGAACAAGGAAAATATTGAAACTCGAACTTCATTAATCTCTTATTTTTTATTTTCCTCGTTCGTGTTCTCCTCTTGCTTATCTTCTTCTACCACAACAATAAAGTCATCTTCAATCTTCAACTTCTCCTCCATCTTCTAAAACTCAACCACTTGCTCAAATAACCTCTCACATTGACTTTCAAATCTTTAAATTGAAACCATGTTATTCTTTATTAACTCAACTAAGACATCCTTAATGTGAAATTCTTTGTCATCTGATTCTTTCGATAGAATTTTAGGAGGTAGAATTTGTTCCCAATTGATCTTTTTCATATAACACTCGTCGTCTTCTGCTTCTATGACCAATAGATCTTCAAATTCTAGTGGTGGAACATAGTAATCAGGATAAGTTTCATTCCTATGTATTCCTCTGCAAAAGTCACACCTAAGACGCCCAATCTGACATTTATATTTTAAAAATATATATCTCAAGATTTGTCCCTCAATTATGCGTAATATAGCCGATATAAGACAAGTATCACCTTCTTCATATGATTATAGTAGAATATCGTCATTACAATCTTCCATGCTCTATAGTGAATAGTTATCTCAAAACAAAGAAGAGAAAAACAACTATCACATGACATTAGCAGGCTCAACAAAAATAAAATACAAGAAAAATAGTTTTTTTTTTCAAAATTAAAAATAAAATAAAAACAAAAATTTTATGACAGAGCAAAAAATTTCAATTAAGTAGCTAAATGATAACTCAATAGCGAGATGAAAATCGTTGGCAACGGCGCTAAAAATTGGGCACAAGTCTCCCTACTTCCCAATAGTTAAAATGATCCCTAAAAAGTGAGAAAAACGAGTCTTAGTATGTTCTATTGTGCTTCACGCACTTCAGGTGCGAAACGATAGGTCTTCTGCGCTGAAATACACTGCAGGTGTAGGGCGGTAGAAGCTTCAACACCTAATTGTGGAAATCTGTCTCGGGCATGCCTCAAGCACCAACATCTTCTATTTGGCATTTAGGTACATTTGTCTCCTCTTTCGAGTCCGAATTTGGTTTGGGTGTCTTCACGAGAGTTATAAATATGGATCTTAGATTTCATTTGCACTTCGTTTGGCTCCAAGTGAACATCTACAACTCCATATATGGCTGCAATACTCCACATAGGTTATGTTGATTTCTCACCAGAATTGAGCACCATACTAAAACCAAGTAACAATGCAAAACTACGAAAAATCTATACTTAATCAAAGAAATAAGAACATAAACATATGCTTAAATCAAAGAACTAAAATTAACAAAATATATCAAATAACTTCTTAAATTAATTAATGAATAAAAGATAAATAAGACTAAAAACAATGAAAAATATGCATAAGATGAAAAATCATCAGTTAGATTTGTACTTATTCTAACAAATAGTGGAAAATCACTTGTGGTGTACAAGAGGACTATATGTACGCTTGGATGTAAGGGAAACCAATATAAATTGATGTGTTCTTCATTTTTCTGCCATATATGTTTTGCAAACACTAGCCTTAATCAGAAAAACAATCCACTAAGTCTCTAAAAATCAGAAAATTTCTAAAACACCTAATTCAACCCCTCCTCTTATGTGCGCCTTTGTACTAACCATTGGCATCAGATCATGTTCTGGTAATTTTCTCATCAATTCTTATTCATAGCTTCCGCACAACCAGTTTTAAGAGATGGTAGTAGTATCAATAAAGCACCTTGCATTGTTGGAAAATACTATGACTTTTGGAAAATACGCATGCATGCATATCTTGAAGCACAAGGAGATGATATTTGGGATGCATTAGAAAATTGTCCCTATGTCCCAAAAACATTCATCGACAATAAAGAGGAAATAAAGATAAAACCCTGATGGACATATCATGACAAAAGGAAAATGTTGTTTGACAAAAAAGTCAAAAACATGTTACAATTGTCACTTGGAACACACGAATTCTTTTGTGTGTCTCATTGCAAAACTTCCAAAGAAATATGAGATACTCTTGAAGTAACTCATGAAGGAACTATTGATGTAAAACGTTCTAAACTCAATACATTATCTCAAGAATATGAACTGTTTCGAATGCAGCTCGGAGAATCTATTCTGGACTTGTAGAAAAGATTTTCTCATCTGACCAACCACTTAACGACGCTTGGCAAGATCTTCACGAATGATGAATTGAACCTTAAAGTTCTAAGATCATTAACAAGGTATGAAAAACCTAAAGTATGACAATTTCTCAAAAGAAAATCCTATCAAAGATGTCTCTATCTACACTTTTTGGAAAACTTCCAGAACATGAAATTGAACTTTGAAGGCTAGAAAAGAATGAATTTCAAGAAAAGAAGACAAAGAAAATTTCCTTAAAAGTAGAGTCAAAAGAGAAAATCGATGATGGGAATTCATATGGATATGAGAACATCACTTTCCTAGTATATATATTTGATAAGTTCCTTCAAAATGATAAACATTTAAGAAAAGGAAAACTTTCAGGAAGAAAGATGTATCTACTAAAAATAAAAAATTCACTTGTTTTGAGTGTGGAAAGCAAGGACACATAAAAATGGAGTGTCCAAATATTTTCAAGACAAATGCTCTCAAGAAGAAAGAATTCAAAAAAGCCTATATAGCATGGAAGGACAATGAAGTCAGTTCATTATCAAATTCGGAAAGTGGTGAATGTGCAAATATTGCTTTGATGGCATCACAAAAATTCGATGAAGAAGAAGAGGTTAGTAACAAAGATTCATCTCATAATAATGAAACATTTATTGAGTATAATTATACTCAAGAAGCACTAAAAGAATTACTTGTAGAATGTAAAATTATGTGCAAAACATTGTTAATTCAAAAGAAACAAATTTCATCTCTTAAAGAGAAAATTGACACTATGGAAAAAGACATGAAAAATTAAAATAGAATTCTTCATCTAATAAGTGTGATTCTCTTTCTTTTAAAATTGTCCAACTAAACACCTAATTCACTTCCCCCCCCCCCTCTTAGGTGCGCCTCTGTACTAACAGTTTTTCCAAATCTAATAAATTTATTTTGTAAATAATGTTTTTCTTCTGATAAGGAAAAAATATAGATCCATTTGTTTGAAAATTTTCCTTGCGAAGCGTTTAATTGAAGACCATATCATAACCAATATCGCTTAATTGACTTATGCTTAGTAAGTTGTGTCTTATTTATTTAACCAGAAAAACATTTTTAATTGATGAGAGAGAACCATTACCTATTGTTCCACACTATAGGATCTTACCCATCGAATTTCCTAAAAATCCCACAAATCCTCCATCCTTGAAGGTTGGGTTTTGAAACATAGACTTTTCTATCATCATGTGTCGTGAGCATCCACTTTCCAGGTACAATGACTGGTGTGTCAACTTTTCTAAGGATGTTTGCAACATAAATTATTTCGTTATTAGGTACCCACGTTTTATTGGGTCCTAGTTTTATAGTTCTAAAATGTGTCTCAACTTTCCATGTTTTCAACACAATACAACTTCTCTTATCGTGACCTTTCTTTAAAATATACACAAGTAGTTTCAGGTGTGTTAACTTTGAATTTTGCTATGGTTCCTCAATGCCAATACCTTTTCTCTTGTTTAAGCTTAACACCATAGATCAAAGAAGTTTGTTTGGTTCTATTTACTACATTTGCTAGAACATCTTGAAAGGCTTTTTCAAACTTAGGTGAATTACAAGTCCTTACTTGTGAATTTTTTGAGATATTTTCTATTAGAGATAGGTTGTCTTTTTGTTGGTTTTAAAAATCTTTTTCTAAGGGATTGTACTTGTCTGTTAAGATAGAATGAGCTTTTATGAGGTTTTTTTAGTTTTGAGAAGACATTCTGATTCATGTTCAAAAACACATTTAATAAAGTTATAAGTTCATTTTGGAATAGATCATATAGAACCTCAATTTCCTCACCGACAAATTAGTTTCCAAAGTCAGAGTAGAGATTTGCCATTAGAGCCATATGCACTTATTTTTCATTTTCACCAGAGTCATCCTAAATAGCCATATGACTTTTTCTTTATATTAGTCTTTTCTTTTAGGGTTTCCCTTCTCAAGCTTAGGACAAACGTTTCCCATGGACACACTGACTTTCTCTACTATTAAAGGATCATCTAAAATCCTATAGGAAATGCTGGATTTTCTATGAAATGAACGACAACTCTTCATTATCCGAGTCTTCACTTGGATCTTTTGATTCATTTTCCTTTGAGTCCTCCTTAGCTTGTAGAGCTACGGAGTTTGCTCTATTTCCTTTGGATTTGAGGGCCATTGACTTTGATTTCCTTTTTGGTTCATCTTCCTTTTGAGTGAAATCATCAGCTCCTCTGGAACCAAATTGTTAAGATCTTTAGTCTCTAAAATTGAAATTATCTTTGGTCTCAACTTGTTAGGTAGACTTCTAAGGATTTTCTTGACATGATTAGATGTAGTGTAGCTTTTTTGGAGAACCTTTAGTCTAGATACTAGAGTTTGGAATATGTAAAACACATCTCAATGTTTTCATCTTCTTCCATTTGAAATAGTTCATATTTACTAACAAGCATATTTGCAAAAGTTTCTTGTACTTGCTTATTTCCTTCATAGTTGAGAACTAGAGTATCGAAGAATTTTTCTTTTTCTTGTTTTGTAGTTGCTACATTTTTCAAACTCAATGAAAGTGATAGCATAAATCATAAAGGGTATGGCTTTGTAATAATCTTGTATTGTTTCTTTTGATCAACGTTATGATTCTTTCTAGATACTTCAACTTCAGCATCATTTTACGATCTTCATAGCCATCTTCAACTATGTCCCAAAGTTCATGATCATGTGAGATGTAGAAACTTTATAGTTGGTATTTTTAGTAATCAAATATTTCCCCATTAAACAAGGAAGGCATGATAACATATCCACATATAGCTTTGTCATAACATATAGTTATATTAACAAGATCCTTACTTAAACACGATTAACTGCTTAGTCTTGAGGTCGTACTCTGGTATCATTTGTAGACAGAAGAACAAAAGAAATGGGTGTTTAAAGTGTGTTTTGTTTCAACAATTTAATTTAAAAATTGTGATGTTAAAAATCGCAATGAGTAAAACAATGAGTTAAGGTACAAGGGAAGAAAAACAAGCCAATTTATCCTAGTTCACCACCAACACAATAGCTACGTCTTGTTCCTTGACACAAAAGGATTTAATCAATTATTCACCAAAGGAATCACACGTTCACTAAACACCTTCTAGTCAATTGACAGTTTTCAAGTCTTTTCAACCTTCTAGCTTAGAACGGTCAAGTGTTTTAGGACGGAAGCCACTATTGAGCCAACTTACTAAAGGTGAACAAACACGAGAAGGGTGTTGAATGTCGTTTGTCTAATTTTAAAACTCTTTTGATTGTGATTCTAGTTTGGTGGCTTAGTTGTTTGGATTAATCTGATGTAGTAATAAGCTTACAGAGATAAATAAAAATAGCACACCAGATTTTATTCTGGTTCACCGCCAACTTGATAGCTACCTACAGTCCCTTCACACAAAAAGACTTTTTCACTAATCCAAACTTTGAATTACAATAGCACCTTACCCTACAAGTTAGTCTTCTAAAAACAACCTGAACCTACAGACTTTTTAAGGCACACCACACCTTCATGCTACAAGTCAAGTCTTTTCTACATAACCTAAAACATACATATTGTTAAAGGCAAACTAAAGCCTCTAATTGGCTGGGCTAAAATGATTTGAAACTTGTTGGTATTGCTTCTACTAAGCAGATGTTACACAATGATTTTCAATACTAAAGCACTTACAATATATTATTTTGAACGATTGGTTATGCTAGAACTTTGAAACCTTTGAACACTTAATACTTAGAAACTTTGAGCTCTAGAGATTTTTCCGAATGTGTTGTTTTCATAGTTGTTGTTTGTACTATGTTCTTCAACCTTGATCCACTATTTATATATCATACAAGGGTTTGTGAATTGAAGGCTTTAAATGCAAACTTTACACGTGGCTTCAGACTTCATAGTTGAACATTTACTTGAAACATTACAGGCATGCTAAGAAAACTGTACATCAGGTCATGCAAATGCACTGTCAACTTTGATCATTGACATGTTTGTCTTCATTTTCCATTGATCGTTGACAGGTTTGTCTTCGTTTCCTATTACCTTTTTACTATCTTTGGTCACTTCCCTCTCTTCATATCCTCTAGTAGGTATCCTTTATTAGCTATACTCTAGTAGGTATTCTCTATTAAGTATCATCTGGTTGTATCCAATGGTCGTATCCTCTAATTTTGTTGTTCTAGTTTCTGCATACTTAATGAAAACGTTGGTGCAATAAATTGTTTTCACAAAGTACCTTTGTTAACATCAAAACTACTTAAGGGAATTTTTCAAGGAATCATCTTGGTTCCAACAATTACTAAGGGTTTTGATTAAGTTTGGACTAATTCTCACACAAGAGTGTTGACATAGATTTTTGTCCTCGAAAGATTTCTTAAGTTTCTCACACAAGAGATTCTCAAGTGTTTTCAATGTCATAAGTGCTTCTTTTTTTTTTCGTTGTCTTTCTTATATGTTTTTAGTAACGATCAAGAATCCTTTTGTAGAGTATCAATTAGTCCATTAGGGTTTTTGATCGTTGATGTGATTGCATGAAATCACCGTGTGAATTAATAGGTCGTATAAATTCTTCAGAAATTATTAATCAACCTTAAATGCTTGTCCAAATATGTCTTCATGATTAATTCAACATATCTAAACATAAAAAGTAAAATGACCAAAGGATGACACTACTAGAGGATGTTACGAGCTTCTTGAATCAGAGGAAAAGACTTCTATAATGAGTAGAGCTTTTTGGAGCGTAGTCTACATATCATAGTGTTGCGTTAAATTAGAGTGTTGACTTTATCATAGTGTTGACTTTATTAGAGGTCAAATTGGATGCTAAAATTATCAAACACAAAACCATCAAAATACACTTGTAACAAAAGATTCAATAGAGGTGCGTTGATAGTGAGTTTTTCTATTATAACAAAGTAATGATGTAACTACTTTGTTAGTTTGTCTATTCATCAAAGGATGTAGTGTAAAAATATGTAATTCTTATGACAAGAGTCGCACACTTAAATAAATTATTAGCACAATAAATTGTTCTTGGAAAATAGGTTGTGTTATCATCAAAATAATTAAGAGTCATTGTTCTTCAAAACCAATTTTGTTCTAATAATACAATCTTCCTATGAAATCATCTTCCTCTAAACAATGTAAACTTGCTAATCGCTATTTTGGCAACCAAGGATATTGATGGACCAGATGTTATAGGGTGGTATGGTATTGGTACTTGTCACTTCACTGTTTAGAGCACTTATAATCTCCAAAGGGGAAGTAGACTGTCCATGGAGCAGAATTGTGAAGGTGCAAACACGAGAACGGGGTGAATTGTCTTGGTCAAAGTAGATAAATTTTTGATAATTTATAAATAAAAAAAATAAAAAAAAAAACTAGTTTGGTTTTGGTGTCTTACTTAGAGTATAAGAAATCGGATTCAGAGGCAACAAACAATGAAAGCATAAATAATTTGGCACATAGATTAATCCAGGTTCACCATTAACTTGGCTACATCCAGTCCCCTTATTCAGAAGGATTTAATCCACTAATTCAAATACATTGAATTACAAAGTATCTAACTCTCCAAACCAGTTTTCTCAAACAGCCTGAATCACAGACTTTTGAGGAACTAATCACCTTGACACAACAAGCAAAGTCTTCTCCTAACAACCCCAGATTGAAGAAAGAACTAAACAACTAACAGTTGGATACAAAAGATTGGAACATTAGGTATTTGATTTTAACAATGACGATAATAATAATAATAGTAATAATAATAATAATAATAATAATTCTCAAACTATAAAAAAAGAACAATCAAATAATATTTCTCATTTGAAAAAGTGTTTTTCTCTTGGAACTATAAGACTACTCTTTTTAGTTTTTCGATGATTTTCTTCTTCGGCCTTAAGAATATGTTTATAGTTAAATTTTGGACTTCAATTTAGTCCTTCTTTAATTCTGAATTGTATTTTATTCAAATTTCGTTTGTAAATTCTTCAAATTGATTATGTTCCTATTTTGTTTAGACTGAGATTGTAAATTCATCATATTCATTATGTTCGTATATTATTCAGATTGCGCTCGTAAATATTCAAATTGATAATGGTCATATTTTGTTGTAGATAAATCTTGATCAAATCTTCTTCAAATCTTTTACAAATCTTGACCATATCTTTCTTTCATACTCTTTGAAGTCAAATATATTGTTCTCATAAAATACTTTTGTTATCATAAAAACTATATGTGTAAAATCAATTTGGTTCCAACAAATTGAACTACCATGTGGAATTGGAAGGAGTCGTGTACAATTCAAACCTTCATTTGGCTTGTTTCCCATGAGCACCTTGTCACAAACTATCGTCGTAGCAAGTGGGGTATCGATGTCTCTCCTACGTGTTTAACTTGTGAGAATGGTGATGAAATAATAATCCAAGTTCTGATCAGGGAATGTGTCCATGCAGCCCAAATTTGAATCAGGTTAGTGGATTCTAATTATATTACTAATTTTTTCTTTTCCTTGTTGGGATAAGATTTTTTATAATCTAAACAATAATTGGATGAGGTCGTACAATAGAGAGTGCCAAACAACTTTCATGGTTACTTGTTGACACTTATAGACTAGGAGGAATAAAAGCATACTTGAAGAGGGTTTTCAACGTCCACACAACCAAACTTTATGACAAGTGAGATAGACCATTGTAAAAACATCCACTTTGTCGGTGGTCCTCAACAAATAGACATTATTTTCATGGAATGGAAACATCCTCAGGAAGAATGGATCAATCTCAATTGTGACAATGCTCATAAAAGCTCGACTAAATGGCAGCCTTGTTCGAGACAGCAGTGGAAAATGTTGGATCATTTATACACACAAAATTGGGACATCTATACATCGGCATGACATTGCTCACCGTCAAGGGATCACACATCTTCAAGTGGAAAGCAATACAAAGAGCCTTGTTGACATGGTGACACAAAATTGCAATATGAATGTAGCAATCCCAACTTAATTTGTCGCATCGTGAGCTAAGGACATGGATTGGCAGGATCAAATTAACCATATTTGGCGGGAAGGAAATCGATCAGCTAATAAGCTAGCAAATTTTAGTTTTTCTTTTAACTCTTTTGATATATGTGTTGTGGAGTCTCCTCTTAGAGTACTCTATAGACTCCTTCTTAATAATATTTTGGACGCTTGCATGCCTAAGAAAATTCCGTTAATTTTTCAATGTTTTAACAATCTATTCTCTTCCTTTTCTTTCATCCACAATGAGTTGTATTTAAAAAGACGTGCCCAAGAAAATTAATAATATATATTTTATAATTTATTTAAAAATTATATTAAATTTAAAGAATAAATATATCTTTTATCTTCCAAAAAGTCATAATTTATTTTCTATTGCAAAAGTTCAATTTTTATCCTATTTGATATTTTCCAAGAGAGCCATACACCGTATTGTTTAGAAAATACTGGATACAAAAATAATATATTTTAAAAGTTGGGAGAAAAACTCATTTTCAACGTGAAACTAAATGCAAAATTTATGAATTTTTAAAGACTAAAAATATATATAACCAATGTTTTCATTTATTATTTTTATTTATATGTAGAACTATAATTTTTTTATTGAAATTTATAATCAACACTCCTACCTCAGGTTCTCGATCTGCCATAGTGCACAAGCTTACACTCTAGTTTTGTCTTTTTTGAAGTTTTTTTTTTTTTTTTTTTTGAATAATTGCATATGATATATTACAATTTTTTATTTAACTCATGCATAAGAGAGAATATAAAAAAGTAAATTGAATGATATTGATGATTGAACGAATGTGAATTCCATCAAGAGTTACATAGATATATATATTCTATTAGATTAAAACCAACAAGTGTAAAATAACTAACTAGCTAGTGTAACTAACTAACCAATATAACCATATAACCATCTAACCATAGAAGATATCTAATATCATCCTTCATGCTATAACATGTTAACACACTTCGAGCTTGGAAAATCTCAAGAAAGAAATGACGAAAAAGATAAAAAAAAGATATCGACTAAAAGAAATTCGAAATGTCAAAAATTCATCAGTGAAAGAATATGAATTTTGTATTTGACTATCCATATTATGAATAGAAGCTAATATGTATACAATTTGAAATGCCAATAAAGGGTTGAAAGAATAAAATTTTGATTAACCATCTATTTTTTTTATAATGGTAGAAGACAAAATGTTAATGAGGCTAAAAAGAATGAATTTTGTTTAATATATCCATTTTTTTATGGATATAAGATAGAATGACAATTAAGGTTAATAATGAATTTTGTAGAATGCTAATTAAAACTAAAAGAAGGAATGAATTGTGTCACCAAATATTTTTTTTGTTCTTGAAACTTTTTTAATAAATGCTTTAATAGTTTATATTTTTGAGTTTGATGATGAAGAGAATTTGAATAATGCACTTGATGTCATCTTTTCATACTTGACGAAAGTTGTTGATATTAAAATAAGGTTGATATCAAAGAATTAACGAAGTCTTAGACTTTTGGTAAAGATTTGTTGGCAAGCATGTTGCCTTTAACGCATATCTTTTGTTGATTGGTTTTTTATCATCATCGTCATGATAAGATAATTCTCAATTGGAATTTGAGAGGGAAAGAGAAGAAAATTAAGAAATAAGAAGGAATAATTTATTTTGAATGAAGAAAGAGAGATAGGAAAATAAACAAATTGTTCAAGAATCAAATGGAAAAAGAAAAGATAAATCAATTAAGATTCTATGAATGAACTTCTTGATACCGTTTTGTTCTCTAAATAAAATGAATTGATTTCTCATGAACTTTTTAAAACCGTATTACGATTCTAATTTATGGATAAGAGGTAAATGAAGAAAAATAAATTGAAATATATTGGTAACGGAGAGAATGTCAATTACATCAAATGTTATATAAATAAAATAAATAACTAGCTAGTAGAGGTGTATAAGATCCAGCTCGTCAAGCGAATCTAACTTGATCCATAAGCAACAAGTTGGGTCTGACCCGATCCAAAAGAAAGCAAGGACCAAAAAAATACAAGACAGGGACAAAGTAAAAAATGGACCGGGTTCGGGCCTCTGTCCCAAAATACATTAAGGACAAAGGTTTTTTTTTTTTTTTACCTTATTATTGATTCCACTTCATTAACTTAATTTATGATTTGCAAAAATTTCCTCTTCCATATGTCCTTTTTCTCTTCGACTGCGTATTCACTTTTCTTCTCCTCCAAGCATCATTTTCTTCCTTCATACTACTCTTGATTAAAGAGTAAGACTATTAGATGGTGAAATATTGAGTCTAGTAGGCAGTAAATTTATTACTTTTGAATAAATTGACAAATGATAATTGTATATGATTTACTATAAGTTATTTAAAATTTAATTTTTTTTCTATAAAAGAGTTTAAGAATTACTGGTTTCGTTTCATCTTTATTGAATCTGCCACTAGTAGAATTTTTCCTTTTTAAGTCGGTTTCGTGTCCAAGTTAACAACAAACGACTTAAAAAACAAGTTTTTTAACTCGTTTCATAGCTTAACAAAGTTTCGTCATATTAAGTCGATTCAGCTTAACCGACTTAAACATCATAAATTTAGTACAACACATCATCTTTTTAAGTTGAATATTTTGATCAACTGACTTAATAGATATAGTTAAAATAATATTTATTATTTATTTATTTTTTTATAAATTTCTCATTTTGTTTTTTGTACTTACCATCACAATTTTATATAACCATCTAATAACCAAAATATACAATATGTCATATTGATACAATAAAAAAAAAATATAGAATACAAAGAATACTATCCCATTTATGACTAATCATGACAAGATAAAAAAAAATAGATGTCCATTAACAAAATTACAAAATTACAAAATCACAAGGTAGCAATATTCAATATACATATATTAGCATTGTCATTTTCTTCAATTAATTTTAAAATTAATTCCACACAACATTTTTGAACTTCTTTAATTTGATTCGAGTGAAATGATCTCGAGTCGTCAAATATCTGAAGAAGAAAAAAAAAACATAATCAATATCGGCTGAATCATAATTTTTTATCATATAAAAATTAAAAAAATACAATCAATAATAACTTATAATTTTTTATCATAAAAATATAAAAAATACAATTACGTACTTGCATCCATGAATCAACTATGTTAAGATGTTTTACATATGTAACATGACAAGTAGTCACATTTATAGATTTGTTATGTTTAACAAATCATCATACCGTATCCATTTTGTATAACTATAGCAAATCCCATAATGATTTCTTATTTTTTCAAGATGTAACCGGTTCGATTAAAAATTAACAACAATAAAATTTTCCTTGGTTTGTATGAAGTTATTTTTAAAGTAAATTGTAAAAATTTCTCCAGAACTACTCAAACAATTAATATTCCTCCAATTAGATCCATAACCATTTGTTTATTGTTCTACAATGTTATATTCATATTAACTAATAGTAATATGATAATAATATACTATTTTGTTTTCTTTTTTATTTTTATCATTTTGATTGTTGTTTTATTCTATATTATTATTATTATTATTATTATTATTATTATGTAAAATTGAACATGTAAAATATGAAATATGTAATTTAACTTGTCAATACAAATAGAGGTTGGCATGAAGAAGTCAAGATCAGTCATATGAAACTAAGGGAGATGAAATATGAAACTTATATTCTTTATATTTTATTAAGTAGTTTTGGTATGTAACCGAGTTAAACACAAGAGCAATATATTAATTTTTTTTATCTTAAATCGTTAGCTAATCTAACCGTCTTAAACGCGTTTCATCTATTTATAAAATTGACACCGCCTTGTTTTCTTAACTGATTTATGTAGACAACCGACTTAAACATACTTCCGTCTCACTCATTAAATCTGTGTAACATAAAGTCATAAACGACTTAACTCACTTTATTAAAAACTCAATTTTCTACTGGTGTACAACTAATTGAGTTTGGTTGGATTAAGAGACAGATTATAGTCTAAAAATTGGTCCAAAGGATCACGTAAAAGACACATCACACCGATCTAATTCATCCTTTATATATATCTACTAACTAGTATAACTATCTAACTAACCAATTTATCAAATAACATATCTAACAATAAGAAAAAATAGTACACTCGTGAACATAAAGATGTGATTTTGCGAAACAGACAAACCTTGTTGTAGTGGCTTCTTCTATATGCCATTTGGGTCATTTTATTAGGTTTAAATGATTCATCGGATATTAAAGTGATAATAAAAGTAGACATGAACCACTTGTGACTTGTGAGCGGTACAAATGAGCAAGTCAACTCACCTAATCTGGTCGTCTTTCTTGACTTTCATCCCCATAATTTATACCTTTATATCTCTTCAGATATCAAATAATATCGTTATTATTATTAGGTTTTTAGTTAATGTGGTTCACAGATAAAGAAAAAAAATACCAATTACATCAACAATACCTTACTACAATTGACCACATGGAACAACTTGGCTCTTTCACTATGGTAAGTACAAACATAAACAGTAGATACAATTATTTATTTGTTGATTGAACTCCTTTATATAGGAAGTGATGGGAAAATAGTAAAAAAAAATCATTTTTTTAATTATGTTATTCTAGATGAATGTTAGCAACACAGTTTTTATCAACACGTTATCTTTTAATTATTAATAGAAATTCACATCGAATATATAGTCCCGGTTGAAATTTATGTTTATTTTAATTAATAAAAAAATGTGTTATTATAATATTATCTATTGATTATTATATATCCACCGGACTCCAACTCAGATTTTACTTTAAGATCCAAAAAATTTATAATTTGTGCAATATTAACAACCAGATATGATTCAACCTCATATCCCATGAATTGATTAATGTCCTAAATAATTCAATCGTACTATTCGCTAGTTAGTTGTGCTATATATTTACTTCAAAATATGTTGCATGAATTTGCAAAAGAAAAATAGAAATTGAAAATCCAAAGTATAAAAAAAATAAATGAGATGAATTCCTAATTGCAGCTAAACATTCCGGTAAAAATTTTAAATCAATTATTTGTCATATTTATTAATATTTCCCAAATACACATGCATGGCATACCGAAGTTGTTAAATCATAAACCCAAAAAATGGGTGTTTTTATATTGATTGATAAATAAAATTCAATTTAGCGAATAAGATTATTAAGGATGAAAACATAATTCGCACTTGCGAATATCCCCCAACCCATTTAATTTGGATGTAAAAAATTCGCTTTTATTATATGCGGGTGTGAGTGTAAATTTTCCTCAAAATTAAATTTGGAGAACGGAGACGGATTTGAAAGTGATGATATCCACCATGCACATGCACCCGTATCCGAACCCGTTCCACAAATAATATTATAATAATTTTTGAATTTTTTATACATATACATATTTAATATACTTAATATTTTTTAAAATATAAAAGTTATAATCTTATCTCTATAGAAAATAATTTTTTATTTTATTATTATCTAATAATTATTATTTTATTATATTAATTATAATAGATGTAATTTTTAAATTTATAATTTTATATATATAATTGAATGTGGGTGTTGACAGAGAAACCCAAATCCCATTGTGAACGGAGATGAAAACTTAAATTTTACATCAGCTATGTAACATATATGGGTATGGATTTCTCCCGAATAATCGAGTGCAGGGATGGAGGAGGCAAAATCTACTCCATTGTCATGCCTAAAAATTATGGGAAAAAGAAATTTGTCTCTATCACTAAATTTAGTGACAAAAATATAATTAAACTTAAATATTTATTTTTTCTAAACTTTTGTCACTGACTTTATTATAAATTTTTTTAATAAAATGAAATAGGTAAAAAGCAAAAACGAGCTGGTTAATCAATACTGTTGAGTGCTTATACATTGGTGTAATTAAATCAAACTTTTGGTCTGTATCTGAAGAATGCCAACCGTCATTATTTATGACTTGACTTTCTTATACATGGTTGCATATAAGAGAGGTACAAGTGGGTTAGAATTATCTCTACTTTTTATTCTTTCAATTTCTTTCATTATTATAATTTTTGGATACATAAATGACGTAGATGTACGCATTCCCAAAATAATGATGGTGGATTAAGATTATTTTGACGGATCCTTTCTTGACAAGCAAGTTTAATGGAGTATTATTGCTGATTACACTCCTAGCTCGAAAATAAATAATATTTGGAGTACTGTGATTGCTTTCCAAATTTTTGAGAGAGTTTTGAGTTATTTTGGAAAAATCAATGGGATAGTAAAATTTGACAACAATTTAAATAATTAATTAAGTTTAAATGTGGCTAATTAATCATATGTAGTAGAAGGTTTAAGAGATATATAACAAGATGTCACAATATTAGATTACTACGAGAAAATAATTAATTATACATTTGAACACAAATTAAAATTACTATATATATATATTTGTACATAATTTGAATGATTATAATAAATATTATTTTTATTTGGACACATTAAAAATTGCTATATTATAATAATATTTTAAACCTTAATTAATTATGTTTAAATATTAATTAGTCAATTTAGTCTTATTGTTGTATTTACTAACTACACACATTTAAACTTTGTCAATCATCTAATATGTTGTCAATTGTTTTGGTCAAATTAGGTGTCACAATAACATTTTATGTTTATGAATAGGGGATCTCTTAGCTTTTAAATTAAATTGTTACTGGGTATATGTAGTTTCACTTAATTTGAAATATTCTGTTTGTCAGAAAATTTCAATCAAAATATTTTAGTTTTTAACTCATGAAATTGTCCTTATAAAAAGATATCTGGAAGAAATAATTTTAATTGAAAATACTTTTTTAATTCCCTTTTATTTTCTTCCATATTTTTAAAACTTAAAAAAATGGTATTCCAGTATTTTGAATTTTAAAATATCCGAAGAAGTATTATATTTCTACTTTTTTTATAATTAAAAATATTGAAATATCAGATATTTTCATTATTAAAATTTTAAATATTTATGTGCGTTCTAGTTACTTTGAATATTTCTAACTTTCTGTTTCGTCGGATATTTCTTAATGTCAAAAGAAAAATTCTAGAACTTTCAAGAATCATTTTTTGTAAAATTAAAGAAGTGAAAGAAGAATTTATAAAGATTATAGTTGTGAGAATAAGATGTAGGAGGACTATAGAAAATTTTAATATATACCTTTCATATTATATTTTCAAATATAAATATTAAAGATCATAATGATGTTTTTATTCTCATATAAATATTAAAAGTTCTCATCTTCAATCACAATATCATTCTAGTTTTTAGAAATCTTTGAATGATGAAAAAAAGAATTTAAATTTGTAAAATAAAAAAAAAAATTCAGAGATAAAATTGATATTTTAAAAAAAATGTGGGTTATAGATATAACAGGTGGAGTCTGGGGTAAAAATTGTGGGATATATATGTTCGATTAATTATATCTTCTGGGCTTTATTAACTATATATTTTGGGCCCATATATTCGGCCTATATGTGTTGAGTTAAGATCAAATGCAATTGTAGACAAAAAAATAAAATGGAATAGAATATCCAAAGTCATTTCATTTTCTTTTTGTTGAGAAAAATCGTGTTCAATACATTTTAATATATATATATATATATAAGAAAATCTAAATTTGAAAATTCGGTCTAAATTTACTTTAATCGACCCTAATGGAGTGTTGGAGGTACGCCAACATATAACACTCTGAATTTTTATTAATTTATTTTAAATCTGAAGAGTTAAGTTGTACTAATTATTAGATTGTTAAACAACAATATAGGATAGCTAGAAATAATATATAGATATTTAAAAATCGTTAATCAATTATTGAGTAGTATGAATAGATTACAAAATAGGTTAATCGATTAGGATAAGTTGGTTAATTAATTAATACACGACTCAGTGTTGAAAGATCATATCGTTATTCAATTAATTGATTAAGATATCATTACTAATAGATTTATATTTGATCAGAATTCAAAAATAACAGTTTTTCTTTGTCTTATGAACAAATTATGTATCTTATTTTGTATTTTACCACTCGATCAATCAATAAAATCGTAGGTTTTATAACTGGTAAATTATAGTGTCTCATAAATCCTTAAACACTAATAATTTTGTCAATTTAAAAGCAATTTCTCTTTCGTATGTTATTTTACATTCGGTAATTCAAGGAGTTTTAAACCATATTATTTCATTTATTGATCAATATCATTCTCAATTAGTAAAATCATATCAAATTTTCCGTTGGTTTTATTTATTTATTTTTTTAAAATCACCTTTTGTTTATTATTACCTTCGTTCGTCTCTTTTTATAATATTTCTTTCAAATTTTTAATTGCATTAATTTTTTTATCAACATACACCTAATTATGTTACATTTTTTCTGCAATCTATAATACACTAAGGAAAATATTAACTAATTTATCACTCTAAATACTAAACATGTAACACAATACCAATTATCAACCACGACAAACTTTCTTAATTCCATTGAGTTATTCAAATGAGTCTTATATTTAAGGACAAAGGTAGTAGCTGAATTTAGTCTGAATTTAGTCTTTTATTTTTATTTTTTTTTTAAGTTTTTGTAATTAAATAATATAATAAAATAGGAAATGTGTTTTATAAATTAGGAATAATAATAAAATGTAATTAATCTACACGAAATCTTCCACTTCATTTTTTTTACACATCATTAAAAAATAACACTTCATTAAGATTTAGACTAATATTTTGTTTTGGGGAAAAAAATTGGAGACAAATAAAATGGGAAGACTATTTTTGTGATTTACTAAAATAGAGAAATCAAAACTATAATAATTGATTAGAGTCTTAGGAGTTATCAATTAGATTACGTTAGAATTACAAATTAAGTTAATAAGTAACTAGTAATGAGAAGTTATATATTAAAGTTAGACTATTAACTATGACTAAGTTAATAAAATTTAATATTGTTCGTATAAATGATAAACGTTAATATGTCGTAACACACCTAGTTACAATTATGTGATGCGTGTTGTTAGATAATGATTGTTGATGATGATTATTACGACTTAGATGTTATATGTTTCATTCATATAGTAGAAAATGTGAAGGGTTCTTTCGTGATAGAATGGAAGTTTGGTGTTCAATGAGATCTTGGGGGTGTTCCAAGTAGAAGGGTCTTATGTAAAGGTGTAATACCAAAAACATAAAATTCACTAGTTTTTGAAATATAAGGCTCAAGACACGACATTCACTCTCACACAAAAGTGCTTACATAAAAATTCTCAATTAAAAATCCTTTAATATTGAATATAGATGAGATTTATTAAACGAAAATTTCTAACATCAACACATTGTCTAAACTTAGAGACAATTAATTTCTATCTCTAAATAAAATATTAAAAATAACACAACTGACCAATAAAGTTTACAAAACATAAATTAGTTCAAAACTCGACAGAAATACAACAAATGACTTCCACATATATTCACCTATCAAAGTATGGATCACCAATCGATAATCTGAAATAGTTGCGCTCTTGCAAGCAACAAATATGAAAGGTTCAGAACACACGACAAGGGGGTTGAATTGTGCTTTCCCTTATAAAAAACTTATTTCAAAATTCTGATTCGAGATACTTATAATAGATAAATAGGTCAAAGGCAGCAATAAAACAAAGTAATAGGGCAAAGGAAGAAACACCACGATTTATACTGGTTCACTCCTAACGTGATAGTGACGTCTAGTCCCCTCACACAAAAAGATTTATCCATTCATTCAAACCTTAATTACAACTTTTGACCCTACAAGTCAGACTTCTCAACTTTCAGCCTGAAATCTACAAACTGTTGAGACACTACAACACCTTGACCGTCCAAGTCAAGTTTTCTCAACTTCCAACATGAAAACCCACATATCATTGAGGCAAAATAACTACTATTGGGTTGGGTTTCAAAACGTTGAAAATAAGTTTTGTTTTGCTTCTTCTTACTAGATTTATTACAATAAACTTTACACTAAAATACAACACTAACCATTAAGTAATATAAAGTTGAACGAGTGCCTTTATTAAACTAAAGCCTTGAATTCTGAATACTTAGAGAATTTTGAGCTCATAAGGTTTTTTGGGTTGTTGTGTTGTTTTGTGTTGTGTATTCTTCTTAAAAAACAAATATCCAACCAAATCTTCTGAGTGTATTTTCCTTGTGCAAGGTCAACAGAGATCTTCACAACAAATAAACCTTGATAGTTGTGGTTTGGGAATATGATCATTGAAGCTTGATTAATTCAAAAATGAATCTTCAACCAACTCTTCTAGAATGATTATGTGCGAGAATGTCCAGATATCTCTTGAAAATAAATCTTCTTGAATATTTTAAGTGTATCTTCCTTATTTGAGGTCAATAGAGATATTCACAAAAAAATAAACCTTAAAAGATATAGTTTGGGAATATGACTATTAAAGCTTGAATAATTCCAAATCGAATCTTCAACCAAATCTTCTAGAATAATTTTGTGCAAGAATATCCAGATATTGCTTAAAAATAATTCTCCTTAATTTTTTTGAGTGTACGCTTGTTAAGAAGTAGTGGGATCAGATCATAATCTATTCTTGGACCATTAGAATCATAAAACGACTCAGTTTCATCATAATCGTTGACTTTTTTCATCATAGAAGATGATTGACTTTATTGGAACATAACTTGATCGTCGAAGTTAGATTTTGTGTTGATTGGTTTAAATCGTTAGAGGTAGGGACATAACTACATGACTTAAAATTAGTGGCATGGGCAAACATTCTTGTTACATCTTAAGAGCATGTTGCATATTAAAGGCAACATCTTGGAGCAAGATGCAATCTTTAGAGTGAGCGTAACTTGAGCTTCAAAGGCAACTCAAATAAAAGCTTTAGAGTTACTATAGTAGGCATTTTAGAGGCAAGATTCAAACTTCAAAGGCAAACCCATAGAAGCTTTAGGTTTAGATGTTTAAGAGGTAGATGCTTGCATACAACAATGTGTGAAATAGCAGAGTCTAAGCGTTGCATTGACTTCACTTGACTCCGATGTCTTCGTTTCCTTTGACATCTTTGTTTCCTCTTATTTCTTTGTTTAATCTTACATATTCATTTCTTCTGACACCTTTTTCTAATATTATTTCCTCTATTTCCTAGTTCTATTTACTAAACACTCATTGAAATCATTAGTGCAATAAATTATTCTCCCAAACTACCTATTTTATCATCAAAATATGATGTAAGAATTTTTCCTAGAACTAACTTGGTTCCAACAATCTCCCACTTTTTGATGATGAAAAAACGGTAATTTTTGTGAATAATTTATATAACAATAATAACAAAGTAAAGCAATAACAATCAGCAAAACTCTCTATAACTTTATGTAACGCACCAAATTTTTGATCCAATTATTACTTAAAAATATATATTTTTTTTAGAAACAACTAATTTTTTTTCTTGGAAGTAGTTCATCATATAAGAAATTGAATATGCGTAAAAATAACTTAATATTTTTTTTTTTGTAAAAGAACTTAATGTAGTTTACTGAAATATTATTTATTTATTTATTTGCAAAATTAATATTACAGTTGTTAGATTGATATTCATTTATGTTTCAATAAAATAAATTCTCTTTTGAAATTCAAAAGAAACAATGTTGACTGAAATTAAAGACATTTCATTATTTAATAGGGAATAAAATCTTACTTCCACATTTCTATTAAAAGTTAATGATGACGAGTAAATAACTTTTCAACGTACCAATAAAATTTTTAATAACATAAAACATTATTTTTAAGTAAAAGTCTCATTTTCCCACACCGGTGCACCAATCAAACATCGTTCATGCAACTCTTTGAGATCATTAGTACCTAAATGTTGGTGTAAGAGATCAGTTCATCCCACAACAAAAATTAAAACAAATAATAAAATAACAACCATAAAATATGAATATAAAATCCTTTTGTAATAAAAGATTTAAAGAAATTGATTATTTAATAGTTCTCAAATATATAGCAATAGCTGTAAAATGTATATAAATAAGTAACAACCGTAGAGCAAATAATTAAATAAAAATAAAAATAACAATAAAATGTATATAAGTTATGCATGCTCGTAAACATACATGATCCGGATATAACCAGCCACATAGGCGTCCACACAGAAGTCACTTATACCGATGGGGAAAAATTAAACCAGCCACACATGCGTCCACAAATATGAATATGATATGTTATGAAATGATAATGATGCTAAAAAAGTACAAGACACCACTCACTTAAATAATCACACAAATCATCAGCCACTTAGGAAACCACAAGGATAACAATATTTAAAACACAAATCACCAGCCACTTAGGCATCCATAAAGATAACAATTTTTAAAACACAAATCACCATCCACCTAGGCAACCACAAAGATAATAATATTTAAAACACAAGTCACCAGCCACTTAGGCAACCACAAAGATAACAATATTTAAAACAAAAATAATCAGCCACTTAGACAAGCACAAAGATAACAATATTTTAAACACAAATAATCAGCCACTTAGATAACCACAAATATAACAATATTTAAAACACAAATCACCAACGACTTAGGCAACCACAAAGACAAAATATTTTAGAATAAATTTTTTAATCACACAAAACATCAAATTTATATTCTCATGGATGTTCATAGTTATAGCTCAATAACTTCAACACATCAAATATGCATGTGAACATGTATCTCAAAATCACCACTTTCATTTTAATAATCCATAAGATTTGATTTAACTACGAATTATTGATAACAATTAAAACTCATATCACCAAGACTACAATAGCAACATAAATTTCATTTTCTTCACTATAAAGTTTTTCGCATTCTAAAAATGGACTATTCATTAATGCATTCAATAATCAATTTTCTCATATTATTAAAATTAAAGAAATATAAAATTCTCATCAATTTCTTCAAGACACATATATTGTTCATAAAAGTCAAGTTTTAATTTTAAAATACTCAAAAGTCCACACTTAAAATCAAATACATCATAATAAACATATTATTAATTAAATCATTATAAAAATTATAACTTTATAATTAAATTGTAAAACATGTAAAACACTAAATATTTTCACTGCAAACATATTTATCAAGGTATACTAATAAAAATGTAACTCTATAATTAATTTAATCAAGATAGAGGTATATAAAAAATAAAAAAAACAGTCAAAGAAATATGGTTAATTTCTTTACGACGAAAATAAAATCAATCTTTTTCTTTTAAGACATCCAGACATCATATCAATATCGAATGAATCACTAATTTAATATCTATTCTAACTCTGCATGGGGAAAATCCCTTACCTTATGCGCTTTCTTTCTTAACATCTCTAAATTGCAAGAGATATAGCTCATGAGTCAATGATGAATTCAACATCGACAGATATTGGGATTTATGACTTAGAAAATTATTTTAGGAGTGTACGAATGAAAAATAGGTGTGACATCGAGGCCTAATGGAAATGTAGCTATTTATGTTGCAATATTACGATTGAGTTCTTGTCTAAAATCGAAGTACACTTAATTACAAAATTATGCTACCAATAGTTACTATTTATTTAATTTTATTAGGTTGTTACAAAGTCAATTGAAATCATATGTATAAGTTAATTAGAATTAGCTAATAAAGTTCACCATATATTGGAGGGTGTCACATCACTCTTTTAATTTTTATCTAATAGTTACGAAACCAAAAATAACATAAAATTATTATTGTAGACAATTAAAATTAAATTATAATTTTAATTTAAAAGAGATGAATCCATGAGGTATAAAAAGGAGACTAGTCATCTCTTAATTGCACCGCAAAAGAAATTCATAATTAAATTTACATTCTTCCTTTAAAAAATAAATTAAAGACGTTAAAAATGAGTTAATGCACATTATGCCAAGAAAACACCATAAATTGTCATAAAATCTTATCATAAAGGAGAGTCAAACAATGAGTGAAGTCACTAATTTTTTTTTAGAATGGACCAAAAATATTTTCGAAACACTTCTATATAAAGGTTGAGTTTCACTAACTCTATAATATCTCCTAAAATGAATACTTATTTGGTCGTTAACAAACAGTATAATGTTATAAATTCTAATTTAATTAAATAATTCAACTAATATTTTATCAACTAAAATAAATCAAGCAAGATAAAAATATCACTCACACATAACAAAATAAAAGCAAACATATCTAAGACATCATTTCATGATTATCAAAATTAATCAAATAAAAAAATGCACAATAGTCCCTTTAGAAAATAGGGAGTGGTAAATTTTAATTTAATTTATTTACTACTAAATGATGCATATATAATATATATAAAAATATTGGGGTGTTACACTTTAATCCTGTATTTAAATATAAGTTATAAGAAACATTCTGACAGTTTTTTGAAGTATATAATCCCCCTTTTAAATGTTTTAAATCAAAGTATATATAGTTTGTTTTAAGATTTTTTGTAAAACCTCATCTCCCCATTTTGTCATCAGACAAAAAGAGTGAATGGTTGTTAGTTAAAGCATTCCACATAAATCATACACAAACAATTAGATTGAATTGCAAATGACTAAAATGTTAGTATAAATTCAATGTATCTGTTATCATCAAGGGGTTTTGTAAAACTGTTAGCCCACTGATGATCATTGTCAAAAAGTTGAAGATTTAAAATACCTTTTCGGATAAAATCTATCATAAAATTATGTTTTCCCTAAAAAGAAGAATTAGATTTATAGTTACACAGATTGTTGATGTATTATCACAAAAAATATGAATGTTACTCTCAAACAACTTGTAATCTTTTAGTTGATGCTTCATCCATAAGAGTTGAGTGTTGCATCATGCGGTAGAGATGTAGTTAGTATCTTTTGTTGATGTGGAAATTGTGCTTTGTTTCTTGTCTGACCAGGAGATCAGATTATCACCCATAAACGTACAATTTCCACAAGTTCTTTTTCTTTTAAGCTTGTTTCCAACATAGTTGGCATCACAACATCCAACTAACTTGTACTCATATGAAATCTTATAGAACAAACACTTGTTAGTAGTGCCTTTTAGGTATCAAAAGATCCTTTTCACAACTGTTCAGTGGGATTCTTTTGGGTCAGCTTGAAACCTAGCGTACACATGCACACTACATAAAATATCAGGTTTAGATGTAGTAAGGTAAAGAAGTGAATCGATCATTCCTTTATATATCTTTTGTTCAACCCTTTTTCCTAATTCATCAATATTAAGTGAGTTGGATGCATTGGTGTAGACATAGGCTTGCATTCATTTATCTTGAACTTCTTGAGAACCCCTTTTATATACTTAGTTTGATGAACGTACACACCATTCTCACAATGATGAATCTGAATTCCTTTGGAGAACTTTAGCTCGCCTATCATACTCATTTTAAATTAATGTTGCTTCAACTTAGAAAATTCATGGCATAGGGTTCCATTAGTTGAACCAAAAAATAATATCATCTACGTAAATCTAAATTATAAGAATGTCATTTTAAATTAATTTCTTAAATAAGGTAGTGTCAAGCCGCTCTCTTTCAAAATCATTTTTAATTACAAAATTATTTAGTCTATCATTCCAAGCTCTAGGTGCTTGTTTCAAACCATTAACAAATTTTTTTATGTTTAAAAATATGGTCTGAAAATTCAACACTTTCAAAATGAGGAGGTTGTTTTACATACACTTCTTCATTTATGTAATAATTAAGGCATGCACTTTTCAAATCCATTTGATATAGAGTGATATTATTGAACGCAACAAATAAAAGTAAAATATGTGTTGCTTCTAACCTGGTCACCAAAGCAAACGTCTTAGTGTAATCAATACCTTCTTGCTAATTGTAACCTAGTACAACGGGGCATACTTTGTTCTTGATAAACTTTCAGTTTTCGTTCAACTTGTTCCTATATATCCACTTTGTTCCAATGTGTTTCTTATCCTCTCGTTGGTTCCAATGGGTTTCTTATCTTCTGGTTGGTTCCAATGGGTTTCTTATTCTCTGGTATGGGTACAAGATCTCAAACACCATTACTCTTGAACTCGTTGAGTTCCTCTTACATAGCCAAAATCAATCCTTCATATCTTAGGGTTTCATTGTAACAACTCAATCCTTACCATTATCAACACCATTAATCACGACCTTCTCGCCCCTTCTTTCCTCTATGTAGGAAATAAAAACGTTTTGCCTTTCGTGAGAATCGAACCCGGTACCTGGGATATAAGTACCATCGTCCATCCATTCCCACAACCAATTGAGCCATGACAAGGGGAAAACATCGCCATTTCCTAGGAAGAGGAAAGGGGGCGCAGAAGACAATCGTGATTAACAGTGTCGATAACGGTAAGGGTCGAGCTGTTACATTCATCAATAGAGAAAATTTCAATCAGTGAGAGAAAACCAAATAGAGGATCATTGAAGTGTCCTTGAGAGTTTATTTAGTTTTTAGAGGATCATTGAAGTTCCCAATTATCAGAGTGTTTGGATAAGACGACTTGTACTTCCATCCAATTATGGACTCTAGAGGATGTTGACTTGTTCTGATGTCAGCCTTATCCTCTGTTGTTTTTTTCAGTTCCTTTGATTTTCCTTATTCCTCTTATTTTCCTATTTCCTCTTGTTTTTCTGTTCCCTCTAGTTTTCCTATTTCCTCTGGAATTTCAGAACCTGTAGGAACATCATCTAGCTTTAAATTTTTAAGGTCAAACTGCTTGTCAGAGCCTCCCTATTGTATATACTCTAAAAGCTTTAGATCTTTTAGAGTATCCCAAGAAGGTATACTTTTATGATCGAGGGTCCAAGACTATAGTCAAAATATAGCAAACACAACCAAACTAAAGAAAATAAGAAATGTTGGGCTTTTTAGCATGTAATATTTACTACGTCTACCTAAACCTGCTTAGCAACACTCATTTAATGTATCATGGTACGAGTCATTGCTTGAAGAGTGCGATTTTTTTTTTCTTTCTACAAAACCATTATGTTGAGGTGTTGTAGAAGAGGATAAATTTTGTAAAATACCATTCTCTTCACCAAAGTTTTCAAAATCCTTGTTTTCAAATTCACCTCCATGATCGCTATGAATAGTTACTATTGAAAAGATTTTTCACTATGCACTTGGTTGTAAAAATAAGTAAATACCTAATGTAATTGATCCTTGTGTTTAAGGAACTTAACCCATGTCCAATAGTAATAATCATCAACCATGACAAGTCCATTTTTTTTAGGCTTTATTGTAGTTTTAATCCCCCTATTTTAGTTGAATCGCGAAAGTTGTCCCCCCAATTACAGAGGCAGTTTGTACTTGGCCAAAAAGATCAATGCGTAAATGTTCAAGACGTCTGTTTGTGGAAACAATGCTTTTACGAGAAAGGAAATTTTTGTTTGTTTTTCTTTTTGACAAGCCTCACAAAGAACTTCTTATTTGTATTCAAGATTTCATAGACCTTTAACAAGTTGGATTTTTTTTATTTTTAAGATTAACCTCAAATTAGCATGGCCTAATCTTTTGTGCCAAATCAACTATTCATTGTTCACAAGCATAAAATATTTAACATGTTTTTCGTAGTTAGAAAGGTTTATTTATAAATATTACCTTTCCTATGGCCAGTAAACATTACAGACAAATCAGAATGACTTATTTCCCTACAAGACTTTTGATTAAAGACTAAATCATAACCAATGTCACTTAATTGACTTATGCTTAATTGGTTATATTTTAGTTCCTTAACTAACAAAATATTCTAAATAGAAGTAAGGGAATTGTTACCAACTCTGACATATCCAATTATCTAGCTTTTATGCATTCCTCCAAAAGTCATCGAGCCTTCGTTGGTCAAAGTTAGCTCTTAGAGCATAGAAATTTCTCTCGTATAATATCACTAGCATCGGCTATTGAGGTACTATGACTGACATTTCATTTTTGCTGCTGAGAACATCTATGGCAAAGACAATTTTATCTTTGGTTACTCAAATTTTGTTGGGTCCTGGTTTGTTCATTCTGAATGGTTTTTTTGTTTTTTTCCATATTATTATCATAGGATATGATATTTTATTGTGACCTTTCTTGGAGCAAACAATACACATCTCATCAAAAATCGTATCCCACTCTTATTATTTCAACTAACACCATGAATCATAGATGCAAGGTTGCTTCTATCTATGTTGTTTGTAAGGAAATCTTGAAATGCTACTTCATATTTGATTGAATTGCAAATGGTTTCCTGAGATGGTTTTGCAATAATTTTATCATTCAAAGTCAAATTTTCCATCTTAAGTTTCTCAAAATCATTTTTGAGAGAATTGTATTGTTAACTCTAATTTGAACTAACTTTTCTAAGAGTTTTCAATTTGAAATAAATAGTGAGATTTTTATTTAAAAAACATTTATAACTGTAATTAATTAAGTATGAGTTAAATTAGAAAGTATCTCAATTTCCTCATCCACGAACTCACTTCCAGAGATAGAGTCAACATTAGCCATCAAAGCCAAATCAGCTTACTCTTCATCGTCAAATGACTTTCTTCTTAGATATGGAATATTTCCTCTAGAGTTTCCCTTTCTCTAGATTTGGACATTCTGACTTGATGTGACCAAGTTCATTGCATCAACAACATATGAGACTTTTCTTGTCAGATTTGTCATCATTTCCTCTATTGGATTGCTTGGAACCTTTATGAGAGAATGACTTCTTCTTGTTATGTCACATCCTCTAAATCTTTTTGAATATGAAAGAAAACTCCTCATCCTCTGAATCTTTAATCTGATTCTCTAAATTATTATCCTCTAATTAGGCTGCTGTTTATAGAGCCTTCTTGTACTTGGATATGAGAGCTAGAGTCTTCAGCTTTTTCTTGGGCTCATCCTCTGCAAGTTCAATCTTGTGAGACTTGAATAAATGATATATTGCGTCTCCACTTGCTAGGCAGACTCCTTAGGATCTTCTCGACATGATCTATAGTTATGTTGCTCTTTTGAAGCACTTTTAACCTTAACACTAGAATATGAAACCTGGAAAAAATAGTCTCAATATTTTCATCTTCCTACATCTAAAAAAGCTTGTAAGACCCATAATTTTAAATTATACTTTATGTATTTTAGTGTATTTTGGTGTTGAACTCGGAGGCTTTTTAGCCAAAGTTATTAATATTTTGGGAGTTTAAAGGACCAAAAAGTTATATTGATGCTCGATTAAAATTAATCGTCGATCAATAAATTAAATTAACTGTGGTGGATCTTTTACGAAGAATTTAATTCTAGAGAGTTTCGTTAAAAATATCTTGGGCTGCTAAGTATTGCATCCGTCAATTGAGTTGCGACGAGAGTAGTTATTTTTAACAAAAAGTGGTTTGGGAAGTGATGGGCGAAATGGTAATTTTAATAAATATCTAGATTTGAAGATATTTGTTAAAAGTAATTAATATATATAAATATATATATATAAGTTTGTTTGGAAGGAAAAGGGAAAAAAGGAAATGTAAAGGAAAAAGAAAGGAAATATAAGAAAAGAAAGAAAAATAAATAGGAAGGAAGGAAAAAGGAAGAAAGGAAAACCAAAGGAAAACCTACAAACATTTTCCCTTCTTCTTCCTCTGCCCGCGCGAACCCACTTTCTTCCTTTTTCTTCATTCGTTGGTTTTGCTTCCTTTTTCGTTCTTTGACTTCAAGAATATAAACCCAAGGCTTGGTGGGTAAGAAAGCAAGGATTTCTCAACTTCATACTTCCTCTTTGATTTGAAAACGAAGAAAAACGATTTTAGGGATTCAAACACAAACCTTCCCATTTCATCTAGATCTAAGCTTCGTTTCGCAAAGAGATAGAAGGGAAAGTTGCTCACTACCACGCTACGGTGCTAGGGGACCAACTTTGGAAGCGGCGTTGCGAGTGGAGATTTCACCGGATTTGCTCGCGGTACTGTAATCGCACGTTAAAGTTAACGTGAAGGTAAGGGCTCCTTCCAAACTTTTAGTTTGCATTTAGGGACTTATCTGTGGTTGTGTGGAAAGAATTTTGTTAGGGTTAAAGTGTTGATTTGGGTAAAATGAATTTAATGCTTTTATGGGTGAAATTCTAATGTGGGGTTTTGGTGATATTGATGAATGTTTCGTGGAAAATGAATTTAAACTCATTTATGTATGATTTTGAGTAAATGAAACTTGTTGCATTTGAGTGGTGGGTTGTGTTGATTTGTATTTGTCGTATTTGACGTGTTCTTAATTAATACTGATGAAATTTGATATGGGTATGTTGGATTTTGTGGAGAAATGAATTGATGTATTTTGGTGTGAGTTGTGGATTGGATTTGATAATATGCTTGAGTTTGTTTTGTGTGGAATTTGAAAACCATTAAGTTAAATGAGTATTAAGAATGGGGAATCTCTTAATGTCTTGTTTACTTAATGTCTGTTTTGAAAATCGTTTAAGTTAACTGGGCGTTAAGAATGGGGAATCTCTTAATGTCTTGGTTACTTAATGTTTGTTTTTTTGAAAATCGTTTCAATTAAATGAGTATTAAGAATGGGGAATCTCTTAATGTCTTGTTTACTGAATGTTTTGTTGTGGAAATCGTTTAAGTCAAAAGTATATTAAGAATGGGGAATCTCTTAATATATCTGTTTGCTTAATGTTTGGCGTGGAAATCGTTTAAGTTAAATGAGTATTAAAAATGGGGAATCTTTTAATATCTACATTTACTTAACGATTGTTGTAAATGGAGTTAGTGTATGCTCATGCATTTCATCTGGTAAATTGTGCTGACCCGTGATAGGTGGCACCTCGGTAAACAGTACTGACCCGTGATAGGTGGTACGTTTACGATTTACTTTTTGGTAAGTTGTGCTGACCCGTGATAGGTGGCACCTCGGTAAATAGTACTTTGGCCTGTGATAGGCGGTACATTTACGACTTACGCTTTTTCTTTTAGTAAATCATGCTGACCCATGATAGGTAGCACCTCGGTAAACAGTACTGACCCGTGATAGGTGGTACGTTTATGATTTACGCTTTTTAGTGAATCGTGCTGACCCGTGATAGGTGGCACCTCGGTAATTGGTACTTTGGCCTACGATAGGCGGTACAATTATGATTTACGGTCCTTCAAGGAGGGTTATGGTTTGGAATTCCGAGTCCATGCATTTTGGCATATACGCATTGCATTAGGGTGCTTGGCACACGAGTCGTGTTTGATTCAAGTTTAGGATTGAGTGTTTTGAACTTGAGATATCATTGTGATTGTGTTGATTTTGCTAAGTGTTACGTTTTGAAATTATGTGTAAATGTGATGGATTGTAAAACTATTTCGATGTTCAAATTATCGTGGTAATTGTGTTGAAATTGCTAAGTGTTATGTTTTGGAATTGTTTGTAAGTTTGATTGATTGCAAAACCTTTTGAAACTCAAGATGTCGTGGTGATTCATCTATAATTGTTATGTGTGATTGTTTGGATTTGTGCGTAAGTGTTGATTGATTTCAAAACCCTTTGAAAAGCTGAAAAATGCTGAAATTTGCTGTTTTTCTGTTGCTGTCTGATGTGTATTCGAATACAGCAAGCTGTATTCGAATACAGACATCCTGTTTTTGCCACTGACTTACTGTGTAGTCGAATACAGACTGCTGTAGTCGAATACATACATGTTGGTTTGCTACTAACTTGCTGTGTAGTCGAATACAGACTGTTGTATTCAAATACAGACATGCTGGTTTTGTTGCTGAATGCTGAAACAACCTTGTATTGTATTCGAATACAACAATGCTGTTTTGTTAAAAACTTCAATTTTCAACTTTGTTTATGCATGTTTAGCATATGGAAACCCTTTTAAGTTGCATGCTAAGTGGAAGGATTATTTGTGCATTTAAAAACTTAAATGTTAATTTCGGTTGGTGACTCTTTACAACTATTGTGGAAATCTGGGCTTTGCCCTCAGATGAGAGACAGGACGATCCTACCGGTTTATACCATGTGGATGGGAATGTAGATGGGAATGCATGACATGGAGCTATGTTAGGAGGATCTTACGGGGCGCGTGGAGATCACTCAGGGTGTATAGCTATAGTTTTTTGTAGAATGATCAGATTAAGATGACATAGAGGGAGCAGATGTCTTTCTTTTGGATTATGTTATTTTGAACTGGAAAACTGTACCTTTACTAATATTGTCAGTATGACATCTTATTTGAATGGGTTCCATGTACCATTTGTTGTTGTTTAACTACTTTGGATTTATATTTCAAGAGAACCATTCCGCTGCATATCAATTATATTGACTTAAACATTTATCCAAATGTGTTACCTTATTTATTTATCCGTTTTATTTTAATTTGTTTTTTTTAAAAAAAATATACCCTTGCTTTGAAAATCGGGGTGTTACAAAGCCCATACTTTATAGCTAGAAGATTAGCTTTTGCCTCTTGGACCTGCTTGCTTCCTTCATAGGTTAGAACTAGAGCATCATAGATAGTTTTAGATGCCTCCTTGTTGGTGCACTTGTCAATCTTCTTGAATATGATCGCATTTATCATAAAAGTTATGGCTTTATGACGCATCTTGTAATTCCTCATCTGAACATCATTCATCTCCTTTCGAGAAACTTCAATACCATCCTCATTGGTAGCAGCAGTGTACCCATCCTCCACCAAATCCCAAACCTTAGGATCTTGTAAAAAAAAGAAACTTCTATGTTTGTCCTTCTAGTACTCAAAACACTCTCCATCAAACAGCGAAGGGGCTTGTTAATGTTTCCTATTAAGAACTCATCACCAAAACTACACATGTTGAGAAGTGGATTTTTTCTCAAACACTGTGAAATTAGGGTTTCCATACTGTCCCATACAAGTTTTAACCAGCTCTTCCTTTTGCGAGGTAAACAAAGATCTCCACAAAAAATAAACCTTTATAAATATGATTTAGAAATATGACCGTTGTAGCTTGATTAATTCAAAAATGAATCTTCAACTAAATCATCTAAGCTTATAGTCCTCATCCAATGTCAACAGAGATCTTTAGATAAAATAAACCTTGATTATACAAACTGGGAATTTAACCGTTGAAGCTTGATTAATTCCAAAATGAATCTTCAACCAAATCTTCCTTTAATCTTTTGAGCGTATTTTCCTTGTGCGAGGTCAACATATATCTTCATAAAAAATAAACCTTGGTAGATATGGTTTGGGAATATAAATGTTGAAGCTTGATTATCTCCAAAGCAAATATTCAACCAAATCTTCTAGAATGATTTTATACGAGAATGTCTAGATAATACTTGAAAATAATTATCCTTGAATCTCTTGAGCATGCGCTTGTTTAAGAGAAATGGGAATATATCATAATTTGTTCTTGGACAATTAGAATCATAAACCAACCTAGTCTTCGTTAGATTGTTAACTTTCTTCATCATAATATAACTTGATCATCGAAGTTAGATAATGCGTTGCTTGTTTCAGGTAGTTAGAGGAAGAGACAAAATTTCATGGCTTAGAATTAGTGGCATGAGAAATGTCAACTTGTTGCATCTTCAGTGCATGTTGCGTATCAGAGGCAACATCTTTGAGAAAGTTGAAGTTTTCAAACAAATATAACTTAAGCTTAAAAGGCAACTTGAATAGAAGCTTCATAGCTACTCTAGTAGACACTTCAGAGGCATGCTAAATAAAGCCATGTTTCAGTCTTCAAAGGCACACTAGTCAAACACTTTAAAGGAAAATCTTCATAGGCAGACGTGTGCACACAACAACACATGTAATAACTAGAGTTTGAGCATTGTGTTGACCTCCTTTGACTTCACTTGACTTTGATGTCCTTGTTTCCTCTTCCAATAGACAAAACTTAGGCTTAAAAGACCACTTTAATAAAAGCTTCAAAGTAACTATTTTGGACACATCAGAGGTATGCTTCAAACTTCAAAAGCATGCTAATAGAGGCATGTTTGAGTCTTCAAAGGCACACTAGGCAAACACTTTAGAGGAAAATCTTCAGAGGTAGATGCACGCACACAACAACACATGTAATAACTAGACTTTGAGCATTGTGTTGACTTCCTTTGACTTGTTTTGACTTTGATGTCCTTGTTTCCTCTAACATCTTCACTTCCTTTGATATCGTTTCCTCCATTTCCTGGTTCTATTTACTGGACATTATATAAAATCATTATTGCAATAAATTGTTCTCACAAAGTACCTTTGTTATAACCAAAACATGATGAAGAAATTGTTTCTAAAACAAACTTGGTTCCAAAAACTACAAGCATCGAGGAGTGAGCTTCAAAAACATGTAATAATAAAAAATAATTTGAGAAGAACGCGTAAAATATAAATTAAACGTTGAATCACATCAAGTTACAATTAACAAGAATAATCAAAGTAAATACTAATACAAGGCACAATATCAACAATAAATCAATACACAAATAAAGTAATGTTATTCATTATTTTATTCTCTAGACTCCTCCTCTTTCTTTGGTTCCATTCTACTCTACAATACTTAATTAGGAAGCTTGATATTATGCCACCACACACGTGGAATGACAATTCAAATTAGCATTGTCCTCATAGATCCTCTCTTCCAAATCCAAGACACATACATGACAGTTCAGGTAAACTTGTGTTGTATGATAGATCTCGACGTTTGGAGGGTTACCTCCTAGTCACTGAGAAATTTCCACAAAAATACCCCTATGGTCTAACAGTTTTTCACTAAGGCTTAACAGTAGACCTCTACGATCAGGCTCATTCAGTTTTATTTTCCCCAACATCACTAGACTTGTCAAGTCTTATATATATGATGAAAAAATAATATCCACATCAAACACCACTAACATAGAGTTCCTTCCCTTGTTGGCCTTGGCTACTCACTCCATTAAGAGTACCATCATCAACACGAGTTAGATTTGTCACTATTCAATTAAGCACAATATGCATTTCATGATATTTATTAAGGTAGTAATATCATAAGTCATCAAGTACACCTCTTCATTGCATATTTCCATAGTAATATATTATAGTCAAAATTTATTATCATAATACACAAGCTCCAACAATGCATGGTATTCCCTCATAGATTACAACACTATATCATTCACACACGACACATTAATTGCAATGCTAGTATTCACAATGCATCACATTTTACATCATATGAAAATATCAAGAATAGATATAAACAAACAGAGTACAACATACGTTAAATACACAATTCTACAATAATTAAATTACCACACAATCTTTAAAATCAAATCAAATAATACTCCATAAAAGCTTCTAAAAATTAATGTTTTAACCTCCAAATTTCAAATATTCTCATCAGTCAATTATTAGTCAAAGAGGTTCAATAGTACATAGAGAACCCCAAATAAATTGTAGAAATACGGCTTTCCCGTCCGTCTCACTTAATTTACACTCATGAATTCAAACTCACTCTCACCCTATACCTCGATTTAAGCTTTTGCACAACAAACTCGAACAACTCATTGATAATGTGTCTTGTCTTTGTAAGTTATCGTATCAGAGAAAACAAAAGGTCTCGTGGACTAGATGGAATATATAAGACAAAATCATGACCGTTTGACAACTATGATAATAGTAACACTGATAAAATGCATCGTTGGGCACTAGTAGGGTTGTGCATGGTTGGTTTTTTTAAAAAACCAAACCATATCCATTTTAAAACCAATATATGGATTTGGATTTATAACCAAATCCATTATTTGGTATAAAACCGGTTATAAAACCAATTGTAAATTTGGTTATGGTTAAATAACCGGTTTATAATTAAACAACCGATTTTGAAAATTTTAATTTTAAAATTGATTTTTTTTTTCAAAATCGGTTAAAGTTTGATTATTTTTTAAAAGATCATTTATTCATAGTTTAAAAATCGGTTATTTAAAAAAATCGATTTTTTCGATAAATTTTTTTAAAATTTGTCTCATCAAATTTTTTGAGAAAAAATTCAATTTAAAATTTTTTTGAAAAAAAAAAAGTTTTTTTTTTATTTTATTTTTTCCGATATTTTTTCGACAAAAATAAATTTCAAAAATTTTTCAAGAAATAAAATCTCAAAATTAACAAAATATTAGTAGTGGATAAAAATCGGATAAAAACCAAATCCAAATATAAAACATAAGTGGTTATCCAACCGGATTATAACCATATATTTTAAACCGCATTTTTAAAATGAATTTGGATTTGAGCCTTATAACCGGATTTTTTGCACAGCCCTAGACACTAGTACACAACACATGTACAATCTTTTATTCTCTTTGCTACTATATATATTGGCTTAAAGTAATAATTAGTATAGGCTTGTTACAATGCTTTCTATTGAAGGGTAAGAAGAAAAGTTGGAAGAACTAGACGGGTGTGATTCTATGCAGAGGCCGATTGAAGCAAAAGGGTTCTTATATTTAATCGTTAAGCATATATTAAGGGAATGAAAGAAACCTAGTGGTGCTAAGGGAAATATTTATCAATAATATATGTATCTGGTAAGGCCCACTAGAATATCACGTGCACGTACATAATCCCTTCATTTCCTTTTTTTATTTAGCATAGTTTTTTTTATAAGAAAAAATATTTGAAATATGCAACTAAGTTATAATATAATTCAAACACTTCAAAAAGTAATACATTTATTATATTTAAAAAAATAAAATAAGGTAAATAGATTTAACATTAATAATCAATAATTTAAATAAATTATCACGACAAGCATGGAAAAGCAAACACATAGAAAATTACCACACTCAACAAACACGCATTTAATAATAATTTATCACCATAATACTAAATATAATAATAAAAAATTTGAGGTATTACAAAAAAGTGACACTGTTAGGATGTATTTTTGAACATTGAATCACGTTGACAAGATACTCTTGTTCGCGGGATTGTGTGTGATTTCTTTAACTGTATCAATTCAAAGATCTATGAATCCAAAATGAAGTAGTTTATCACCAAGATTCTTATCGTGTTATCATGCATTTGTCGATATTGTTATATGTTACGATGCTAAATATGTATTTAATTTAGATTACTTTTCTTGATTATGTCTTGAGAATGATGATTCTCCTTTATTTATGTGACAAATTTGGAGTTGAACTCTTTTGAATTTGTTTTTTCACATGTTTTAAAGTTTTGATCTTTACGTTCTTGAATATGTTTTATATTTGGACCAATTTTTTCTCATATCTTAATTTTATTTACTCTTTGAAACATTGTCTACATTTGACTGACATTCAAATCATGACTTTGTTATAACTTTGTGTCAACTCAAACTATGTATGTAGCACCTAAAACCTAGAGCGTTCGGCATGGTTCCACAACACTAACAAGGATAACTAATATGAAGCTAACATATATACAAACACTAAGTAAATAGCACACAGAAAGTAACTATTAGGCAAAAACATTTTTAAATGTAATCATCTGGTTGATATTTTGATGATGACAAAAATAAATAAATAAAGAACAACTATCTCCTAAGTATATATGTTTAGTGTGCAAATTAAAGACAATAGTTATGTTGACTAGTTTGTTAGAAATATTCTAATGGAGCAAGATATAATAAAACAAAAGAAGTACTACAGAAAAAGGCACAACAAAACATGCATCGCAATATAAATTATATCTTTTGATGACTGGACAAAGACAAAAGAAACCAAGATTTTGATTATCGCAAGCTTTAGTTGACTATGGGATACGAGTAACATAGTACTTTGGGTTGTCTTTAATAAACTCAACCGCATTATGTTCCTCTGTCTCTGGTACATAAGTGTAACAAGAATTAATTTGCCTCTATCTAACGAGCATAACAAGAATTCTTCTACCTCTACCTTTGCCTTTGATAAGCGTGACGAACAAGTTACTGCCTCTATTTCTAATAATCTCATCAAGCGTCGGATCTCTGACTCTGAACTTTTATGTATCCTCTAATAAAGTCAACATATTTGGTAAATTCAACTCTCTAACAAAGTCAATGTCTCTAGAAAAGTCAATGCTCTAACAAGAATTAGTGATTTGATGGTCTATAAGACAATACTCTAACTATTCTATCCTCTATTATGTATCCTCTACTTCCTCTAGTTTTAATACAAATTTCAAGGAGTGATTTATAGGAGTCTGTTCTGAGCTCAACGAATAGATTTCTCTTCAATGGTTTAATTGTTGAAACCCATGAAGATACAAGTTGTCTTCTACAAATGAATTACACAAGCCTAACCCTAAAGTACAAAGGTCATACCCTAAAGGACCTCCAAATGAAACATCTCAACGAGCACTTGTTCCTTGTAATTAAGATGAAATGGTTCTGTCAATATAAAAGAGAGAAGCATAGAGCAAAAAAGGTAATTCTAAAAAAGCCAAGAAAACATCCAAAAAGAGTGAATGAAAAATGCTCTCAATAGAGAGTTACTAGAATTGATGTAAATCAGTCAAAGTATTTTCATACACTTGAACTAATATAGGATTGAATCTTTAACAACCTCTAAATAAGAGTAAGAATACTAGAAACATATTTTGTGTCAAATTAGACACAAACTAGAACTGATGTAAATCAACCCAATAAAGGCACAACCCTCTCATTCTTAAAGAGGTTCCTGAAAAGGTACAACAACCCTCATGAACCTCAACGGTAAGATGTTAGTATGTTGAAGAATGGTTATGTAAATAACAACCTAGAGAGGCTAGAGAAAAATACTCAAAGCTTGAAGCGGTAGAGAAAATAATACATGTACAATTATTTATAGAAATAGTGGATTAAGCCTTTAATTGTACCGAGGCAAAATCTCTCTATAAGGGGAGGACTAGATGTAGCAACAATTTGTTTTGAACCAGCATTAAATATATGTGTTTCCTTTATTCCTTTGTTTCACTCTCGCTTCTTAGTTCTTTATGATTCAATCTTACCATTTCTAAATCTCTTTTAATATTAAATTGAATGTTGTGATAAAGAATAATTTTGAGAGAAAATTAAAATAGTATTACAAACGATAAACACAATTCAAACCCCCATTTTCTTGTGATTTTCTAGTACCTTCAATAACATATTGTACATATATCAATTAAAATCAACCAATTACAAACATGCTTAATATATTCACAACACATAAATTTTAAACAAAATAGTTGAGTCCTAATGCAATGTCTATATGCCAGTGCACATAATTCGAAAGTTCTACCTGTTACTAAAGGAGCATGAATCACAAATGTACAATCGCTCACATTCCAGTAATATCAACTAAAGTGCAGTCGCTGATAGGCTAGCATAGTGATTCCTATCACATATCACCACACTCAAAAATCCTTGCAAGGATAAGGTGGATCTATTATTGATAACCATACCCATATGGTATGTACTACGTTATGCATAATCATAAGATTTTCCATATTGCCAATGCATTACAATTTTTAATATAACACAACATGTGTTACCATTTTTCAATACATACTCATAAAGCAATATGTAAACAACATGAATAATATATATATTAAGGCAAAAACCGAAATCAAGTGTTTTGACTATAAACAAACAGTTAATTAATCACTAATTGTTATTATATTCTTATTTAACTTATGTTTTCGAGTGATTTGTTCAAAGATAGGTGATCAAATATATTTATGCAAAAATAAATGGTCTCTCTATAAAAGAAATCAAGAACAACACGTCTTACATGTCAAAATAAAGTGAAGATTAATCACAAGAACATTATGGATCCCTATCAAAGACAAAGTCAAGACATATCATTTTCCACAATCCAAACCACAAGTTAAAGATTATCAAGACTTCTCAAATCAGTGGTCAAGCCTAGAAGTCAAGCTGAAGGCCTAAAGGAGGAAAACAACGTCTAGATTTATGACGAGATTGATCTCTAGATTAATGAGATGTGAGCAATGACAACAAGGACATAAGAACACTGTTGTTGCACCTTTTCTAGAAAGCTATGCATACTTCTAAGCTAAAAGATTGACATTTAACATAGTATTCACTCACTCATTCACTTTTTCCATAAAACTCAAAACCAAAAACGTTATGGGTTTATGAAAGAACAATTTAGACTAAATAACACATATGTTTAATAGATCTCAATCAAAAATAACAGCTAGCTGAGGTTCAGCAACGCCTATTTTGAGTCCTTTGAACTTGCTATAAAAGGAACATGAAGGAGAAGAAAAATGCAAGAGTTTGAATGACAATCAATCTACACTTCGTACCAATAGTAGATCACAGGGATCCAATATCTACTAAAAAGAAAGAAGTTGACTGGACAAAGAAGACAACGCTAAGATACTTCTAAGCTCCAAAACTCAATTATTTCTATCATGTGTCTTGAGCAAGGAGGAAAGTGAAAAAGTTGATGAATGTGATACAACCAAAATGGTATGACATACATTACAAACTCATCATGAAGGAACAAGCCACGTCAAAGAAACAAGGATAGATATTGGTGTATAAAATTTTGAACTATTTGAGATGAATAAAGAAGCTAACATGTGCGTAATGGGAAAGTTAGAAAACAATGAGGTAACCATCTCTGAACTTTGTCCTTTACATGAACAATTGGAAAAATACTTGATAACCTTTCAAGTGATTCAAACTTTCTTGCTAAAAAATATGGCTCATTAAAAGAACAAGTCTATAAAGAAAAAGAGAAAGCTCAAGCTATGAATGATGAACTCAAAAAGGTCATTCAAAGCATGCAATAATCTTATTTCAAAATATCTAATAAAACATACGTACATACATACATACATACAGAATTTTATACTCAGGACATTTGTGGTATCAGACTTGGTGAAGGGATAAGTTATATAAGATTGGTTATAAATATTTAAAATTTGGTAAGTTTATTTTGAAGAATAATAGTTTCTGGGTTGTAAGTCCCGTATCTAAGTCGACGTACAGGCGTTTAAGGGCAGTGAATCCTTTGAAAGTTTCTTCAAAATAAAAAGACAAATTTTAAATATGGATAATCTATTTTGTAGAACTTCTTCTTTTTCCACTCCTTCTACCTAAAACTTCTCAGGAAAAAAGGAACCTATCAATAATGAAAAAATTACTATTGAAGACTTCCAAAAATCTATAAACAATTGGAAAATCCCAAAAATAAAAAAAGATCAGGTCTATGAATCTAGTCTATTCAAAAACCTATTAAAAACTGATTATGTAATCAAAACGGAAGAACGAGATGTTGCTCTTTCTAACCCCTTTGAAACAATAGATCTTCTTTCTCCAAAAAAACACTAACAGGAACTATAATTTCATACATATAGGTCTTGTTCAAGTCGGCATCAAACCATTAACAAGGGAAGGATTAAACACTTCAATCCTATGTGTCTTGCGAGATGCAAGGTTCTTGAACTTTCAAGATTCAATAATAAGTACAATTGAATCTAGTCTATGTCAAGGACCAATTTGGTTTGAACGTTATCCAAATTTTTCATTGTCTTTAAAAGACCAAAACATCACAAAATCTCTCATGTTACAAATCAAAACTCATAATTACAAAATGTTAAAGAAATCTCTAAAATTGTTAGATGCCTGCCAAAGATTAGTTTTCACAACGACAAAATATGTGAAGCATGTGCTAAAGGAAAACAAATCAAGAGTAATTTTTATTCAAAAGACTTTGTTTCAACTCCAAAACCTCTTGAACTACTTAACATTGATCTTTTTGGTCCTATCAAAACTACAAATCTAGGAAGAAAGACACATGACTTTGTACTTGTTGTTGACTTATCAAGATTCACATGGATGTCATTCTTAAAATAGAAAGATAATTTCGTTGAAGAATTTCAAATCTTGTGTAAAAAGGTCCAAAATGAAAAAAGCTCTAACATCATCTCAGTAAGAAGTTATCATAGAGGAGAAATCATCAAGGTTTCCCCTCTTTTATTCTTCAACCTTGCATTGTAATGGTTCTTTTTACTGACAACAATTTCCTTTTCATCAATCAAACTCAATAACTTTCACTACTAGAATTTTCGCCTATAGTGACCGATTTAGAGACTGAGTATTTTTAGTCGCACTAGTGATCGTAATTTCGAACTTAGAAACTTAATATTTTTTCGTCACTAAATTGGTTGCTAATGAAAATTGTTACTAATAGAAAATTTTTCTTTCACACTAGCGACCGAAATAGAGACTGGAAGTTCAAACTTTAAAACTAATTTATTAGTGACCGATTTAGAGATCAATTAAGTTTTTTTTCTTCTTTTAAAACTAGATTTTTCTAAATTTCTATATAAAAAAAACAAGCAATTAAATTTAGTAATCAGTTTAGAGATCAATTATTTTTTATTTTTTAAAAAATAAACAAATCATAAAAACAAATTTTAGCAACTAAAATTTCAGTGGGTAACTATTTTTTATTAACATAACTTAATTTTCTTTTTTAATTAAACAAATGAAATAGTTTTTGCAGACAAAATATTTATAATAGTTAACTAAAATGAACGTGTCTCTAAAATAGTTAACTAAAATTGAACGTGTCTCTAAATTTAGTAATCGATTTAGAGATCAATTATTTTTATTTTTTAAAAAATAAACAAATCATAAAAAAAAATTATTTAACCCAAAAAGTATACTTAAAAATCTAATAATATTAAATGTTAAAATATGATAATACCAAAAGATAGTTCACACTGCCATAAACAACAATTTTGAGCCATTTTTAGTTCCCAATTTTCTCCTTCATCTTCCTAAACCCTAGTGCCTACATTTTTCGTTCTCGCCATAGTGCCTCCATTTTTCGTTCTCGCCATTCTCTTCATCCTCCATTCACTTTCTCCTTCATCCTCCCACACGAACCCTAATCATCTTTGACCTTTTCCATTTTGCCTCTCTGTTTCTTTGCCAAATCGCATAAACCCTAATCAGCTTCCATTGTTTCTCATTTCTTAATTTATTTTATTTTTCAAATCGCAAGAACCTAACCTACATCTAATGAGTTCTAAGCGCAATTTCAGGTAATTTCTTAATTTTCTTATGAATTTCTTCTTAAATTTTGTAATTTGTATTCTAAACATTTGCTTTGGATTCAACGGATTGCTACTGACTTTATTTTGATTATATAGTTATTATTCAATCTTTGAAGCATGAGTCACAACTTGGATCACTTGTTCTATTTGATAGTCCTATGAAGCAATTAGAGTCTAGTAGCCTCATTTCATGTTTATACCTCCATTGAAGTCTAATGATCTTAAGGGAAAAAAAAAATTTACACAATAAAATCATCTAATAATCTTGTTAAATAATTAAACAAGACCTTTTGAGAACAAAATAATTCTTTTTATGTTTTGTTTTTTCAGTCATGGATATTGATGTAACAAGCTATGCACCCTGAATTGAATTACAATAGCAGTTTAAGAAAAAAAATGGGGAAGTAATCTTCCATATTACAGTTGAATTACAGTTAAGCAGTTAGCAGTTTAAGAAAAAAACTGGGTAAGCTATGCACCCATAATTAAATTACAGTTGCAGTCGCATACCAATTTTTAATATTGCAGAGAATCGCAGTCAAATGTGATCTATTTAAAACTATGGTTGAAGACATTTATTTAAAACTATGGTTATTACTTGTTTCACTTAGCATTAATATGTTTGTGTTTTTGAATGATTATCATCATATTGAAATATATCATGTAGATGCCATGGAAGTAGATAATAACAATAAAAGGCATGTAATTTCTTTAAGGAAATAAAGATGAAGAGGAAAGAAGAACAGAGATTGCAAAGAGCAGAGGTGCATGCAACAAAACTTTTTGCTATTGCTTCTAAAAATTCAAAAAAGGAGGGATCTAATGAAGATAGAGATGCAGCAATAGCTTTTGCTATTGCTTTGGTTGTTGCTCAGTGTGCGATAGTAGTTGAAGCAACGGGAGCTAAGAAAGAAGATCTTAGTAGTGTTAGTAGTTCTGCTATGAGTGGTACAAGTGCAAGTGACATCCTAACTCTCATTGTTGCAGTTGCAACATATAATCATTTTTATTATTTTCACTCATACTTTTTTTGATAGAATTATGTTGGAGAAATTGAGGGTATAGATGCAAGACTTAGCATCATATTTTGGATTTTAAAATTTGAAATTTGTATTAGAGCATTGACATTAGTAAATCTAATGGTCTCAACAGTTGCAATGTGTAATGTCTACAGGAGATATATTTCTGTTATTTGCAAGCAAACATCATTATAGGATTAATTTAGCAATTTAGACTTTTGAGTATATATCTTGACTATCGGATTAGTTCAATTGTTGACTGTATTTTGGTTTGCTACTGACTGTATTTTGATTTTGGTTATATCTGGTGTTACTGTGACATTGGACCTCAAAGGCTTCAATCCTTTTCAATGCTTGAAGGTAATAAAACTACTAAGTTAAGCTTTACCATTTTGCTCAAATGCTTTTTCACCTCTGATCACTCTTTGTAATTGCTTAACACCTGTGACTTAGAGGTAAACATGAAGGGAATTGTGGTAGAAATTGTTTGAGCTTCTTCTCAATGTTCAATGGCTTGCTGAATGTGTTCTCAACATTTTGTCCGAGAAATCACAAGCTTATGCAATGCAGGTACATAGCTCTGATCCCTGGCTTTATTCTATTGTACACAACTAGATTGGGGTGATGATGTATACTCCATATCATTAGATAACATTTTTTAGGCTTTTTAAATTACAAATTACTCCATGTAGTGATACATGTTAAGGTTGTCTGCAACACCAAATGATTGAACCAATTTGTATATTGAGTTTGTTACATGTGTTTTTATATATACTTTTTCTATGGTAACTTCCCCATGTGTTTTTAATGTTGTGGCTTTTTTTGAGTCTTTTTATACCCAATATGAAATTAAGAGTTGTTTCATTGTTTCATGTGAGTGTACAAGTCAGGGATAATGAAGATCATAGTGTTATTATGAGTATTGAGAACCTGCTCAAACACTTCAGCGATGAAGTTGCAGCTTTCCACTAATTATATCTATTTAATTTGCTAATGACCTAGTACTACCACTGCAATACAACATAGAGACAGTTTTCCACTTATTATACGTGTTAGTTTTTTTTATAATTATTTGAATTTTTATAATTGAATAAAAGAAATATTGTATTTGGCTTTTTTTAAAAAAAAATTTAATTGCTATGTGATTTTGTTTATTTTATTATTTTGAATGGTTTTTATCTTATGGGGTGTACTTTTATTGGTGTGAAGGCAAACTAGTAATGTGTACAAGATTGTGAAGGCAAACTATAATAAGATTTTAGTTTTATTTGTATTATTTTGAGTACTTAGAAATATTACGTACATATATTATATTCTTTAGTTATATATGGTGAAATAATTAATGTTTTTAAATGATTTTGGTGTATGAATTTTTTAGATATCGAAATAAAATTAAAAAATTGTTTTTATTAATCTTTTGGATATGAAAATAATGAATTAAAAAATGTAGCATTTAGAGACTGAATTGGTGACCAAATATATAATAAAAATAATAATTCAAAATAGTTGCTAAATTAGTCTCAAAATCGGTCACAAAATTTAGTCACAAAATCGGTCACAAACTTTGGTCACTAAATCGGTCACAAAATTTGATCACTAAATTCGGTCACTAAATTCGGTCCCTAATCGGTCACTAAATTCGGTCGTTGATTTGGTTGCAACAGTTAGCGACTAGTAGTATAACTACTGATTTAAATTGATCACTAATTAAATTAGTCGCTATTAGATTTAGTGACCGAAAAATTGATCTTTAAAAGCGTTTTTTCTAGTAGTGTTTACATGCAAACTAAAAATTGCATTTTTATAATGATCATGTGTTGATATCTTGAAATTACACTTATGAAAATTATAATCAAGCTTTAAAAATCGACAATGACTAAATCAAACATGCAAACTTGAAAAAAGTTTTAAATGAAAACCTAATGCATAGAACTATCATTGATCATCAAAATGAGAAAATAAAAATTGAAACTTTCTTTACATTCCTAACAAAGGAAATTTGGCCAAACACACAAAATTGAGGAAGAGAAATAAAAGTATGGTAACTACGAAATGGGTGAAAAAAATGAAGTATGGTAACGAGAGAGGGGCCCAAAAATTTAAAAGAAAATTGGGAAAAGGCTCTTAGTTAGAATAGGTAACTTAGTCCCCAATACTACTATTATTTCCTTTACTAGGTTTTTAAGAATTACTTTGTCAAGTCCTAATTTATGTTATGCCCAAATCCATTAGCTATGTGATTTCATGTCCCCCACTAAGTCAACAACCTAATATAAATGTAAAATTTATCTGCTGACGATTTTACTTGTGTCAGCAAATTTTACTGTTTAAATAGTATCGGTAATATTTTTAATAACTAAATTATTATCCTAGTCAAATAATTATTCCCTCTCATGAGAAAACTATCTAACTCTCAATTTCTTTTTCGTCAATATCTGATTTCGTTTGAAAATTAAATCACAAGTAACCTTCATCAATAATTCTAAACTAATAAAAATTTAGTTAAGATTATATTTTAACAGCGTCAAATATAATTGATTTTAATAAAATAATCCTACGATAGTTACCAAAACTACATGTCTTATTTTTTGAAAATGAATAATGACGTGTTAAAAAGGTTCTTACTACTAGGGTATTACTTAAGAGCTGTGAAGTTCATGAGCGATATGCATCTAAAGATTAAGCAGGGAGTTGTGAAGTTACAGCCTAATAACTTTTGAACGATGGTGTGTAAGAGTTTGGAAGTACGAGGATGATTACGGTGATAGGATCATCATATTCAAAATAAAAAATAAAAAAACATACTGTTAAAAAAGGAAGAACTTTAGCATCTACACGTTATCTGGGAGTTCTAAGAAGAGATGAAGATAGAGTGTTCATCTGACACTCCAAATTCGAAGTTGAAATATAAATAAAAAAATATACTAATCTTCAAATAAAATCCGCAACTGTGTGAAATAGAGTATTATAAATTCTTTTAGTTCAAATACCAGGTCAAGACACCACATTTCACTACGCCAAAAATAGCCTTTTACAGCGTTTTATTTTATCCATTTACATCGTTTTTTTTATTTTAAAAAAAGCGTTGTGGAATCGAGGGCTGCAAAAGATACAACAGCGCTTTTAAAAAAGCGCTATAAATCATGTAAATATAACGCGCACTTGTTATGAACCTTTTACAGCATTTTTTTAAAAAAGCGCTGTAAAATGAGCACATAATGTGCATATAAAATTTATATACTGGGTGTGTCTTTTACAGCGCTTTTATTCAAAAGCGCTGTAAAATGTAGACCCATAATTCATTTTAGTAATCGGTTTGTCAATCGATTGACCCATAATTCATTTTAGTAATCGGTTTGCCAATCGATTGACCCATAATTCACACAAAACTCTTACATAAAAATCTTCATTTGAAGAAATTTCTTAGAGTCAAAAGCAACTCAAGATTTATCATTCTTAAATATTAAATCATTCACAATACTAAGAGATGATAGACTTTTGTTAAAAATAAATATTAATAATAATAATAATAATAATAATAATAATAATAAATTACTAAATAATACTACATTACCAATAATTTTTCAACACAAGACTCCATAAAATTACAACAAATGACTTCCACTCAATATCACCTATAAGATCATAGATCACCAACTAACAACTTATAATAATTGTGCTTTTGCAAGCGTCAAACACAAGTAATGAGATGTGAGTTTCGAAATCATGTAATAGTATAAAATAAGTAAGGATAATAAGCAAGTAATCAAATTAATTGGCACAATATTACATCATAACATATAATTTAAAATCTTCAAGAACATAATTTGCACTACGCGAAAAAGAGACATTTACAGCGCTTTTTTTAAGCAATTTACAGCGTTTTTTCAACAACAAAAAAAACGTTGTGGAACCCAGCGCTATAAAGATACAACAACGCTTTTTTAAAACCAAAAAGCGCTATAAAACATGTAGATAACTGATCCATGTGTATTGTAACATGAGGTTGAACCTCATCATCATTGTGCAGAACATACAATTGTGACTGCTCCCATTATGTCCTTGATATAGTAAGTAGTCTCCTTCCAATTATCCCTTCTCCTGATATTCTTTCCGAATGACGAGACATGGGAAGCCCTATATGGATTCAACATTGGACAAATATTCAGTACAAAATTCAGCAGCTTCTTCAACAATGTACCGTTCAGCAATACAACCTTTTGGTTGACTTCTATTTTTTACGTACCCTTTTAATATTTTCATATATCGTTCTATCAGATACATCCATCTCATATAAGCTGGTCCACAAAGTTGTGTCTCCTTAACTAGATGATCAGTAAGGTGAACCATTATATAAAAAACGAGGGTAGGAAATACATTTCAAGCTCACACAAAGTAACAACAATTTCCCTCTACAATATCAGTAATTTCTGAGGATCGATCACTTTACAACAAATTTCCCTGAAGAAGAAACATAATCTAGTTAAGGCTCGTCGAAATTTTTCAGGTAAAATGGAACGTATACCTATTGGTAGCAAATGCTCCATTAGAATATGACAATCATGGGTCTTCAAACCTTTTTCAATATGCATCACATCGACGAAATGTCTTATATACAATGACTTCCAATATGGCAATTCAAAGAAAATTGACTTTTTCTTCCACCTAGTTTTGACCAACTCTCCCGCAAAAAGTTTGCCAAGTTTATTGGTCAAACCTTGTACTTTTTCAAGTATTTGATATCTAGTCGGTGCTAAAGGAGCTTTACATTCCTCTGATTTTCCATTGAATGCATTTCTCAACCCACGATACTGATGACTATAAGGTAAAAATCTACGATGTCCAACAAACACATTCTTCTTACAATGTTTCAACCGCATCCAATTTGTACTCTCTTCACATATAGGACGTGCACACTAACCTTTAATGCGATATCCTGATAAATTACCATATGCTGGAAAATCATTAATTGTGCCGAACAACACAACCCTCAAATTGAAACATTCTTTCTTATACCCAACATAAACTTCCACACCTCTCTCCCATATAATTTTTAAATCTTTAATTAAAGGAGTCAAGTACACGTCGATATCATTCCCCGATTGTTTGGGTCCAAAAATTAAGAGAGACAACATCATAAACTTACACTTCATACATAACCATGGAGGTAGGTTATAAATCAACAAAATCATTGGCCACGTGTTGTGTGAGATGCTTTGAAGACAATGTGGATTCATTCCATCAATAGAAAGTGCAAGTCTTAGATTTCTAGACTCTATCCCGAATTCATGATACTCGTGATCAATTTTTGCCCATTGTGGGGAATCTGTAGGGTGTCGAAACATTTCATTTCTAATTCTTTCATCTGCATGCCATGTCAAGTGTTTTGAATCCTTTCATAACTCATGTGAATAGAGCACAAAATCCGTTAAGCCTCGTAGGTTCGACTGGGAAGTTCATTATCATCTGGTAACATATCTTTTAAGAGTGTTAATAATTTTGTGAAGCTTTTATCAGACCATCCATTACTCGCTTTTAAGTTGTACAACTTTAATATTGCCAACAGTCTTGTGAATTTAGTACAACCATTATATAATGGTGTCTCTACATCACTTAACAAACTCTCAAACATTTTAGGACAATCTCGAAGATCTTCTTCAACTACTTTTGCAATCTCCTCAACTCGGTCTGGCTTATATGTATCTGTATCGAAGTCAGTTGAAGTATATGTTGAACCATTCTCAAAATTAATGTTTCCTTTTTTTTTTTTCACCATGTCTTATCCAACATGTATAGCTTCGATCAATTCTATTATATACTAAATGTCCTTCCAATTCATCTTCTCTAACACGTTTTCCAAAACAACATTTTAAATAAGGACAAACGACTCTATTTGGATCTTTTGCATTCTTCACTACAAACTCAACAAACTCCTTCACTCCATTTTTATACTCTTTTGACAATCGATTGGCAGACATCCATTTCCGATCCATATTATATGACCTATATAAATGCAGTTACAAAAATAATAAGCTACTAAACAGATCAACAAATTTCAAAAAGAAACCAATATCAACATATCTAATATTAACATATCTAATAACAATTTCAAAATAAAAAAGATTTCAAAATAGAACAGATCAACAAATTTCAAAAAGAAAAGATTTAATATGTAACAATTTTTTGACAATAACAAATTAATAAATACCTGAGACAACGTAGATGGCTGCACAGTACGTAGAGGATATGAGGGTTCCCAGAGTAGAGGTGATGAGGGTTCATAAATTTGTTTTTATTTATTTAAATGTAAATGATTGTATTTAAAAGTGAATGATTTTACAACACTCGTAAAAAATGCGGTGTAATAAGTAATTTAATTATTTGAAAGCGCATGTCTTTTACAGCGCTTGTGAAAAAAGCGCTGTAATAGGTAATTTAATTATTTGAAAGCGCATATCGTTTACAGCGCTTGTGAAAGAAAAAAAACGTTGTAATAGGTAATTTAATTATTTGAAAGCGCATGTCTTTTATAGCGCTTGTCCTAAAAGCGCTGTAAAAGCCTTGTAAACATTATGCACAAACGCTATATGACCCTACAAAAGGTGCAATGCTAAGCATGATCTTATACTCTATACTTCTTTAGCATTTGACATCATTCTACTCTGAATTATTTAGTTAAGAGACTTGATATTATGTCATCACACAAATGGAAAAATAATTCATAAATGACCATGTCCTCATATATCACATCAACTTAACGTGAAACACAATATACAAGACGATCGAAGTATTCATGTGTTGCATAGTGGTAAAAGGATAACATGATAACAAATGAGAGATATTTCTCAAGTGGAACAAGTATGCAAAACGTATTAAGGAACTAAAATGAGAATCGTAACCGCTTGCGTCACTAAATGTAATGAGGATCGATTATATGACGAGACAATAAAATAACAGGATTCTATAATATTGATTTTGATTTCAAAAGGTAATGGGTTTGTATTGTAGCATAAGGATTAAATATATAATAAATTATTTTTGCAACTTGATTAACTATTATTTAAAACTGAATTTCTATAAATGACAACATTCTAGAACTAACAATGTAATTGTAAAATTATTAAAATTTAAATATTATATAAAAATACGTTAATGTTAATATAACTATATGATATATATAGCATCATTGAAACTTATAAATTTTAATGCACAAAACACATAACGTAAGTAATTATATGTGTAAATCAAAATAACTATTAAGATAAAAACATGTAAAATGTATAAAACATTAAAATATTATGTTATTCAAATTTGAAGGGCAGAGTTTATTATTAGAGGGGTGAATGTAACACTGAGTTTTAATTAATTTGAAGGGCAGAGTTTCATATAAACAAATAGTTAATTAATCACAAATTATGATTATAATTATATTGCTATTTAACTTTTGTTTTTGAGTGATTTATTTAAAGATAGATGATGAAATATATTCATACAAAAATCACATGTCTTTTTGTGAAAGAAATCAATAACATCATGCCTTACGTATTACTTAATGTTGCCCTTGACACAATCCTAAAAGTCAATATTAAAATAAATTGGAGCATGATCATAAGACACTACAAGAATTCATCAATTTTGTGAGGGCCAAAAGCCCTCACAAAGGGAAAAAAACAGCCACAAAGGTGGCTTTTGTGAGGGCTTTTGGCAGCCACAAAGAAGCTGGTCACAAAATTTTGTGAGGGCTTTTGCAGCCACAAAGAAGCTGAAACACGTTGGCATTTGTGAGGGCTTTTGCAACCACAAAATACAGGCATTTGTGGGGGCTTTTGCAGCCACAAAAGTCTGCCTTTGTGAGGGCTTAGGCCGCCACAAAGGACAGGCTGAATTTGCCTGATTGGACGTTTGTGAGGGCTTTTGGCCGCCACAAATGCTAACGTAATTAATAAATTAATTTTTATTTTTAAATTAATAATTTATTATAATATTATATATAATAAATTAATATAATTATAATATTAAAATTTAAATTATAATTAAATTAAATTTGAAATATAATGTAATTATAAATTAAATATAATATATATATATATATATAATAAACTAATCTTAATATAATTAAAAATTTAAAATAAAACATTTAAATTTGGAGGCGGTTGCTGCTGTTGGGAGTATTGAGAGTAATTTTGTTGCTGCTGAAAAAGTGGTTGTTGAGGCAAGTATTGAGGTCGAGGCGGGAACTGCTGATGACACACAGGAGGAAATGAAAATTGTTGTTGTTGAAATAGTTGTTGCTGCTGAAACTGCTGCTGCTGCTCTTGAAACCTCTGTTTCCATTCCTCAATCAATTTATCAATTGCGGCTTGTATCAGCTGTTGTGTCCTTTCTTCTTGCTCACTTGCCCATTGCTCCTTTAACTGGTCAAGATTATCTATCGGCACCGGACGATGAGATCGATCCATACTAGCATAAGAAGAAGACGTCTCAGTCTGAATATAGCTGGTTGGACCTTTCACAAAGGTTGATGATAAAGTACTGGCTCTAGCACACGCCCTTTGTACTTGCCACCACTGATGTTCATAAAACTTGCAGTCTCATATTGTTTCCGCTGCACTAGAGTAGCTCGCATAGCAGGAGGAAGAGTAGCTTGATGATCATCCCATTCTTTCATGACTTGTTCAAGTTGTTCCTATATTAAAAATCAAAAAATTAAAAATTAAAATAGTTAATAATTAATATATAATAATTTAAAGGTGTAAATATATAATAATCAATATATAATAATTACCTGAATCGTTTTTGATAAAAAATCAGTATACTCATTTGTTTGAGGATTAACATGAAGATAGCAATGTATCTCAGCCTGAGTGACCTCCCTTCCAAGTTGCTTTTCCTAAAATATATATTAAATTAATGTGAAGTTTATAAGTTGGTGAAATGTGATGATTAATTAATTGAATAAAAATTAATAGATATATATTATAAATAATAATTAATTACCATATAATATTCAATGTATGGTTTAACTTCAGTGCAGTTAATCAAAACGTGAACATGTGCCGCATTAAATACTTTGTCGCTTGGCCAGAAAAATGGAAAATCCCTACCAGCATGATGACCAAACAAGCAAAAAACTGATAAAGCAAGTGGATGACGTATAACACTATCAGTAGCGTTTCTTCCGTTAACTGGTGACAATGTTTCATTGTTGAAATAATGAGAACAAAAGTGTGTTGTTTCACGGTGTAGGTAAGATGAACAAATTGAACCCTCAACTCTAGCTTTGTTTTTCACCGACCGTTTTGAATAACCCATGAACCTATAATATACAAAGAGATGTACAATAAGCTCCATGTATATATATATAAGTTGAAGTATATTGAAATTAAAGAGATGTATGTATATATATATCACCTTTCAAATGGATACATCCATCTATACTGAACTTGTCCACCAAGTCTAGCTTCACTTGCAAGATGCACTGAGAGATGCTCCATCGAAGAAAAAAACCCAGGAGGAAATACTTTCTCCAACTTACATAGAATGATCGGAATGTCATTTTCCATCTTGATCAGATCTTTATCAATGAGTGTTGAAGAACACAAATTCTGGAAATATTGACTCACTTCAATATGTGGGTTCAATACATGTGTCGGTAAAGCACTAAAGGTAATAGGAAGTAAATACTCTAAAAATATATGACAATCATGACTTTTCATCCCATGCATCCTCCCATTTTCCACATCAGCACATCTTGCCAAATTAGAACAATAACCGTCAGGCGTCTTCAGCTCTTTGATCCAACGATAAACAGATTTGGCTTCATCAGTAGATAAAGTGTAATTCGCACGAGGTTTAAAGGTCTTGCCGTTTTGTTCCACCAACAACAAATCTGGTCGTCTGCAATATATACCTATGTCTTTTCTTGCTTTGTCATTATCTTTTGTTTTCCCTTTCACATTCATCACAGTATTAAAGTTGTTGTCAAAGAAATTTTTCTCAATATGCATAACATCGAGATTATGTCTCAAAAGATTATCTTTCCAATACAATAGATCCCAAAAAATACATCTTTTTGTCCAATTGTGCCATTGTCCGAAACCTCGTGGTTTACAAGCCACACCATTAACAACATGTACCTTTGGCGTATCTTTTACTTTATTCCAAACTTGTTCTGATGTCAATTTCATCGGGGGTCCTAGACTTTCTGCATAGCCCTTCATAAATGCAGCTTTGTTCCTTCTAAATGCATGATCAGCAGGTAAAAACCTACGATGCAAGTCAAACCACGATGCCTTGCCACCAAATTTTAAAGTAAATGCTTTTGTATCTTCCATACAAATAGGACAAGCTAGTTTACCATGGGTGCTCCATCCTGACAACATCCCATAAACGGGGAAATCATTAATGGTCCACATCAATGCAGTTCTCATCATAAAATTTTCTCTCCGATCAATATCATATGTCAAGACACCATTCCACAACCTCTTCAAATCGTCAATCAAAGGTTGTAAATAAATATCAATACCAGTTGTAGGATTAGAAGGACCTGGTATCACAGCAGCTAAGAACATATAAGGTTTAGATATACACATATCAAGAGGAAGATTGTAAGGAGTAATAATAACCGACCAACAAAAATAAGGAGTAGATGATGCTTGTATGTAAGGCGTAAATCCATCTGAGGATAAGCCAAGTCTTACATTGTGTGGATCTGATGCAAAATCAAGATGTATTTGACCAAAGTGTTTCCATGCCTGACCATCAGATGGATGTCGCAACTCGCCTGAATTTCTTCTATTCTCATAATGCCACGTCATCTTTCCTGCAGTTTGTATTGATGCAAACAATCTTTGCAATCTTGATACAATAAGGAGGTAAAACATTGCTTTCCTTGGAATTGATTTTCCCCTACTTACCCTTGAGTTATTCCTTTGGTGATACCTTGGTTCTTGACAAAACTTGCATTCATATAAGTTTGCATCATTCATACCAAATTCATTGTCATAATACAACATGCAACCTTTAACACAACAGTCAATCCTCTTGACACCTAATCCTAACTTTGACACTAACCGTTTCGCATCGTAATAACTTTGCGGCAAACCATCTCTAACAGGTGTTGCGTCTAGCATCATTTTAGTCATCAAATCCAAAGCTAAATCAGGAACATGAAATTGAGACTTTAGACCTAATAGTCTAATACACATTGATAACTTTGAGTTTGAAGAACCTTCAAACAATGGTTTATTTGTCTCTTTCAAAAGACCATAAAATCTCTGAGCTTCTTCATTGGGAAGTCCATCGGTATCATCATATTGATCTTCATTGAATGACAAATTAACCCCAACAGCATCCGAGATCATATCATTCATCGCCTCAAAGTGTTGATAGTTATAATAATCTATACCTAACATGTTATAATTCTCCAAAGATGTACTAGTATTTATAGGCGCCGCTGGAGACTCTTCTCTATGATTAGTCCAAATCCAATAGTTAGGCATAAATCCGTCTGCATACAAATGCACTCTTATTTCATCTTCACTTTTAAACCGTCTACATCGACATAAACAACATGGACATCTCATTCCCCCTTCATCTTGGACAAGTTTTTGCACTCTCGCAAAACTGAGAAAGTCTTCGACCTTGTTAGCAAAACTTTGTTTAAGACCCTTTCTTCCAGGAAAATTCCTATCGTACATCCAACTACAGTCTAAATCCATAGTTGCTTTATATATATATATATATCAATACTATCAAAAAATATCAATACTAATAAAATTTTAATAATGTTTTTTTAAATAATAGTTATATTAAAATTAATATATTTTAACCGAGGTTTGAAACTTTAATTTATCATATATTAATATGTAAACAACATCATTCCTATTTTTTTAAAAATAAATTTATAAAACTAATCTAAATATATATATTACTAATCTATATTTTAAAAATAATATATATATATATATATTTACTAATCTAAATTTAAAATTTATAAAATACTAACTTGATGCCGAGTAGCGTCTGACTTGAAGCTTTCACTCACACGTACAATGCTTGCAATTCTTCGAAATAATTAACCAGCATTGTAAAAATAAAAATCAATAACATAAATTAGTTATATCAAATTAAAAACTAAAATTTTAAAATTACATATATAATATAATTTATACTTACCAAATTTAAATAAAGCAGAGTAATTTTGTGTAGAGAGAAGGAGGAGAGAATAGTTATAATGAAGTTTTAGAGAGAAGTTGGATGTGAAAAAATGAAGGAGGAGGGGAGAAAAATATATATAGGGTCACATTGGGCATTTGTGGCTGCCAAAGCAGCCACAATGCCAACGGCTCCTTCCATTTGTGGCGGCCTTTGCCGCCAGTAACGCCAACGGATAGAATGGAATTTGTGGCGGCCTTTTCCGCCAATAATGCTAACGGCTATGTCCAGTTGTGACGGCCTAAGCAGTCAGTAAGTGCCAGCTGGATTGGGCGACTTTTGTGGCGGCCTATGCCGCCACAAACGCCCTGGTCTTTTAAAAATTTTGTGACGGATTTGGCCCTCACAAAAGGCATCCTTTGTGGCTGTAAAAGCCCTCACAAAATCCAGAAATATTTAACTGGATTTTGTGGCTGCCTAAGCCCTCACAAAATCACAATGTTGTGATTTCGTGAGGGCTTAGGTAGCCACAAAATTCAGTTAAATATTTAAAAATTTGTGAGGGCTTTTTCAGCCACAAAAAATGACCAATTTCAAATTTAGCCTTTGTGAGGGCTTTTTCGGTCACAAATTTGTGAGGGTTTTATTCGTCCACAAAATATTTATAAAGTTGGCCACAAATATGTGTTTTTCTTGTAGTGAGAGTATTCTAGATGATCCTTATTAGAGACAAAGTCAAGATAGATTTTTTTCTACAATCCAAACCACAACATAAAAGTATCAAAACTGCTTAATTAGTGGTCAAACCCAGAACTCGAGTTTAAGGCCAAAAGGAAGAAATAGCCTCCAGATTGATCTCGAGATTGATGAGTTGTGAGCAAGAACGCAAGTACATTGTTGTTGCACCTTTCTTTAGAAAGCTTTGCATACTACAACCCATTCTCCATCAAAGAAGCCATAGTTGATAACTCATAAGTTGAAGAAATGCAAAAAGAACTTTTTCAATTTGCGAGAAACCGAGTCTGGACTTTTGTTCCAAATACTCAAACTCAAACTATTAGTGACACAAGATCGGTGTTCATCAACAAATTGGATGGAGAGGGAAAAGTAATAAGAAGGTATTTATTATGAAGAAACATTTGCTTTAGTTGCAAGGTTAGAATCTATAAGAATCCTTCTTGTATATGCATCCCATAAACTTATTAAACTTAATCAAGTGGATGTTAAAAGTGTCTTCCTAAATGGTTTTCTAAATGAACAAAAACATGTTCATCAACCTCCTGATTTTGAAGATAAAAACTTACTAAAGCTCAATACGAACTAAAACAAGCTCCTAGAGCCTGGTATGAAAAGCTAAGTTCATTTTTTATCAACATGGTTTCTCTAGAGGCGAGATTGATACTACACATTTTAGAAAACTTGATAAATCTGACTTATTAATAGTTCAAGTATATGTTGACGATATCATCTTCGGTTCAACAAATAAAAAAGTTTGCGAGAACTTTCAAATCTCATGCAAAGTGAATTTGAAATGAGCATCATACACAAATGAAGATTTTTTCTTGGCTTGCAAATCAAACAATATGAGAATGAAATTTTTATTTGTCAAGAAAAATATATCAAAGATCTTCTAAAAAATAAAAAAAGTTAATGAAGCAAAAATAGTGGCAACTCCCACGCATCCATCTACAAACTTGTACAATGATGAACAAGGAAAAACCATTTATGAAAAAGAATATAGATGAAGGATATGTTAATTATTATATATAACTGCCAACAAATCAATATTTACCTAAAGAGTTTCATCTAACCACTATAAAAAGGATTGTTTTTTATATCTTGTTGTTACTACTGATTTTGGCTTTTGATATAGCAAGGGAACACATTTTGATCTTGTAGCCTATTGTGATGTTAATTATGCTAAGGATAAAATTGAAAGAAAAGAACAAGTGAGGCATGTCAATTTCTTGAAAAGCCCTGATAAGTTGGTGATGCAAAAAATAGAACACTATTGCTCTATCAACAACTGAATCTGAATAAGTCGTAGCTGCAGGTTGTTGTTCTCAAGTCTTATTGATCAAAAATCAACTTGAAGACTTTTTTGTATGTTACATGAATGTTCCAATTTATTTTGATAATACAAGTGTAATAAACTTGTCAAAAAACTCCATTCAACACTCAAGATCAAAACAAATTGAAATAAAACATCATTTCATTAGGATCATGTTAACAAGAAATATGTTGAATTAATTTTTGTTGATAGTAAAGAAAAATTGAAAATTATCAAAAATTCAAATAATTGTTATGGCAATATATGACCAGAACATTCTGGTCAATAGGAAGAACGATCTTTGTTTCCTTCTCTTTCGTGTCCTTCTTCTTCCTTTAATGTACTTTTTTTTTCAAAAAAAAAAAATAAAGAGGAAGAAGGAACTAAGTAACAGCTCTCTCCCTCTCTCTTTCTCTTTTCCAAAAAAAAAACGACTACTTTTAGCCTACTCATACCCTATTTTCATCTTTTCCCATCTCATTAGTTACTTCTCAACTATGCACTTCTACAACTTCCCACGCGTGTCACTCGCTTCTTCTTCTTCCTCAAAAAATTGCTCTTTCTCACCACTATCTTCTTTTGTCTCAAACTCTTTCTCATCCCATCTTTCACCTTTAAAACTTTCAACATTTTTTTTCTTTTTTCTCAAACTAAATGGTTCGCACAAAATCCTTCTAAAAGAAAAACCGAAATCCCAAAAATCCACCACTATCACCACCTTGTTCACCTCGTCCTAATCCACCAAAAACTTCTCCCTCTGGAAAAACCTTCTTTAATTATCTCTCAACTTCTCTTGAACCCAACCCTATTCCAATTTCTCTAGCTCCATTCAACACTTTTCTTCCCCTTCTCCTTCAATGTACTCCTCCAAACACCAATGGAGCACCACCACACTTCAAAAACAATTCCAACAAACTCAATCAGACAATCCTCCACCCATGTGAATCATGGCTGATTTCGGAACTTCCAAGAAATCAAAAAGTGTTGACACAACCATATACACCATCTTAGACGATGAATCTTACCCTCTATCACCGCCCAAACCGTTTGACCTTCCTTTTAAATCACCACCCAAATCTTCTAAACCTTCCACTCTACCATTAAATTTCGTAAAACATCTTTTTACCACTTCCAAATCACCTTCAAAACAACCAAAATCTATTCCTCAAAATACACCATCTACTTCACCCTCAAAAACATTTTCAAAATCATCATCCCCTTTATCTCATTTCTTAGCCATACAAAAAATTAATAATAAAAAAAACTCTTTTAACAATTTGCTCGAAAAAAAACATTTACAAAACATTCTCAATGAAAGTTAGAATCATATAAACATATTTTGTGTCAATTTTGGCATAAACTAAAACTTATGTAAATCAGCCTAATAGTACCAATGATTATCACACCTTTTAGACATATCTTATGAATTTCAACGGTAGGTTGCTAAAATGTTGAACAAGGATTCTAACCGTGACAGTCTAGAGAGGCTAGATAAGAATACTCAAAGCCTGAAGAGGTAGAGTAAACAATACTAGTATGCCATTATTGAAATAGTGGATAAAGTCATCGATTGTAAGGAAGCAAAATCTCTCTATAAGGGGAGGACTAGATGTAGTAACAATTTGTTGCGAACTAGTATAAAAATATTTTTGTTTCAACCTCTTTGATTCAACCACTTTGTCCCCTAACCTATTTTAATTGTAAATTGAATGATTTAACAAATAACATATTTTTTGTTAAGCAATCGAAGTATCTTTCCGAAATGGCTAACCATAATTCAAATCCTCTTTTTCTTGTGTTTTCCAGAACCTTTAGATATATATCTCATAATTAATTCAACGTATCTTGATTTAAGAAGGCACGTCATAAAGGGTGGCATTTTTAGAGTATGTCATGCGCTTCTTCAGTCAGAGGATAAGTCTATCTTTGATTAATAGAGGAAGTTGTCTTCTCCATGTTTCTAGGTTTAGATGATTGACTTAAAAAACTCGATTTTTTATCAAAGAGTTAACTTTATCAGAGTGTGAACCAAAAGGTCAACTGGTTTAACAATACTATCAAATACATAATCATCATAGTGAACTTGTTATATCATATACAGTAAAGGTGCATTGAGAACGCATTGATCAAAGTTACTCACATCTTTATTATATTCTTCATAACATTAACTTGAACTCTTTGTTTATCTTTTCTTATTATCAAATTATGCAGAGATGTTAACTTCTTCAACTATGTTTGACTTAACAAGGATGACTTAAATAAGAGCATTGATTCCAACAAAGACTTCATTCAAATCTTTCTTCTTTGGTCTTAAGTCAGAGGATCAATGAAGGTCTTGACTCTTAGATACGCAAATGATAATTGTAGCATTCTTTCACTATAAGAAAACACTTATTTTGTGGCCAACTTATAAAATATTTTGTGGCTGAAAAAAATACTCACAAATTACTGATCAAAAAAACCCTCCCAAATAATAAAATTCAAATTTGTTGTTATTTGTGGCTAAATAAGCCCTCACAATGAATTTGATTTTCAGCAGGATTTTGTGGCGGTCTATATCCTCACAAAATCACAACATTAGGCCTTTGTGAAGGCTTAGGCCGTCACAACATTCGTTTGTGATTGCAAATGTCACCACCAAAGCAGACGTTTGTAATGCATTTTAAATATAGATTAGTAATTTATATAATTATTATTGTTATATGATTATAAAATATTTTTAGACTTAATATTTTATTTTAGATTGTAGATTATATATATATATATATATATATATATATATATATTTTAAATTGACTATCACATTATTTTTAAACTTTTATATTAGTAAGATTTTCTAAAAAAAATGTACTAGTAAAATATTTAAATTGTAAAATTTATACTCAAATTAAAATGTAGTTATTTTTTAAATTGTTGATGAAGTGTCTAATTATGTTATTTACATAATATATGATAAATAAATATTTAAAACATATTAAAAATATTATTAAAATTAATAATATTAATATTTGTTATTAGTCATTACAAAGAGTGTAGTTGAGTTCGTACAACAAATTATAGACTTTTACGGTGTCTATTTTTGTTTATAAGGACTTATTTTATGAAAATGTTCATTAAACATCAGTTAAAATTTTATTTTAATTTATATATATATATATAGTCTCTATTATGATTTATTATATTGTTCGTAAATGTTCACTTAATTGACATATAAAGTATGTCATAATTTATTCTTTAGTAATTTGTAGATGTTAATAACAATATAATATTTTTGAAAAATAAAGCAATTTATATATGAAACATCGATCTTATTTTTGATTGTATAAAATTTATTTAATTTTCAATATATATATATATATATATATATATATATATATATATATAGACCATAGTTGGATGTATGATAGAAATTTTCTTGAAAGGAAGGGTCTTAAAGAACGTTTTGCTAACAAGGTTGAAGAGTTTCTCAATTTTGTTAGTGTAAAAAATTGTCGAAGATTAAGAGGAGATGAGATGTTCATGTTGTTTATGTCGATGTAGACGGTTTAAGAGTGAAGATGAAATAAGAGTGCATTTATATGAAGATGAATTTCAGCCTAACTATTGGATTTGGAATAATCATGGGGAAGAGTCTCCGACAGCACCTAGTACTCGTACACATGTGGAGAATAACATAGGTCCTTCAAGTAGTACTAACATGTTAGGTGTAGATTATTATAACTATCAACACCTTGAGGTGATGAATGATATGATTTTGGATGTTGTTGGGGTTAATTTATCATTCAATGAATATCAATATGACGATACTGATAGACTTCCAAATGCAGAAGCTCAAAGATTTTATAGTCATTTGAATGAGACAAATAAATCATTGTTTGAAGGATCTCTAAACTCAAAGTTATCAATGTATATTAGACTTTTAGATCAAAAGTATTAGTTTCATGTTCCTAATTTAGCTTTAGATTCGATTACTAAAATGATGTTCAATCCATCACATGTTAGAGATGTTTTGCCGCAAAGTTATTACAATGCTATACGGTTAGTGTCAAAGTTAGGATTGGGTGTCAAGAGAATTGATTGTTGTTTTAAAGGTTGCATGTTGTATTATGATAACAAATTTGGTATAAATAATGTCAATTTAGTTGAATTTAAGTTTTGTCAACAACCAAGATATCCCCAAAGGAATAACTCTAGGGTAAGTAGGGGAAATAAATTCCAACGAAAGCAATGTTTTATCTACCTATTGTATCAAGATTGCAAGAATGTTTGCATCAATGCAAACTGGAAGAAAGATGACGTGACCTTATGAGAATAGAAGAAATATATGTGAGTTGCGACATCTATCTAATGGTCAAGAATGGAAACACTTTGATCAAATGCATCCTGATTTTGCATCAGATCCACGCAATGTAAGACTTGGATTATCCTGAGATGGATTTATGCCTTATACACAAGCATCGTCTACTCGTATTTCTTGTTGACCTGTTATTGTTACCCCTTACAATCTTTCTCCTCATATATGTATGTCTAAGCCTTATAAATTATTGGTTGTTGTGATATCAGGTTCTTCTAATCATACAACTGATATTGATATTTTTTACAACCTTTGATCAATGATATGACGAGGTTGGGGAGTGATATCTTGACATATGATATTGCTCGAACACAAAATTTTATGTTGAGAGTTGCTTTGACGTGGACCATTAATGATTTTCCCGCTTATGTGATGATGTTAGGATGAGGGACCCATGTTAAATTGGCTTGTCCTATTTGTATGGAAGACACAAAAGCATCTACTTTAAAATTCGACGAGAAGGTATTGTGGTTTGACTTGCACCGTATGTTATTACCTGTTGATCATGCATTTAGAAGAAATAAAGTCGCATTTATGAAGGGCTATGCAGAAAATCTAGGACCACCACTTAAATTGAGATCAGAACAAGTTTGGAATAAAGTAAAAGACATGTAAAAGGTACAATTTGTTAATGGTGTGACTTGTAAATCACAAGGTTATGTACAATGGCACAATTGAACAAAAAGATGTATGTTTTTGGATCTAGCGTATTGGAAAAATCATCTTTTGAGACATAATCTCGATGTCATGCATATCGAGAAGATTTTCCTTGACAACATATGTAGTGAAGTTGATCAATTTTTTCATTGTATCAAAGTAAGTCATTAAAGTTATTTATTTATTACTAATTATACATTTGTATGCTTAATTGAATTATATTTTTCATATTTTTGTAATTTAAACAAATGAACAACAGACAAAATGTACTTGGAAAAGAGAGCATGATGCTGCAATTTTGACTTATTTTGACCATCGCTTCTCTAAGTGTTTATCATCTATGTTGGCGCACGCACGTAATAAGGGCGACGGAAAACGGTCAAATCGGATTGGTGACAATGTTTGGAGTGCTTTGTGGAGGAAATGGCAGACAAATTCTTACAATCAGAAAAAAGAAATAGCAAAGATTAATAGAACATCTGATAGCGGTACCAGTACTCACAAGGGAGGTTCTATGTCTACTAGATAAATTAAATATTATATGGTAATTACTATTAATATATATCTGTTAATTTATATTCAATTAATTATTAGATTTCAACAATTAAACTTGCCATTTAATATTTTAGGGAAAACAACTTGGAAGAGAGCTCACTCAGGCTGAGATACATCGCTATCTTCATGTTAATCCTGAAACAAATGAGTATACTGATGGATTATCACAAATGATTTAGGTAAATATATAATTAAATAGTATTTAAATTGACATATATATATATATATATATAAAACTATATACATTCTAATTATAATCAATTAGCTTTCTAAATTATTATATATTATTTAACTATTTTAATTATTTTATTATTTTATATACAGGAAAAACTTCAACAAGCCATGAAAGAATGGCATCATTACCAAGCTACTCTTCCTCCTACTTAGCGAGCTGGTCTAGTGCAACAACAATAATATAAACCCGCAAGCTTTATGAACATTAGTGGTGGCAAGTACAAATGGCGTGTGTTGAATGCTGGTAGTTTGTCGTCAACATATGTAAAATGTTCAACAGGATATATACAGACTGAGATGTCTTCTTCTTATGCTAGTATAGATCGATCTAATCGTTTATCAACAAACAATGTTGACCAATTAAAGGAACAATTAATAAGTGAGCAAGAAGAAAAGACACAACAGTTGATATGTGCAGTGTAACGCCCTTACATTTTATTTTAATTTTATATTTTACTTTAGGAGTAGAAATAATTGTTGATGATATTATTTTAATTTTTGATAATAATAATAATAATAATAATAATAAATAATAAATAATAATAATAATAATAACATCAAATGGCAACCATTAAAAACAAGTTTAATGGCTTAGGTCGAAATGTCACGTTCCCCACTTCTGGCCTAATGTTCCCCACTTATATTGACTGAAAGCAA
>JBBPBS010000635.1:2123132-2193438 GCA_037974835.1 Cicer judaicum | reverse complement strand
AAAAAAAAAAAAAAAAAAAAAACAAAACAGACGTCTTCCATTCAAAAATGCTATGCGATATATAAAAAAGAGTTTAGGAGAGAAAAAGGAAGGAATTCAAGAAGGAGTTAGTGATTCATCCCATCAAGTGTAGCACAATTGGAGCAAAAAGATCGCTGCGTGAAAATTTTAATAACGACACTCATATCGGTAAGGGCATCACTCCAATTATATCTATGCATGATTGTATTTATTTTGGAATTTGTGAGATTAAATATATACTATGCTAAAATTCTTTTATCAAATGTTGGAAAATAAAAATGATGTGATATATTATTATAATGGGTTGTGTTGAACATATTCAAAGTGTGAAGAATAAATGTTAAGTGATATGTTGTTATAATGGTTGTGTTAAACATATTCAAAGTGTGAAGAACAAACGTTATGTGAAATATTGTTAATAAGTTAGCCTCGCATAATATTTATGATATATTAAAGTGTCCACACTCATGCATTCATTCATAGTCGTGTGGTGGTGCGTCCATAATTGGTTGGAACCCACATATTCTTGTGGGGATTTTTAGTTAGTGGTGTTGCTTGGAAAGACCCACGAAGCCCTTGCGGGGGAAGCGATATTCCAAAATCATTATATTGGCATATAGATTAAGTAATAAGATTTGTTTGGGTATGCATTGATTAAAGTGTAATTAGTGCTTTGTAAAGCTAAATGATACATTGTACCTCTTGATCGTTTGGTTGAAACAATGTTATTAATGATGTAATTATTATACTGATAAATTTGTATACGATTGCATGATGAAACAATGTTAGTAATGAATGTTAGTAATGATGTAGATATTATATTGATAAATTTGTATATGATTGTACCTCCTGGTTGTTGTGGAACAATGTTATTAATTACCTATACATTATACTGATAAATTTGTATCATTACTTGTATTTGCTGGTCGTTTGGGGTGAATTAACATGTGATATTGTATTTCTATATTATTGTTATTACTGTACCTCTTAGTCGTTTGGGTGAATTAATGTTATTAATGATGTAGATATCTTAATATTATATTTTTATTGTACCTCAGTCGTTTGTATGGATTAATTAATATTATTAATTATATAGATATCATAATATTATATTTGTATTTTCAGTGTACCTCCTGGTTATCGTTTGAGTGAATTAATGTTATTAATTACGTAAACATTGTGTTGTTATCTTTTAATTGTTATTGTATCTTTGGCAATTTGAGTGAAATAATGTTATTAAGTATGTATGTATTGTACGGTTTTATTTTATTGTTATTTATTTATTTATTAGTAAGTATTTTGGAGATGACCCGTACTTTTGGACATATGACATTCCTAATCTACTTGAACATCTGGGGAAGTTTTCAAAAGAATAGATGAAACATCTCATTTAATTCTAGGGGTAGTAGTGGTCAGCTTTAGGAAATTTATTTATGTTGAACTATAGTCTATGCCTATTATCATTTTGGTACTACATTTTTGAACCTTATTATTTGAGTATTAAGTATATAATTGTGATATTGATGAATTTTAAATTAATAATGAATTATTTGTTTGTTTGTTTGAAATTACATGAAAAATTATATATTTTTTTAAAAAAATAAATAAATAAATAGGATGTTACATGCATCAATTGATAAACTAAATGAAGAATGTAAACAAAAGTTTCAAGAGCAGCAACAACAGTTTCAATAGCAACAATTTTTATTTCCTCCTATGTTTCATCAGCAGTTCCTGCCTCATCAACAACAACAATCAAAGCCTTAATACAACAACAACCATTGTTCCAGCAGCAGCAATAATATTCCCAACAGCAGCAACCGCCTCCAAATTTCCAGCAGCAACAACAGGATCCTCCAAACTCCGCCTTTTAGCAACAACAACAACCAATGTTTCAGCAACAACCATATGTTCTGTCATTTTCACAACAACTTCCTTAACCTCAAGCAGATCAAGCTCTATACCGACCAACTATGTCAACAGTTGGCTTGATCAGACAAAATTTACATCAACCTCAACCAGCTAAGGCTCGAACGACTAGTGATGGTGTACTTAAAGATGAATTGTAATTTCAAACCATGTTGTCTCCAACACTAATTAATAATACTTTTGAGAGACTTTTGTCATCGGGTAATATTTCATCAAATAATGATGGAGAGGAATTACTATGACTATTAATGTATTTGAATAATATTTGCTATTTTTATTTTTGGTTCGTATAAATATATTATACATTATTATTTAATTATGGTGTGTTTAATTTTGGTTTGTATGACATAATTTATTCGTTTTGGAATATTTTATTTTATTTGGTAGTAATAAGTTAACTAATATTAAGATTATATTTTTAGTTTTATATATAATATTTATTTTAAATTTAATTTAAATGTAAATTTTAAATTTTTAAATTTTTAAATTATATTAATATTAATTTTTTATATATAATATCATTTTTTACTATTAATTTCAAATTTTATAAAAATTTTTTTTTTAATAAAGTCACACATTTGTGGCGGCTTAAGCCCTCACAAATGGGATAGTTTGTGGCAGCCTAAACCCTCACAAATATATATATTTATCATTTCATCATTTGCGCTAGCCTAAACCCTCACAAAAGACAGATTTTGTGGCGACCTTAACCCTTACAAACACTCACTTTTTTAAACAAATTTGTCTTTTATGGCGGCCTAAGCCCTCACACATGGTAACAAAAAATTCTAAATTTTGTGGCCGTTTTGGCCGCCACAAACCTTTGTGACTGACTTATTTGTGATTGTCTAAGGAAGCCATAAATGTGTCTATTGTGGCTATTTTTCTCCCTTTGTGAAGACTTTTGGTTGCCACAATTTATTGATTTTCTTGTAGTTTTCATTTGTGATCAGAGAATCAATTATTGATTTATATTTCATTTGTCTTTAATACTTTGATTCATAGTGTAGATTGTCAATAACACTTGTTGCAATGCTTCTCATTGCTATACTGTAACTTACTCTATTAGTAGACATAATTACTTTTATATTAGGTGATAATATTAATTTTGTTAAAATCACTTAGATTATTATCTTTAAATTACTCATAATTTAGATAGTTGTGTATATGAATCTTTGTCTTCTAAGGTACTCTACACACTTAACAAATGTAGTTGGAGAATAATTGTTCTTGTTTGTTTTGTTATTATCAAAACAATAATCAAAGGATTGTAGCTAAAAGTCAATTTTGTGCTAAAAAGTTGACCAATAAATTTGGAATTATATTGAGTGATATCTGGATTTGAATTTTAGAGTTGAACTCTTTTGAATTTTTTATTTTCCCATGTTTTGAATTATGATAATTCAATTCTTAAATTTTTTTATTTATAGATCAATTATACTCGTACTTTTGTTATATTTAGGTTTAAAACATTTTTGGAATAGTGTCACACTAGGGCCCATATTTTAGGGGTAACAATATTCTTTTTATTAAGTGTATATATATATAATAGGGAGCTTCTACTATACGTTTTTTATTGGCAAAATGTTAGTGATTAAATAGTTAGTAAAGAGAGAAAAATATTAGTAATAGAAATCTAATTTCGGACCTCTTTCTCGATTCCCCTTAAATTTCTCTTAGCGTTTCAATACAATTGTTTTCTTATTTAACAAATTATAATTAGTAAAAAAAATCTAAAAAACTATTATATTTTTGTAAATCAAAGAGATAATTGTAAACTATTGTACTTTATGAAAAATCATTTCAACAAAATAAAATATTTCATTGTCTATAAATATTATACTAATTTTCTATATTTGTTTCCTTAAAAATGTTAAACATTTATTATTATTAGTAATAACAAATTTAAAAAGTTTTAAATGTTATTTCACTAACAGGTTTACTAAATGTTAATTAGTGATTAACATTTTTATATAATATTAAATATTTTTACTTAATAATAACTTATTTAATTATTTATTTAAAAACAACTGACACTGATACATATTATAAAAATAATATCTATATAATAGATACTTTTTTATATTTATATATATATATATAAAAGAACGAACACTCTTAAAAAGAACATGAATCAATTGATATGCACATGACATTTTTAAGAGCTTATAAGAAAAGAAAAATAATATTGAAAGATTATAATTTGGATAATTTTTGTTGTTAGTAGTTTGTCGAAAACAAATTAATTTTTCGGGAAAGAAACAATAGGATCAATTTAAAATAATGAGAACTTTGTCTCTTGATTAGATGATTTTGATGGAATTTTCATTAAAAGCACCTTAATTGCATCAAGTATAATTTTGTAAAAATTCTATTGTAATTTTAGATTCGTTTTAACTTTTCAATGTTGATGTAATATTTAACATTTTTTACACAATATTTTATTTTCTGAGATTGTATTAAAACAATTAATGAATAAATTTTTGCAAATCTTTAATATCAAAGACTATCAGCATTTGATAATCATATATATATATAACTTATGAAAAAATATACAACCAAGTTCATAATTAGAACTAGCACTCAAAATTGCAAAGACTGTCTATGACTTTGACTTACTTTTAGATGTGTATCTTCAAATCACATTTGTATAGAACCGATTACGCTCATCTAGATGGTCTCAAATCCCGTATTACATATTATATTATCATCCCACCGTTAATTTATCTAATATATAGGATTCATTGTTGAGAGGAATTGAAGTAAATGCAAATTGAGGGATCTTATTTGTTTCTAAGTGATTATTTTAATTTTTAAAGTTGAAATATTTTATCTATTTAAAATTTATTCAGAGTTCGTCTATCTATTATTTATTTTTTTTATAAAAATTAAAAAAATTTACTTACAACTTTGAGATATTGAGTTCAAATTTTAGACATAGTATCTAATTTAACAATTTCAACATTTATCAATGAAATTAGGTCTTACAGATAACTATCTATTTTATTTACTTAAAATAAAATTGAATTTGAGTAATTTTTGTGTATTAAACAAGATCACACACCTATTTATGATGATGCTGCAATAATTATATTTAATGTTGAGAAATTATATTGATTAAAACTACTAACAATTAATTTAAGATATTGTACCATCAATAAATGATAAAAATATAAAATAAATATTAATAAAAATAAAGTCCTAAAGTTCTTCTAGCCAGAAGTTGAAGCATTGTCCGTTGGCTAGTTAGTTGATTAATCTAGCTACCAATTGAACTCCATAGATTTTTACTTATCTATAGAAAATACTTTAATGATTTTTTCCAAAAAAAACTAAGAAATAAATGACTACTTCTGTAACATGGCCTAAAAAATTAACAAAATATAATTAGACCACAACAAGTCTGCTAATTTTTTAATTTAGATTTTCTCTACCAATTATTTCTATTATTTTATATTTTTTTTTAATTTTTCGTTGGATCAAAAGCTTAAATCATATAGATCATGCATGTAAAATTTAACACAAATCTAAAATAATTCAATGATATTGAACCTCATAAAAATTAATAGTATTCAATAAAAGTACAAAAATGTTAATTTTGATATATGTCAATAACATGATCTATACGATATAAATTTTTAATTTAAAGAAAAAAAAATTAAAAAAATAGAAATGATGAATAAAGATTTTGAGAAGTTTAGATCGAGAAGTTTAGATTGAGAGGATACAAACTCCTAATTGTTCAAAATAGCTTAACAAACAAGGAAGGAACAAATTGCAATTCTGGGACTACAAACATAATGCCATATTATATTGTCATATACTTTTCGATGTATTTAAAATTAATTGTCCCTGCTGTTGTTTTTTTCTTAAAGTTGTTTCCTTTCGGTTAATACCTTTTTTCTTTTTATTTAGTTGATGGGGTGCTAGTGCGTGTAGTGCATGTGACAGCAACAACTTTTCAAATTTAACTAGATTGAGCATTGCTTAATCAACAAGTAGGAGAAAATGGAAACAAAAAAAACAATTGGTAAAATTTTAGATGATCAAAAGTTGAAGACTTTATCAGGAAACAAAAACAGCAATGCACAAAATGAATTGAACACATTATTGCTATATTGCTTAAGGCTTTGCCACATTCTAACCAGATTCTTTTCACTGAGAGCCATGCCAATGAACCATGGCCAAGGCCAACAATCCAGAAGGTGGTATAAACTATGCTTTCTTCCCACAAGTTCAGATAGTTCAGATGATTCTGATACAGAATCTGTAGTCATAACTCCGATTACTCCAACTTATAGTAGTACATGGCAACAACTTTCTCCACCGTATTTGCTACCATTACCACCAAATCCAGAACCTCAAATCAACAGGCCTTCTCCACCACCGCCACCTCCACCTTTCTTTCAACTGCCACCGCCACCGCCACTGCCGTCACCACCAATGGAAGAAACATGGGATGAAATTTTTTCCCTTATGGATAATGTTTCCCCTTCAGTGATTGAGCAAAGACATCCTGAAGATGATCAAAGTGTGTGCCTTCAAATTCCAGACAGCATCATCAATGCCATTCGCAGAGTGAGAATCTCAGAGTTGCGTGAAAGAGATAAACTCTTTCACTGTCCCATTTGCATGGAGGAGTTTAAACTGGAAGACAAAGCATGTCAGTTACCCTGCAAACATACCTTCAAGTTGGAATGCATTCTTCGTTGGCTTAACAGCAACAAAACATGTCCCATTTGCAGGCTTCGGTTAGATGGTTGGGAAGGACAGGGTAGTTCTTATAACATAGGTGATGATGATGACAATAATAGTTTGGACCTTGAACCTCCAATTCTACCACCAGTAATTATAACTAATAGCTTGGAAGACCTTTTGCAATTTTCTCCACATTCACAAGTTACTGAGGAAGTTGGAGGTGACAACTCTGCAGATGAAGCCGAGTATGACAGCGCATGCGACTACTTATGTGATTCTTATGAAGATGGAGAGATAGTTAGTAGTAATTATCAAAGTAATCGTAGTTCACAAATTTAACTATATTTGATTGTAGTGGTTTTGACCAAGGGTACAAGTAATTTCCTACTTTTGATAATCAGATTTCTCAATTCTAGTGCGAATCAATGAGGAATACAGGAAATATTGTATCAGAAAATCTGTCTACGATTGTGAATAGACTTGAAATATCTTTCACTAAATAATGTATTATTGAAAAATATTTAACATATATTTCACGCAGAAAAAAAAGAATAACAATATTTCATTAATCAAATTTGCAACAAATTATGATCTCTTTGGTACCATACATTTTCTCATGTATATGACACAACCTCAAATCACTGTGATCTTCAGAAATGTCTCTGTTGATGTTGAACACCAGCGTGAAACCCTTCTGTGTATGCTGTGTTCTTAAATATCATCTGCATTAAATGTCATTGTGAATATCACACTTCTTCACATGATTAAGGTTTATTACCAACATAAATGATAATTACTGCATGGATACAAAACAATATTCCTTCATTTTCCAAAATACTTACAGCATGGTTTTTCAAATATGAGACAAGATGTTTCCGTAGATTGTCAGACACTACAGTGCCTAGATGCTCCCCTTGTTGTTTTATAGTGTCTTCTTTGATATGGAATAGCAAGATTTTTCAGCTTGATGATTAAAGTAAAGAAATTTGAAATGGACTGTGGAAGCTTACACTGATCTTTACCTCTGAAAGCAATAATTCTGATGTTTTATGCAATATTTCTTCAACAAACGGCCCAACATCTGCAAAGGAGCCTGGTGAATGAGCATTATTGACTGATTTCTCCTTGGTAACATTCTTATTAACGGATGGCTTGACATCTTTTACTGCATCACAACCTTTTTCGCTTGTTACTGATTACTAGGATCTTCCAGCAATGAACATAATATTAGAAACTGAGCTACAGAGAAAGAAAGAGAAAGTGCAGAGAGAAACCAAAGGAATACTCTGTATTTCAGTAATCAATCTTGTATTTCTCTATGCTTTCTTTGATGTTGTCAACTGCTTATTTCAAATAAGATAATCTCACCTAATGTAACTATGTATTAGAACCCTTCCATATTCACAAACAGATTTCAGCATATGGACAAAAAACTTCTCATCAAATTAAATGACAACATTGTCATACATCCATTTGCAAATATCTTGAATCACCTCTTTTCTATCTTTCAAAACCACTTTCGTTGTGTTTTGTCTTAGTTAACATAATCCGTTTTTGTATTATCATGGGCAGCATCTTCTTTAAAATATTCTTCACTATTTGCTTATTTGGTATCATCTGGTTTGTGAATTCTGTATTAATAATATAAACCTCAGTTTTCTTTCTTTAATTTATCCACTATAGGTACCAATTTTTAACACATTCTTGCAAAACCACAACAATAAGAATTTGAGAGATGTGATCAAGGATGCTAATAAAATCAAATGTTTAATTTACTGGAAGCATATCAGAGAAGAAAAGAATATTAATTTGATCTTCTTATGTAGCTCACTCACTACCTTGATTTGATCCTTGAAGACATTGGGCAGGTTATGGTTTTTTTAATACTATAGCAAATGCAACACAAAAAAAAAAAGTAACATTCATTCTCAGGCACACATTGGTCCTAAATTTATACTGAACACATTCTAAAAGAATTGGCTAGACTAGCACAAGGTTTGCAACTGCCATCTTAATTAAGTGAGTAAGGATGAATAAGTGATGAACATTATTTAATGTGAAGCTAGATTATGGAAATATGTCCGCGACATGTGACGGTTTTTAAGTCTTGTGGACAGAGACCTGAAATTTATCATACAATATATTAATGAAGCTGTGTATATAGCTAAAGAAGGTTTTGAAGATAGTTGAGATTATGCAATTACATAGGTCCCTCCATGCCCCAGCTTACTATCATAATCTTGAGCTCAATTATCATTATTTTACAAAAAAATGTGAGTCATATCTCAGTTCAATTTCAAACTGAAACCATTTGATAAAAATGTCTATTGTGTATCTATTTTGGACATTTAGACATGAACCCGATCTTGAATTCTACAACGAATTCAGATTTACTGTGAAGAATTTTGATTCATTCCAATGAATCACTACCACTATCTGACACGTCTATTTTTTTTTTTTTAAATATAATGATAATAATAATTAATTAATAATAATAAATTAAAACAAACTCAACTCTCACTGACTCTCACTTTCTTTCCATCTCACTCCCTCATTTTCTCCTATTTCTTCTCTCTCTCTCTCTCTGCCTCTCGGCAAACACTCCCCCTCCCCCATTTTTGTTGTTTTTTTTTTCCTTTCTTTTCCTTCTCTTCTCCTTGCTTCTTCTCACTCTATTACTCAAACCCTCAACCCTTAAAAGGGATTTAACATCTCCACAAGCATAATTTTTTAGAGTCCTACAAATTCTTTTGGTTGACATTTTTGGGTTAGGGTTTGTGTTCTAAGGAAGGAAAAGGGTACCCATCTCTCGAGAGTTGTTTATTGAGACTCATTGAGGTAAATACACAACTCTAATCCTAGTATGAATTCATAGAAAAATATAGTTTTGAATAAAAATCTAATTAGAGTATATTTAAAGGATTTTCATGGTTTCCTAGAGTTAACTAGAATTTAAAATAAATTTTTCTAAAGTCCTGAAAATATTTTTGATACTTAGATTTGTCAACTGAGACCCTGCCGGCTACTCTGAGAGTCATTGAAGAGCAAACTTAGACGATTCTCCATAGCTGTGAGTTAACGACAATCATTGTCATATATTTTTATAATGCTATTATTATTATTTTACTTGTTTTCTATATTAAAGTATTTATTGAAAAATTTGGGGAACACAACCTTTGAAATTTATTTCGATTTCGTCAATTATTTAATTTAATGGTTTTTGTTATATAATATGTTATTAGTTGGATTTACGTATGAGTTAAAGTATTTAAATATTGATTTGTTATGTGATTGAATATATTTTCCATGAATTATAATGAAATAATTTTAAATACGTGTTTTGGGAAATCAGTGTTATAATTATTAAGTCGTTAACTGCGTTAGGTGCACCTAGTTACCTCGTGTTGATTAGGGGATGTTACCCATTAGATGGAGCCGCCCCTATGAGAAAGGTCATCTGCAGGAGGAGAAGGCTATCAACGAGATGTAAGCTCCCTAATTGATACATGATGATGCGTTGCGGGATTGAGAGGAGATGGCCATCTGTTAGATGGATCTGCCCTTAAGGGAAAGACCACCTTTAGGAGGAAAGGGCTATCAATGAGATAAAGCCACCTCTTGGTTCTAAAAATTTGTATTGTTACTTGTTTGATTTTTATGATGATTTTAAGGTTGTTCATTTTGATTTCGTTTCGTTATTAACTGGATTTTTAATATTTCTGTCAAGCAATTAAATTATAAGTTTAATGGCTATATATGTGTATATATTTAAATTTATAATTTTTTCTAGATTTTTAAGTAATATTGTTTAACATAATTGATGCCCGATTGTAAAGCAGTTATTCGTGCCTTTTTGTGTTTTCCTTCTAATTGATGGTGGTTGTTGTCTCCTCACTAAGTCTTTGTGACTTACCCCTTTTTGTTGCATTTTTTTTCCAGATCTGCAAGCAGCTAAGTAGAAATCTGTTATTTGATTCAAGTCTCAACATATTTCTTTTTGGTAGGCCTCTTTGATCGAGGACCATTTTTTTGTAATGTATGTTGAGTCCATGTAAATTGCAGCTATTTTGGAGTCTAGAAGTCTTTTTTTGGAAGTGTATTAAACGATTAGATTATGTTCTTTGAACTGTGACTGAATTGAGAATTTAACAGAGATTTTATAAATTTGGAAATGTTGAAATTTCGAGTAAAAGTTATATATATATTTTCGGGTTGTGACACTGTCGATGGTAGAATATGGCAGAAGACCAAAATCCACCATATAAACATGTTATTGCACTTATTGCACCGCCACGGGAAACATTTCTTCCACACTATGGTGATTATCCAAAAATCATCCACACTATTCCGTCATGTCCGCCACTTAACAACACTAGTCACTACCTACACTTCAGGTCTCCAGCCATTGTCAAATTTGAGTAGCTAGCCACTTCTTGTTTGTCATTTTATGGTTTGAATCTTGAAATATTTTCAAGTTCATATATGATATTCCGGTTTATAATTTTTCTCTATCACTTGTTTTCTACTTAACAATATATATTATGATTCATAATAAGATTCGACTTACTATTAAAAAAAATGTCGTGATTCACAATTTAAATCTCAATTTGATAACCATGATTTATTGTGAATAATTTCATTATTTAGTTTTTATGGACTATATTGACTAATTTCTTACTTAATTAGGTTCTATTATGATAAAAACTTCAATTCGAATAAGGAAGTTATATTTCATTTACACTGAATCATTGAGAGAATGGTCCTATTTAGAAGGATCATCGGTGTGTTTGTGTGATTAATTGAACATTTAGGTCATTTTCGTTCTCCCTAGGCTTATTCTTGTCCAATTAGGGTTTTTAACCATTCTTGTGCATCCAATAGGTATGTTTGTGTCATTGGATTAACATGTTGGTCATTTTCATCCTCCTTAAGCTTATTCTTGCCCAATTAGGGTTTTTAAGCAATCATGTGCATCCAATAAGTCCATTTGTGACATTGGATTAACATTTAGGTCATTTTTGTCCTCCCTATGCTTATTCTTGTCCAATTAAAGTTTTTAACCATTCTTGTGCATTCAATTGGCGTGTTTGTGGCATTGGATTAACATTTAGGTCATTTTCGTCCTCCCTAGGCTTATTATTGTCGAATTAAGGTTTTTACCCAATCTTGTGCATCCAATAAGTGTGTTTATGTCATTGGATTAACAATTAGGTCAACTTCATCCTCCCTAGGCTTATTCTATTCCAACTACGGTTTTAAAGCAATCTAATGCATCCAAAAGTTAATTTGTGTCATTGGATAAACAATTAGATCATTTTCGTCGTTCCTAGGCTTATTCTTGTCCAATTAGGGTTTTTAACCGATCTTGTGCATCCAATAAGTGTGTTTTTATAATTGGATTATCATTTAGGTCATTTTCATCCTCCTTAGGCTTATTCTAGTCCAATTAGGGTTTGAAATCAATATTGGGCATCGAATACGTTCATTTGTGTCATTTGATTAACATTTAGGTCAATTTCGTCCTCCCCAGGCTTACTCTTGTCCAATTAGGGTTTTTAACCAATCTTGTGCATCCAATAAGTTCATTTGTGTCATTGGATTAAAATTTAGGTCGTTTTCATCATCCATTGGCTTATTCTAGTCGTATAAGGGTTTTTAAAAAATGTTTTGCACACAATAAGTTCATTTGTCTCTTTGGATGAACATTCAGATCATTTTTGTCTTCCTTATGCATATTCTTGTCCAATTAGGGTTTTGAATCAATCTTGTGTATCTAGTGGATGTGTTTGTGTCAATGGATGAACATTTTGGTCATTTTCATCCTCCCAAGGCTTATTCTAGTTCAATTAGGGTTTTTAACGAATCTTGTGCATCCAATAGGTGTGTTTGTGTCATTGGATGAACATTTAAGTCATTTTGGTCCTCCCTAAGCTTATTGTTGTCTATTTAGGGTTTTGACCAATCTTGTGCATCCAATAGGTGTGTTTGTGTCACTGGATTAACATTTATGTCATTTTCATCCTCCTTTGTCTTATTCTAGTCCAATTAGGGTGTTTAAGCAATCTTGTGCATCCAATAAGGTAATTGGTGTCGTTGGATTAACATTTAGGTAATTTTTTTTCTTCCTTAGGGTTATTCGTGTCCAAATAGAGTTTTTAACCAATCTTGTCCATCCAATTAGTGTGTTTGTGTCATTGCATTAACATTTAGGTCATTTTTGTCATTCCTAGGCTTATTCTAGTCTAATTAGGCTTTTTAACCAATCTTGTACATCCAATAAGTTCATTTGTGTCATTGAATTAACATTTAGGTCATTTTCATCGTACCTAGGCTTATTGTTGTCCAATTAGGGTTTTTAACCAATATTGTGCATCCAATAGGTGTGTTTGTTTCATTGGATTAACATTTAGGTCATTTTATTCCTGCTTAGGGTTATTCTCGTCCAATTAGGGTGTTTAAGCAATCTTATGCATCCAATAATGTAATTGGTGTCATTTGATTAATATTTAGGTCATTTTTTTCTTCCTTAGGATTATTCGTGTCCAAATAGCGTTTTTAACCAATCTTGTCCATCCAATTGGTGTGTTTGTGTCATTGCATTAACATTTAGGTCATTTTCGTCTTCCCTAGGCTTATTCTAAACCAATTAGGCTTTTTAACCAATCTTTTGCATCTAATAAGTTCATTTGTGTCATTGGATTAACATTTATGTCATTTTCGTCCTCCTTAGGCTTATTGTTTTCCAATTAGGGTGTTTTACCATTATTGTGCATCCAATAGGTGGGTTTGTGTTATTGGATTAACAATTAGGTTATTTTATTCCTCCTTACAATTACTCTCGTCCAATTAACATTTTTAGCCAATCTTGTGCGTCCAATAAGTTCATTTGTGTCATTAGATTAACATTCACGTTATTTTCGTTCTCCCTAGGCGTATTGTTGTCCAATTAGGGTTTTTTTACCATAATTGTGCATCCAATAGGTGTGTTTTTGTCATTGGATTAACATTTAGGTCATTTTAATTCTCCTTATGGTTATTCTCGTCCAATTAACATTTTTTGCCAATCTTGTGCGTCCAATAAGTTCATTTATGTCATTGGATTAATATTTAGATCATTTTCGTCCTCCATTAGCTTATTCAAGTCCAATTAGTGTTTTTAACCAATCTTGTGCATCCAATAGGTTTGTTTGTGTCATTGGATGAACACTTAAGTCCTTTTTGTCATTCCTAGGCTTATTCTTGTCCAATTAAGGTTTTTAGCCAATCTTGTGCAAGCAATAGGTATGTTTGTGTCATTGGATTAACATTTTGGTCATTTTCGTGTTCCCAAGACTTTTTCTTTTCCAATTAGGGTTTTCAAGAAATCTTGTGAATCCAATAAGTTCATTTGTGTCATTAAATAAACATTTAGGTCATTGGATGAACATTTAGGTAATTTTCATTCTCCCTAGGCTTATCATTGTCCAATTAGGGTTTTTTTTTACCAAATTTTGTACATCCAATAGGTGTGTTTGACTCATTGGATTATCATTTAGGTCATTTTCATTCTCCTTAGGTTTATTCTAGTCCAATTAGGGTTCTAAATCAATCTTGGGCATCCAATACGTTAATTTGTGTCATTTGATTAAAATTTAGGTCAATTTCGTCCTCCCCAGGCTTATTCTTGTCCAATTAGGGTTTTTAACCAATCTTGTGCATCCAATAACTTCGTTTGTGTCATTGGATTAACATTTAGGTAATTTTGGTCCTCGTTAGGCTTATTCTAGTCCTATTATAGTTTTTAAAAAATCTTGTGCATACAATAAGTTCTTTTGTCTCTTTGGATGAACAGTCGGATAATTTTCGTCTTCCCTAGGCTTATTCTAGTCCAACTAAGGTTTTGAACCAATCATGTGCATGAAATGGGTGTGTTTGTGTCATTGGATGATCATTTAGGTCATTTTTATCCTCCCTAGGCTTATTCGAGTCCAATTAGGGTTTTTAACCAATCTTGTGCATCCAATAGGTGTGTTTGTGTCAATGGATGAACATTTAAGTCATCTTCGTCCTCCCTAAGCTTATTCTTCTCCATTTAGGGTTTTGACCAATCTTGTACATCCAATAGGTGTGTTTGTGTTATTGATTTAACATTTAGGTCATTTTCGTCTTCTTGAGGCTTGTTTTAGTCCAATTAGGGTTTCTAACCAATCTTATGGATCCATTGGGTGTGTTTATGTCATTGGATGAAAATTTACGTAATTTTGATCTTTCTTAGGCTTATTCTTGTCCAATTACGTTTTTTTTACCAATCTTGTGCATCCAATAGGTGTGTTAGTGTCATTGGATTATCATTTAGATCTTTTTCATCTTCCTAAGGCTTATTCTAGTGGAACTAGGGTTTTAATGCAATCTTAGGCATCCAATAAGTTCGTATTTGTCATTGGACCAACTTTTAGGTCATTTTCCTCCTCCCTAGAGTTATTCTACTCCAATTACCGTATTTAACAAACCTTGTGCATCCGATAGGTGAATTTGTGGCACTGGATTATCATTTAGGTCATTTTCATCCTCCTTAGGCTTATTCTAGTCTAATTACGGTTTTAAAGCAATTTTCTGCATCCAATATGCTTATTTGTGTCGTTGGATTAACATTTAGGTCAGTTCCGACCACCATTCTCTATTCTTGTCCAATTATGGTTTATAACCAATCTTGTGCATTCATTAAGTTCATTTGTGGCATTGGATGAAAATTTAGATCATTTTCGTCCTCCCTAGGCTTATTCTAGTCCAATTAGGGTTTTTAACAAATCTTGTGAATTGAATAGGTGTGTTTGTGACGTTGGATTAACATTTAGTTCATTTTCAGCCTCCTAAGGCTTATCCTAGTCCAATTAGGGTTTTTAAGTAATCTTTTGTAACTAATAAGTTAATATATGTCATTGGATTAACATTTAGATCATTTTTTTCCTTCGTAGGCTTATTCTTATCCAATTAGGGTTTTTAACTAATTCTTGTGCAACTAATTGATGTGTTTGTGTTATTAATTGAACATTTACGTCATTTTCGTTCTCCCTAGGCTTATTATTGTCCAATTAGGCTTTTTAACGAATGTTCTGCATTCAATAGGTTTGTTTGTGTCATTGGATTAACATTTTCGTCCTCCCTCGGCTTATTCTTGTCCATTTAGGGTTTTCAAGAAATCTTGTGCATCCAATAAGTTCATTTGTGTGATTGGATTAACATTTATATCATTTTTGTCCTCCCTATGCTTATTCTTGTCCAATTCAGGTTTTTAAGCAATCTTTTGCATCCAATTGGTGTGTTTGTGTCTTTGGATTAACATTTAGGTGATTTCCATCCTCCCTAGTCTTAATGTTGTCCAATTAAGGTTTTTAACCAATGTTGTGCATCCAATAAGTTCATTTGTGTATCTGGTTTAACATTTAGGTCATTTTCGTCCACCCTAAGCTTATTCTAGTCAAATTAGGGGTTTTAACCATTCTTGTGCATACAATAAGTTCATTTGTCTCTTTAGATGAACATTCAAATAATTTCCGTCCTCCTTAGGCTTTTTCTAGTCCAATTAGGATTTTTAACCAATCTTGTGCATCCAATGGGTGTGTTTGTGTCACTAGACAACCATTTAGGTCATGTTCATCATCCTTAGGCTTATTCTAGTCCAATTAGGGTTTTAAACTAGTCTTGTGTATCCAATAGGTGTGTTTGCGTCATTGGATGATTATTTAGGTCATTTTAGTTCTCCCTAAGCTTATTTTTATCCATATAGGGTTTTGAAACAATCTTGTGCATCCAATAGGTATGTTGGTTTCATTGGTTTAACATTTAAGTCATTTTCATCCTCCTTAGGGTTATTCTAGTCCAATTAGCATTTTTAAGCAGTCATGTGCATCCAACAAGTTCATTTGTGTCATTGTATTAACATTTAGGTCATTTTTATCTTACCTATGCTTATTCTTGTCTAATTATGGTTTTTAACCAATCCTGTGCATCCAATTGGTTTGTTTGTTTTATTGGATTAACATTTATGTCATTTTTATCCTCCCTAGGTTTATTCTAGTCGTATTAGGGTTTTTAACCAATCATGTGCATCCAATAAGTTCATTTGAGTCATTGGTTTAACATTTAGGTCATTTTTGTCCTCCTTAGGCTTATTCTAGTCCAAATAGGATTTTTAACCAATCTCTTGCATCCATTGGGTGTGTTTGTGTCATTGGATGAACATTTAACTTATTTTCATCCTCCCTAGGCTTATTCTTGTCCATTAGGAGTGTTTGTGTCATTGGATTAATATTTAGGTCATTTTCATCTTCCCTAGGCTTATTCTACTCCCTTGTGCATCCAATAAGATAATTTGTGACATTTGATTAACATTTAGATCACTTTCGTCCTTCCTAGGCTTATTCTTGTCCCATTAGAAATTTTAACCAATCTTGTGCATCCAATAGGTGTGTTTGTGTCATTGGATTATCATTTAAGTAATTTTTATCCTCCTTAGGCTTATTCTAGTCGAATTATGGTTTTAAATCAATCTTCTACATCCAATACGTTCTTTTGTGTTATTGGATTAACATTTTGGTCAGTTTCCACATCCATTGGCTTATTATTATGAAATTAGGGTTTTTAACCAATGTTGTGCATCCATTAAGTTCATTTGTTTCATTGGATTAACATTTATGTCATTTACGTCCTCCCTAGTCTTATTCTAGTCCTATTAGGATTTTTAAGCAATCTTATGCATCCAATAGGTGTGTTTGTGTCGTTGGATTAATATTTAGGTCATTTTTATCAACTCTAGGATTATTCTAGTCCAATTAGGGTTTTTAAGCAATCTTGTGCATCAAATAAGTTAATTTGTGTCATTACATTAACATTTAGATCATTTTCGTCCTTCATATGCTTATTCTTGCCCAATAAGGGTTTTTAACTAAATCATGTGCATCCAATCAGTGTGTTTGTGTCATTAATTCAAGATTTAGGTCATTTTCATTCTCCCCACTCTTATTCTTGTCCAATTAGGGATTTTAACCAATCTTGTGCATCCAATAGGTTTGTTTGTGTCATTGGATTAACTTTTTGTTCATTTTCTTCCTCCCTAGGCTTATTCTTCTCCATTTGGGGTTTTTAAGCAATCTTGTGCATCCAATAAGTTCATTTGTGGGATTGGATTAATATTTTGGTCATTTTCGTCCTCCCTGGGCTTATTCTTGTCCAATTAGGGTGTTTAATCAATCTTGTGCATCCAATTGGTGTGTTTGTGTCATTGGATGAATATTTAGGTAGTTTTCATCCTCCCAAAGCTTATTCTTGTCGAATATGGGTTTTTACTTAATCTTGTGCATCCAATAGGTGTGTTTGTGTCATAGGATTAACATTTAGGTCAATTTTGTCCTCCCTAGGCTTATTCTAGTCCAATTAGAGTTTTTAACAAAGCTTGTCCATCCAATAAGTTCATTTGTGTCATTTGCTAACATTTAGGTCATTTTCATCCTCCCTAGGCTTATTCTAGTCCAATTAGGGTTTTTTTTTACCACTATTATGCATCCAATAGGTGTGTTTATGTCATTGGATGAACATTTAGGTCATTTTCGTCCTCCCTAAGCTTATTCTTGTCCAATTAGGATTTTTAACGAATTGGGTGTATCCAAAAGGTGCGTTTGTGTCAATGGATTAATATTTAGGTGATTTGCATCCTCCTTAGGCTTATTATAGTACAATTAGGGTTTTTTAGCGAACTTGTGCATCAACCAAGTTCATCTATGTCATTGTATAAACATTTAGCCAATTTTGTGCATCCAATTGGTGTGTTTGTATCATTGGATTAACATTTAGGTTATTTTCGTCCACCAAAGGTTTATTCTAGTCCTATTTGGGTTTTTAACCAAACATGTGCATCCAATATGTTTATTTGTGTCATTGATTTAACATTTAGGTCCTTTTCGTCCTCCTTAGAATTTTTATAGTCCAATTAGAGTTTTTAACCAATCTTATGTATCCAATGAGTGTGTTTGTGTTGTTGGATGAACATTATATCATTTTCGTCCACCCTAAGCTTATTCTTGTCATTTTCAGGTTATTAACCAATCTTGATCATCCAATAGGTGCGTTTGCATTATTGGATTAGTATTTAGGTCATTTTCATCCTTCGTAGGTTTATTCTAGTCCAATTAAGGATTTTAAGCAGTCTTGTGCATCCAATAAGGTAACTTGTGTCATTGGATTAACAATTAGGTAATTTTCGTCTTCTGTAATCTTATTTATGTCCAAATAAGATTTTTAACAAATGTTGTGCTTCCAATTGGTGTGTATGTGTAATTGGATTAGCATTTAGGCTATTTTTGCCTCGCTAGGCTTATTCTAGTCCAAATAGGATTTTTAACCAATCTTGTGCATCAAATAAGTACATTTATGTCATTAGATTAAAATTTAAGTCATTTTCATCCGCCCTAGGCTTATTGTTGTCCAATTCGGAATTTTAAAAATCTTGTACATCAAATAGGTGTGTTTGTGTCTTTGCATTAGCATTTAGGTCATTTTCTTCCTCCTTAGGGTTTTTTTGGTCCAATTAATATTTTTAACCAATCGTGTGCGTCCAATAAGTTCAATTGTGTCATTGGATTAACATTTAGATCATTTTTGTACTCCCTACGCTTATTATAGTCAAATTAGGGTTTTTCATCAATCTTATGCATCCAATAGGTGTGTTTGTGTCATTGGATGAACATTTAGGTCATTTTCATCCTCCTTACGCTTATTCTTGTCCAATTAGGGTTTGAACCAATCTTGTGCATCCTATAGGTGTGTTTGTGTCATTGGATTAACGTTTTGGTTATTTTTATCCTCCTTAGTCTTATTGTAGTCCAATTAGGGTTTTTAAGCAATCTTGTGCATCCAATACGGTCATTTGTGTCATTGGATTAACATTTTGGTCACTTTCGTCTTCCTTAGGCTTATTCTTGTTCAAGTAGCATTTTTGACCAATCTTGTGCATCCCATTTGTGTGTTTGTGTCATTTGATTAACATTTAGGTGATTTTTGTCTTCCATAGGCTTATTCTTGTCCAATTATCCATTTTAACAAATCTTGTGCATCCAATAAGTTCATTTGTGTTATTGGATTAACATTTAGGTCATTTTCGTCCTCTCTAGACATATTCATTTGTGTTATTGGATGTATATTTAGGTCATTTTCATCTTCCCATGGTTTTTTCTTGTCCAATTAGGGTTTTTAACGAATCTTGTGCATACAATAGGTGTGTTTGTGTCATTGGATGAATATTTAAATCATTTTCTTCATCCCTAGGCTTATTGTTATCATGCTAGGGTTTTTAACCTATCTTGTGCGTCCAATACGTTCATTTGTGTCATTGGATGAACTTATATGTCATTTTTGTCCTCCATAGGCTTATACTTGTGGAATTAGGATTTTAAACCTATCTTCTGCATCCAATAAATTCATTTGTGTCATTGGATTAATATTTAGGTCACTTTCGTCCTCCCTAGACTTATTCTAGTCCAACTAGGGTTTTTAACAATCTTGTGCATCCAATTGGTATATTTTTGTCGTTGGATAAACATTTAGGTCATTTTAGTCCTTCCTAGGCATATTGTTGTCCAATAAGAATTTTTAACCAATCTTGTACATCAACTAGGTGTGTTTGTGTAACTGGATTAAGATTTACGTCATTTTCATCCCCCTTAACTTTAATCTTTTGCAATTAGGGTTTTCAAGCAATCTTGTGCATCCAATAAGGTCATTTGTGTCATTGAATATTGAGGTCATTTTCATCCTCTTGAGGCTCTTTCTAGTCCAAATAGGGTTTTTATGCAATCTTCTGCAATCAGTAAGTTCATTTGTGTTAGTGGATTAACATTTAGGTCATTTTCATCCTCCCTTGGCTTATTCTTGTCCAATTAGGTTTTTTTTTTACCAATCTTGTGCATCCAATACGTGTGTCGGTGTTATTGGATTAACATTTAAGTCACTTTCTATCTCATTTGTCCATTGGATTAACATTTAGTTCATTTTCGTCCTCCCTAGACTTATTCTAGTCCAATTAGGGTTTTTAACAATCTTGTCCATCCAATTGGTGTAATTGTGACAATAGATGATAAAAAGATGCGGTTCTGTTATTTGACGAATATTTAGGTTGTTTTCGTCGTCCCTAGTGTGATTATCGTCCAATTAGAGTTTTTATCCAATCTTGCGCTTTGAATAGGTGTGTTTGTGTCATTGGATGAGCATTTTTGCCATTCTTGTCCTTCCTAGGCTTATTCTTGTCCAATTTGGGTTTTTAACCAATCTTGTGCATCCAATAAATTTATTTGTGTCATTGGATTAACATTTAGGTCATTTTCGTCCTTCCTAGACGTACTCTTTGGCAATTAGGGTTTTTAACCAATCTTGTGCATCCAATAGGTGTGTTTGTGTCATTGGATTAACATTTTTGCCATTTTCGACCTCCCTTGTCTTATTCTTGTTCAATTAGGGTTTTTAAAAAATCTTGTGCATGGGATAAGTTTATTTGTGTCATTGGATACCATTTAGGTCATTTTCATCCTCCCTAGGCTTATTCTTGTCCAATTTTGGTTTTTAGGCAATCTTGTGCATCCAATAAGTTCATTTGTATCATTTGATTTACATTTTGGTCATTTTCGTCCTCCCTTGGCCTATTCTTGTCAAATTACGGTTTTTAACCATTCTTTTGTATCCAATAGGTGTGTTTGTTTCATTCCATGAACATTTAGGCTATTTTCGTCCTCCCTAGGCTTATTCTTATCCAATTAGGGTTTTAACCTATCTTGTGTATCAACTAGGTGTGTTTGTGTCATTCGATAAACATTTAGATCATTTTCGTCCTCCCTAGGCTTATTCTTGTCCAATTATGTTTTGTAACCAATCTAGTGCATCCAGTTAATGTGTTGGTGTCATTGGATGAATATTTAGGTGATTTTCGTCCTCCGTAGTCTTATTCTTGTTCAATTAGGGTTTTTAAACATTGTTTTGCATCCAATAAGTTCAGTTGTGTCATTCAATTAACAATTAGGTCATTTTTGTCCTGCCTAGGCTTTTTCTTCTCCAATTAGGGTTTTTAACCAATGTTGTGCATCCAATAGGTGTTTTTGTGTCATTGGATGAACATTTAGGTCATTTCGATACTCTCTAGGCTTATTCTTATCCAATTAAGGTTTTTAGTCATTCTTGTGCATCCAATAGATGTGTTTGCGTCATTGGATAACATTTAGGTCCCTTCCGTCCTTCTTAGTCTTATTCTTGTCCAGTTTGGGTTTTTAAGCCATCTTGTGCACCCAATAAGTGTGTTTATTCTAGTTCAATTAGGGTTTTAAAGCAATATTGTGCATCCAAGAAGTTTGGATGTGTCATTGAATTACATTTAGGTCATTTTTGTCCTGCCTAGTCTTATTCTTGTCCAATTAGGGTTTTTAACCAATCTTGTGCATCCAATAGGTGTGTTTGTGTCATTTGATTAACATTTAGACCATTTTCGTACTCCCTAGTCTTATTTTTGTCCAAATTGGGTTTTTAAGAAATCATGTGTAGCCAATAAGTTGATTTGTGTCATTTGATCAACATAAGAGATAATTTTCGTCCTCCCTAAGCTTATTCTAGTCCAATTAGGGTTTTTCACCAATATTGTGCATCCAATAGGTGTGTTTGTGTCATTGGAGGAATATTTAGGTCATTTTCCTTATCCCTAGGCTTACTCTTGTCAATTAGGGTTTTTAACCAATCTTGTGCATGCAATAGGTGTGTTTGTGTCATTGGATTAACATTTAGGTCATTTTCCTCCTCCCTAGGCTTATTCTTGTCCAATTAGTGTTTTTAACCTATCTTGTGGTTGCAATAGGTGTGTTTGTATCATTGGTTGAGCATTTAGGTCATTTTCGTCGTCCCTAGGCTTATTCTTGTCCAATTTGGGTTTTTCACCAATCTTGTGCATCCAATATGTTCATTTGATTAACATTTAGGTCATTTTCGTCCTACTAGAACTTATTCTTGAGCAATTAGGGTTTTTAACCAATCTTGTGCATCCAATAGGTGTGTTTGTGTCACTGGATGAACATTTAGGTCATTTCCATCTTGTCTAGACTTATTCTCTTCCAATTAGGGTTTTAAGTAAATCTTGTGCATCCATTAGGTATGTTTATGTCATTGAATAACATTTAGGTCCCTTTCGTCCTCCCTAATCTTATTCTTTTCCAATTTGGGTTTTTAAGCAATCTTGTGCATCCAATTAGTGTGTTTGGTCATTTGATGCACATTTAGGTCATTTTCATCACCCCTAAGCTTATTCTTGTCAAATTACGATTTTTAACCAATCTTATGCATCCAATAGGTGCGTTAATGTCATCGGATGAATATTTAGGTTATTTTCTTCTTCCCTAGGCTTATTCTAGTCTACTTTGGGTTTTTAACCAATCTTGTGTATCCAATAGTGTGTTTGTGTCATTGGATGAACATTTAGGTCATTTACATCATCCCCAGGCTTACTTTCTTCAATTAGGGTTTTTAACCAATCTTGTGTATCCAATAGGCGTGTTTGTGTCATTGGATTAACATTTAGGTTATTTTCCTCCTCCCTAGGCTTATTCTCGTCCAATTAGGGTTTTTAACAAATCTTGTGCATGCAATAGGTGTCTTAGTGTCATTGGTTGAGCATTTAGGTCATTTTCGTCCTCCCTAGGCTTATTCTTGTCCAATTGGGGTTTTTAACCAATCTTGTGCATCAAATATGTTCATTTGTGTCATTGGATTAACATTTAGGTCATTTTCGTCCTCCCTAGACTTATTTTTGGGCAATTAGGATTTTCGACCAATCTTGGGCATGCGATAGGTTTGTTTGTGTCATTGGTTGAGCATTTAGGTCATTTTTTGTTCTCCCTAAGGTTGTTCTTGTCCACTATATGTTCTTAACCAATCTTGTCCATCAACTAAGATCATTTGTGTCATTCGATTAACATTTAGGTCATTTTTGATGTTACTAGACTTATTCTTGAGCAATTAGGGTTTTTAACCAAACTTGTGCATCCAATTGGTGTGACTATGTCATTGGATGAACTATTAAGTCATTTCCATGCTCTCTAGACTTATTCTCTTCCAATTAGGGTTTTAAGTCAATCTTGTCCATGCAATAGGTATGTCTGTATCATTGGATGACATTTAGGTCCATTTCATCCTCCCTAGGCTTATTCTTGTCCAATTACGATTTTTAACCAAACTTGTGCATCCAATAGGTGTGTTTGTGTCATTGGATGAACATTTAAGTCATTTTCCTGCTGCTTAGGATTATTCTTGTCCAATTAGGGTTTTAAACCAATCTTCCATAGGCTTATTCCAGTCCAATTAGTGTTTTTAACCAATCTTGTGCATCCAATAGGTGTGTTTGTGTCATTATTCTTGTCCAATTTGGGTTTTAAAGCAATCTTGTGCATCCAATATATTCATTTGTGTCATTTGATTAAGATATAAGTCATTTTCTTCCTCCCTAGCCTTATTCTTGTCCAATTAGAGTTTTTAACCAATCTTGTGCATCCAATAACTGTGTTTGTGTCTTTGGATTAACATAAATGTCATTTTCCTCCTCCTTAAGTAAATTCTAGTCTTGTTAGGGTTTTCAAGCATTCTTGCGCATCCAATAAGTTCATTTGTGTAATTGGATTAACATTTAGGTCGTTTTCATCCTCCCTAGGACTCTTCTGGTCCAATTAGGGTTTGTAACCAATCTTTAATCCAATAGCTGTGTTTGTATCATTGGACGAATATTTAGATCATTTGCGTCCGCCATATGCTTATTCTTGTCAAATTTGGGATTTTTAAGCAATCTTGTGCATCCAATAAGTTCGTTTGTGTCGTTCGACTAACATTTACGTCATTATTTTCCTCCATAGGCTTAATCTTGTTGAATTAGGGTTTTTAACCAATCTTGTGCATCCAATACGTTTGTTTGTGTCATTGGATTAATATTCATATCATTGTCGTCCTCCCAAGACTTTTCCTTTTCCAATTAGGATTTTTAACCAATCTTGTGTATCCAATAGGTGTGTTTGTTTCACTAAATTAACATTTACTTCATTTTCATCCTCCTTAGACTTATTCTAGTCCAATTACGTTTTCAAGCAATATTGTGAAACCAATCATTTGATTTGTGTCACTAGATTAACATTTAGGTCATTTTCCTTCTCCCTAGACTTATTCTTTGGAAACTACGATTTTTAACCAAACTTTGGCATCCAATAGGTGTGTTTCTGTTATTGGACTTACATTTAAGTCATTTTCGTCCTCCCTTGGCTTATTCTTGTCCAATTACGGTTTTAGCCAATCTTATGCATCCAATACGTGTGTTTGTGTCATTGGATTAACACTTAGGTCATTTTCGTCCTCCCTAGTCTTATTCTTGTCCAATTAGGGTTTTTATGCAATCATTTGCATCCAATAAGTTCATTATTGTCGTTTGATTAACAATTAGGTCATTTTCGTCCTCCATAGGCTTATTCTTGTCCAATTAGGGGTTTTTAACCAATCTTGTGCATCCATTAGGTGTGTTTGTGTCATTGAATGAACATTTAGGTCATTTTCCTCGTCCATCGACTTACTTTTGTCCAATTAGGGTTTTTAACTAATCTTGTGCATCCAACAGGTGTGTTTGTGTCATTAGATTCACATTTAGGTCATTTTCCTCTTTCCTAGGCTTATTCTTGTCCAATTTGAGTTTTTAAGTAATCTTTTGCATCCAATAATTTCATTTGTGTCTTTTAATTATCATTTAATTCATTTTCCTCCTCCCTAGCCTTATTCTTGTCCAATTAGGGTTTTTAACCAATCTTGTACATCTAATAAGTGTGTCTATGTCATTGTGTTAACATTAATGTCATTTTCGTCATCTTCAGGCTAATTCTTGTCCAATTAGGGCATTTCACCAATCTTGCATCCAATAGGTGTGTTTGTATAATTGGACGAACATTTAGGTCATTTTTTCCTCCCTAGACTTATTCTTGTCCAATTAGGGTTTATAAGCAATCTTGTGCTTCTAATCAGTTCATTTGTGTCATTTGATTAACATTTAGGGTTGTTAAGTACTCTTGTGCTTCCAATATATTTGTTTGTGTCATTGGATTAATTTTTATATCATTGTCGTCCTCCCAAGGCTTTTTCTTTTCCAATTAGGGTTTTTAACCAATCTTGTGCATTCAATACGTGTGTTGGTTTCATTGGATTCACATTTAGGTCATTATTGTCCTCCTTAGACTTATTCTACTCCAATTAGGGTTTTTAAGTAATCTTGTGCATCCAATTAGTTCATTTGTGTCGTTGGATTAACATTTAGGTGATTTTCGACCTCCCTAGACATATTCTAGGGCAATTAGGGTTTTTAATCAAACTAGAGCATCCAATAGGTGTGTTTTGTTATTGGATTAACATATAGGTCATTTTCGTCCTTCCTAGGCTTATTATTGTCCAATTAGGGTTTTTAACAAATCTTGTGCATCCAATAGGTGTGCTTATGTCATTTGATTAACACTTAGGTCATTTTGGTCCTCCCTAGTCTTATACTCTTCCAATTATGGTTTTTAAGCAATCTTTGGCATCCAATAAGTTCATTAGTGTCGTTTGATTAACAATTAGGTCATTTTTGTCCTTCCTAGGATAATTCTTGTCCAATTAAGGCTTTTACCCAATCTTGTGCATCCAATAGGTGTGTTTAGGTCTTTGGATGAACATTTAGGTCGTTTTCATCCTCCCTAGGCTTATTCTAGTACAATTAGGGTTTTTAGCCAATCTTGTGCATCCAATAGGTGTTTTTGAGTCATTGGATGAACATTTAGGTCATTTTCCTCATCCCTAGGCTTACGTTTGTACACTTAGGGTTTTTAACCAATGTTGTGAATCCAATAGGTGTGTTTGTGTCATTGGATTAACATTTAGGTCATTTTCCTCCTCCCTAGACTTATTCTCGTCCAATTAGGGATTTTAACCAATCTTGTGCATCCATTAGGCGTGTTAATGTCATTGGTTGAACATTTAGGTCATTTGCGTCCTCGTTAGGCTTATTCATATCCAATTAGGGTTTTTATCCAATCTTGTGTATCAAATATGTGTGTTTGTGTCATTGGATGAACATTTAGGTTATTTTTGTCCTCCGTAGGTTTATTCTCGTCCTGTTAGGGTTTTTAAACATTGAGATCATCTTCGACCTCCCTAGGCTTATGCTTGTCGAATTAGGTTTTTTAACCAATCTAGTGCATCCAATAGATGTGTTGGTGTCATAGGATTCACATTTAGGTCATTTTCGTCATCCCAAGCCTTATTCTTGTCCAAGTAGGGGTTTTAACCAATCTTGTGCATCCAATAAGGGTTTTTAAATAATCTTGGCATCCAATAAGTTAATTTGTGTCTTGGATTAACATTTAGGTCATTTTTTTCTTCTCTAGCCTTATTCCTGGGCAATTAGGGTTTCTAACAAATCTTGTGCATCCAATAGGTGTGCTTGTGTCATTGGATGAACATCTTGGTCATTTTCTTCATCCCTAGGTTTATTTTTGTCCAATTAGGGTTTTTAACCAATCTTGTGCATCCAATAAGTTTATTTGTATCATTGAAATAATATTTAGGTCATTTACGTCCTCCCTAGACTTCTTTTTAGGCAATTAGAGTTTTTAACAAATATTGTGCGTCCAATAGGTGTGTTTGTGTAATTGGATGAACATTTAGGTCATTTTCGTCCACCCTAGTCTTATTCTTCGGCAATTATGGTTTTTAACCTATCTTGTGCATCCAATAGGTGTGTTTGTGTCATTGGATTAACATTTAGGCCATTTTCTTCCTCCGCAGTCTTATTGTTATCCAATTATGATTTTTAAGAAATCTTGTTCATCCAATAAGTGCAGTTGCCTCATTCGATTAGGGTTTTTAAGCATTCTTTGGTGTCCAATTAGGCTTATTAGGTCATTTGCGTCCTCCCTATGCTTATTCTTGCACAATTAGGGTTTTCAACCAATCTTGTGCATCCAATAAATGTGTTTGTGTCGTTGGATTAACATTTAGGTCATTTTCGTCCTCCCTAGGCTTGTTCTCATCCAATTTGGGTTTTTAACCAATCTTGTACATCCCATAGGTATGTTTGTGTCATTGGATTAGCATTTAGGCCACTTTCATCCTCCCTAAACTTATTCTAGGGAAATTAGAATTTTTAACCAATCTTGTGCATCAAATAGGTGTGTTTGTGTCATTAGATTAACATTTAGGCTTTTTTTGTCCTCCCGAATCTTATTCTTGTCCAATTAGGATTTTTAATAAATCTTGTGCATCCAATAAATTCATTTGTGCCATTGGATTAGCATTTAGGTCATTTTTGTGCTCCCTAGACTTATTCTTGGACAATTGTGGTTTTTAACCAATGTTGTGCATCCAATAGGGGTGTTTATGTCATTGGATTAGCATTTAGGCCATTTTCGTCCTCCCTAGTCTTATTCTGGTCCAATTATGGTTTTGAAGAAATCTTGTGCATCTAATAAGTTGATTTGTGTCATTCGATTAACATTTTTATCATTTTCATCCTCCCTACGCTTATTCTTGTCCAATTTGGGTTTTTAAGCAATCTTGTGCATCCAACAAGTTCATTTGTATCATTTGATTAGCATTTTAGTCATTTTCGTTCTCCTTAGGCTTATTCTTATCCCATTAAGGTTTTTGACCAATCTTTTGAATCCAGTAAGTGTGTTTGTGGCATTGGATGAACATTTAGGTCATTTTCATCATCCTTAGGCATATTCTTGTCCAATTAGGTAGTTTAACCAATCTTGTGCTTCCAATAGGTGTGTTTGTGTCATTGGATGAACATTTAGGTCATTTTTGTCCTCCCTATGCTTATTCTAGTCTAATTAGGGTTTTTAACCAATCTTGTGCATCTAATATATCTGTTCGAGTAATTGGATGAACATTTAGGTCATTTTCCTCATCCCTATGCTTATTCTAGTCCAATTTAACCAATCTTGTGCAACCAATACGTGTGTTTGTGTCATTAGATTAACATTTAGGTCATTTTTGTCCTCTCTAGTCTTATTCTCGTCCAATTATTATTTTTACCAATCTTGTGCATCCAATAGGTTTGTTTTGGTCATTGGATGATCTCTTAGGTCATTTTCGTCCTTCCTAGGCTTATTCTTGTCCAATTAGGGTTTTGAACCAATCTTGTGCATCCAATAGGTGTGTTTGTGTCATTAGATGAACATTTAGGTCATTTATGTCCACCCTAGGCTTATTCTTGTCCAATTCGGGTTTTTAACAAATCTTGTGCATCCAATAGGTATGTTTGTGCCATTGGATGAACATTTAGGTCATTTTCATCCTCTCCATACTTATTGTAGTCCATTTAGGATTTTAAACCAATATTGTGCGTCCAATATGTGTGTTTGTGTCACTGGATATACATTTCGGTCATTTTCGTCCTTCCTTGTCTTACTCTTGTCCAATTAGGGTTTTTAAGCAATCTTATGCATCCAATAAGTTCATTTGTGTCATTGGAATAACATTTAGGTCCTTTTCCTCATCCCTTGGCTTATACTTGTCCAATTAGTATTTTTAACCAATCTGGTGCATCCAATAGGTGTGTTTGTGTCATTGGATGAACATTAAGGTCATTTTCGTGCTTCTTGGGCTTATTTTTGTCCAATTACGGTTTTTAACCAATCTTGTGCATCCAATAGGTGTATTTGTGTCATAGGATGAATATTTAACCAATCTTGTGCATCCAATAGGTGTATTTGTGTCATTGGATGAGCATTTTGGTCATTTTCTTCCTCTCTAGGCTTATTCTTCTCTAATTTGGTTTTTTAAATAATCTTGTGCATCCAATAAGTTCATTTGTGTCATTGGATTAACATTTTGGTTATTTTTTTGTTCCCTAGACTTTTTCATGGGTAATTAGGGTTTTTAACGAATCTTATGTAACCAATAGGTGTACCTGTGTCATTGAATGAAGATTTAGGTCATTTTCGTCCTCCTTAGGCGTATTCTTGTACAATTAGCCTTTTTAACCAATCTTGTGCATCCAATTTGTGTGCTTGTGTCATTGGATTAACATTTAGGTCATTTACGTCCTCCCTAGGCTTATTCAAGTCCAATTAGTGTTTTTAAGCTATCTTATGCATCCAATAGGTGTGTTTGTTTTATTGGATGCATATTTAGGTCCTTTTTCGTCTTCCTTTATCTTAATCTTGTCCAATTAGGCTTTTTAAACAATCTTGTGCATCCAATAAGTTCATTTGGGTCTTTGGATGAACATTAAGTCATTTCTATTCTCCCTAGGCTTATAGTTGTCCAATTAGGGCATTTTACCAATCTAGTGCATCCGATAGGTGTGTATGTGTCATTGTATGTACATTTATGTCGTATTCTTCTTCCCTAGCCTTGTTATTGTTCTATTAGGGTTTCTAACCAATCTTGTGCATCCAATAGGTGTATTTGTGTAATTGGATTAACATTTAGGTCCCTTTCGTCCTCCCTAGGCCAATTCTTGTCCAATTCGAATTTTTAACCAATCTTTTGCATCTTATACGTGTGTTTGCGTCATTAGATGAACATTAAGGTCATTTTCTTCTTCCGTAGGCTTATTCTTGTCCAATTATGATTTTAAACCAATCTTGTGCATCCAATCAGTGTGTTTGTGTCATTTGATGAACATTTAGGTCATTTTTGTCTTCCCTATGCTTATTCTTGTTGAATTATAGTTTTTAACCAATCTTGTGCATCCAATAGGTGTGTTTTATGATTGGTTGAAGATTTATGTCATTTTCGTCCTCCCTAGTCTAATTCTTGTCCAATTAGAATTTTTAAGAATTTTGTTCATCCAATAAGTTTATTTGTGTCGTTGGATTAACATTTATGTCATTTTCGTCTTCACTAGGCTTATTCTTGTCCAATTACGGTTTTCATCCAATCTTGTGCATCCAATAGGTGTGTTTGTGTCATTGGATGAACATTAAGGTGATTTTCATCCTCCCTAGGTTTATTCTTGCCCAATTGACGGTTTTAACTAACCTTGAGCATCCAATAGGTGTGTTTGTGACATTGGATGAACATTTAGGTCATTTTCGTCTCCCCTAGGCTTATTCTTGTCCAATTAGCGTTTTTAACCAATCTTGTGCATCCAATAGGTGTGTTAGTGTCACTAGATGAACATTTATGTCATTTTCGTCCGCCTAAGGGTTATTCTTGTCCAATTAATGTTTTTAACCAATCTTGTGCATCCAATAGGTGGGGTTGTGTCATTGGATTAACATTAAGGTTACTTACGTCCTCCCTAGGCTTATTCTAGTGCAATTAGAGTTTTTAAGCAATCTTGTGCATCCAACTGGTGTGTTTGTGTCATTGGATCAACAAATAGGTCATTTTCGTCCTCCCTAGTCTTATTATTAACCAATTAGGACTTTTAACGAATGTTGTGCAGCCAATACATTCATTTGTGTCCTTGGATTAACATTTAGGTCATTTTCGTCCTCCCGAGGCTTATTCTTGTCCGATTAGGGTTTTTAACCAATATTTTGCATCCAATATGTGTGTTTGTATCATTGGATGAACATTTTCCTCCTCTATAGACTTATTCTTAGCTAATTAGGGTTTTTAAACAATCTTGTGCATCCAATTAGTTCATTTGTGTCATTGGATTATCATTTAGGTCATTTTTTATGTTCCCTAAACTTATTCTTAGGCAGTTAGGGTTTTTATCCAATCTTGTGCATCCAATAGGGGTGTTTTTGTCATTGGATGAACATTTATTTCATTTTCGTCCTCCCAAGTCTTATTCTTCTCCAATTAGAGTTTTTAAGAATCTTGGTCATCCAATAAGTTAATTTGTTTCGTTGGATGAACATTTATGTCATTTTTGTCCTTACTAGGCTGATTCTTGTTCTATTAGGGTTTTTATCCAATCTTGTGCATCCAATAGGTGTGTTTGTGTCATCGTATGAACATTTAGATCATTTTCATCCTCCCTTACCTTGTTCTTGTCCAATTAGAGTTTTAACCAATCTTCTGCATCGAATTGGTGTGTTTGTGTCATTGGATGAACATTTAGGTCATTTTCATCGTCCCTATTCTTATTCTTGTCCAATTAGGGTTTTTAAGCAATATTATGCATCCAATAAGTTTATTTGTGTCATTGGATTAACATTTAGGACATTTTGGTACTCCCTAGGCTTTTTCATGTCCAATTAGTTTTTTTTACCAATATTATGCATCCAATAGGTGTGTTTGTATCATTGGATTAATATTTAGGTCATTTTTCGTCTTCCCTAACTTATTCTTGGGCAATTAGGGGTTTTAACTTATCTTGTGCATCTAATAGGTGTGTTTGTGTAATTGGATTAACATTAAGGTCGTTCTCGTCCTCCCTACGCTTATTCTTGTCTAATTAGGGTTTTTAACCAATCTTGTCCATCCAATAGGTGTGTTCGTGACATAGGATGAACATTTAGGTCTTTTTCGTCATCCCTAGGCTTATACTTGTCCAATTAGGATTTTTAACCAATCTTGTGCATCCAATAGGTGTGTTTGTTTCATTGGATGAATATTTAGACCTTTTTTGTCCTCCCTAGTCTTATTCTTGTCCAATTGGGGTTTTGAAGTGATCTTTTGCATCCAATACGCGTGTGTGTGTTATTGGAGGAACATTTAGGTCATTTTGTTTTACCTCCCTAGGCTTTTTCTTGTACAATTAGAGTTTTTAATCAATCTTGTTCATCCAATAGGTATGTTTGTGTCATTTGATGAACATTTAGGTCATTTTCTTGTTCCCTAGTCTTATTCTTGTTCAATTATGGTTTTTAAGCAATCTTTTGCATCCAATAAGTTCATTTGTGTTGTTGAATTAACATTTATGTCATTTTCGTCATCCCTAGGCTTATTTTTGTTCTATTAGGGTTTTTAACCAATCTTGTTCATCAGATTGGTGTGTGTCTATAATTGGATTAACTTTTAGGTCATTTTCGTCTTCCCTATGTTTATTCTTGTCAAATTTGGGTTTTTAACCAATATTGTGCATCCAATATGTGTGTTTGCGTCATTGGATGAACCTTAAGGTCATTTTCGTCCTCCCTAAGTCTATTCTTGTCCAATTAGGATTTTGAACCAATCTTGTGCATTCAATTTGTGTGTGTTGTGTCATTGGATGTACATTTAGGTCATTTTCGTGTTCCCTAAGCTTATTCTTGTCCAATTAGGGTTTTAACCAATCTTGTGCATCCAATTGGTGTGTTTGTGTACTTTGATTAACATTTAGGTCATTTTCATCATCCCTACTCTTATTCTCGTTCAATTAGTGGTTTTCCAATCTAGTGCATCCAACAGGTGTGTTTGTGTCATTGGATGAACATTTAGGTCATTTTCGCCCTTCATAGGCTTATTCTTGGCTAATTAGGGTTTTTAACCAATCTTGTGCGTCCAATAAGTTCATTTGTGTCATCGGATTAATATTTAGGTCATTATTGTCCCCCATAGATTTATTCTTGGGCCATTAGGGTTTTTAACCAATTTTGTGCTTCTAATAGGTGTATATGTGTCATTGGATGTATATTTAGGTCATTTTTGTCCTCCCTCGTCTGATTCTTGTCTAATTAGGGTTTTTAACCAATCTTGTGCATCCAATAAGTTCATTTGTGTCATAGGATTAACATTTAGGTCATTTGCGTCCTCCCTAGGCTTATTATTGTCCAATTAGGGTTTTTAACTAGTCTTGTGCATCCAATAGGTTTGTTTGTGTCATTGGATGAACATTTAGGTCATTTTCGTCCTCCCTACACTTATTCTTGCTGAATTAGGGTTTTTAACCTATCTTGTGTATCCAATAGTTGTGTTTGTGTCATTCGATGAATATTTAGGTCATTTTCGTCGTCCCTAGGCTTATTCTTGTCCAATTAGGGTTTTTAACTTGTCTTGTGCATCCAATATGTTCATTTGTGTCATTGGATTAACAAAGTCTAGTTGGGAAATTAATATATCTAACTCATATTCGACATGATATTGGATATGCTGTAAGCATGGCAAGTTGCTACATGACAAGTCTTACTAATATTCACATAAAAGCTGTGAACAAAATTCTATAGTACCTTAAGGGTACACCGGGTAGAGGTCTTCACTTCAAGAAAAATTTAAATAGAGTGGTTGAAGTATACACTGACTCAGATTGGGCTGAATGTGCATTTGACAGAAAGTCAAGTACCGGCTATTGCTCTTTTGTGTGGGGAAACATGGTCGCTTGGAGAAGTAAGAAACAGTCGGTGGTGGCTAGAAGTAGTGCTTAAGCTGAATTGAGAGCCATGGCACAAGGCATTTGTGAAGGGATATGGCTGAAGAAGATATTGGATGAAATTATAGTTCCAACCAATTACACCATGAGGTTATATTGTGACAACAAAGCTGCCATCAGCACCGCAAAGAACCTGATTGACCATGATAGAACAAAACATGTCGTAATTGACCGATATTTCATAAAGGAGAAAATTGATAATGGTAGTATAAGTATTGATCATGTACCATTGTGTAATCAAACAGCAGACATCCTAACGAAAGCTCTCACAAGAAAATATCATATCTAATATGGGCATGATAGATATCTACCACCCAGATTGAGGGGGAGTGTTGATTAGGAGATCAAAAATCATAATCATAAGATTCTGATATGGATAGTTATTAGTATGTATTAATTAGGATTTCAATTTTATTTTTATTTCCTTTTAGGATAGTATTTATAGGGAATCAGTTTGTTAATTACCACCTCTATTATGATTACGCATAATTATATTACTTATACTATTTATACTTATGTAATTAGTTTCATTATCAAGTGAATAAACAATTGCTTTTTCGCATCTAGTAAATATCATCGATAAACTCTTGTATAAATCTAAAATCGCCGCCCTCGGTGCCTCCCCCTCTTGGGTTGTCGTTGCCTGAACCACCACTGCTAGCGTTGTTGATCACTTCTTATTTTTCACCAAAACCACTGTCACCGTCGTTGTTATCCATAAGGACCACCTTCTATGGGGTATTGTGCACCATGGTTGAATGAGTTGGGTCGCAAAATGGGTCATACATAAATTGGAAACAAAATGTTAGTGCCCCTTTAAGTTTGGAGCCCAAAACCCCACTAGGCTGTGGAACCCTAAACAAGAGCTCTAGATACCATGAAGAAAGTAAAAAGAAAAATACTTTCATATGTTATTACTAGAATCCTAAGTTGTTTATATAGGAAAAAAATTATAAAAGTAATAATGACAAAATCATAAAACTAAAATAAACAAAATAATATAAAATAAAAGAGAATTAAATCTGAATTCCCTTTATTTTTCAACAAGAACATTTATCTCAATTTGATCAAATATGCTCCAATTTCTTTAAAACCTGGTAGCCCTCCAAGTGAGGCTTAATATTTTCATTGCTAGCTTTTGTAACTATTTGCTCTCTCCAACATAATTTTTCCAACCAGAGAGATGTTAAAACATAAGTAAAATAAAAATCAAGAACTACATCTTTGCTGACATGCTCATTCCAAAACATAAGTAAAATAAAAATCAAGAACTACATCTTTGTTGACATGCTCATTCCAAAATTATGAACATTGGTACGAAGCATTAAGGCTTACCAGGTTGCTTCTTTTCCATATTGCAAGCTCCGTAAACAGAGTCTACTAGTTGTCTTTAATCAATCAAGTTGTTGATCAATGGTAAATCTGATCCATCTAAATGGGACGCACTTATTGGAAGCATAAGTTTGTTTGAAAACCCTAAATGAATTATAATAAGCCTAAGGAGGACAAAAATGATCTAAATGTGAATCCAATAACACAAACACACTTATTTGCTGAACAAGATTGGATAATAACCGTAAATGGACTAGAATAAATCAAAGAATGACGAAAATGACCTAAAATTTAAGCCAATGAGACAAAAACACTTATTGGATGCACAAGTTTGGTTAAAAATCCTAAACTGATTAGAATAAGCACATTGAGGACAAAAATAACCTAAATATTTATCCAATGACACAAACTCACTTATTGGATGCTCACGATCAGTTAAAAATCGTTAATGGATTAGAAAAAGCCTAGGGAGGACAAAAAATGACCTAAATGTTATTTCAATGAAAAAAATGCACGTAATTGATGCAAAAGTTTAATTAAAAAGTCTAAATAGACTAGAATAACCAAAGAAAGGACGAGAATGACCTAGAAGTTCATCCAATGACACAAGGACATATTCAATACACAAAATTAGTTAAAAACCCTAAATGGATTCGAATAAGGCTGTGGAAGATGAAAATGACCGAAATACTAATTCAATGACACAAAAGAACTTAATGAATGTACAAGATTGGATAAGAAACCTAAACGAACTAGAAAAACCCTAGGACGTACGAAAATGACCTAAATATTAATCAAATAACTCAATTGAACTTATTAGATGAACAAGATTGGTTAAAAACCCTAAATGGACTAAATTTAATCGAATAATGAGGAAAATGACCTAAATGTAATCCAATGACACAAAAGCACTTATTGCATGCACAAGTTTGGTTTAATACCTTAAATGGTTTAGAATAAGTCTACTAAGGACAAAAACGACCTTAATGTTAATCCAATTACAAAAACACACTTATTGGATGCTCAAGATTAGTTAAAAATCCTTAATGGACAAGAATAAGCCTATGGAGGACAAAATAACCTAAATGTTAATATAATAACACAATCGAACTTATAGAATACACAAGATTGGTTAAAAACCCTAAATGGACTGGAATAATCCTAGGGAGGACGAAAATGACCTAAATGCTCAACGAATAACACAAGCACTTGTTGGATAAAAACCCTAAATGGATTAGAATAAGCATAGGGAGGATGTGAATGACTAAAATGTTAATCCAATGACACAAAAGAACTTATTGAATGCACAGGGTTGGGTAAAAACCATAAACAGACTAGAATAACCAAAGGGAGTACAAAAATGACCTAAATAATAATCCAATGACACAACTGAACTTATTAAATGAACAAGATTAATGAAAAACGCTAAATAGACTAGAATAAATCAAAGAATGACAAAAATGACCTAAATGATAATCCGAGGACACAAAAGCACTTATTGGATGTACAAGTTTGTTGAAAAACCCTAAATGGATTAGAATAAGCCTATAGAGGACAAAAATGACCTAAATGTTAATCCAATGACACAAACGCACTTATTGGATGCACAAGATTGGCTAAAACTCTAAATGGATAAGAATATGCCTAGGGAGCACAAAAATGACCTAACTGCTCATCTAATGACACAAACACACCTATTGGATGCTCAAGATTGGGTAAACACGCTAAATGGATGAGAACAACCGTAGTGAGGAAGAAAATGATAAAAATGTTAATCTAATGAAACAAACGCACTTATTAGATGCACAAGATTGGTTCAAAACCCTAAATGGACTAGAGTAACCCTAGAAATGATTAAAATTACCTAATTGTAAATCCAAATACACAAATACACGTATTAGATATACAAGATAGATTAAAAATCCTACATCGATACAAATAAGGCTGTGTAGGACGAAAATAAACAAAATGCTAATCTAATGACACAAAAGAACTGATGGGATGCACAAGATTAGTTAAGAGTCCTAAACGTACTAGAAAAACCCTAGGAAGTATGAAAATGACCTAAATATTAATCCAATGACTCATACGAACATATTAGATGAACAAGGTTGGTTAAAAAACCTAAATGGACTAGAATTAATCGAAGAACGAGGAAAATGACCTAAATGTAATCCAATGACACAAAAGCACTTATTGGATGCACAAGTTTGGTTAAATACTCTAAATAGATTAGAATAAGCCTACTAAGGACAAAAATGACCTAAATGTTAATCCAACTACAAAAACTTCCTTATTGGTCGCTCAAGATTAGTTAAAAAATTCTTAGTGAACTAGAATAAGCCTATGGAGGACAAAAATGACTTAAATGTTAAAATAAGACACAATCGAACTTATAGCATGCACAAGATTAGTTAAAATCCTAAATGGACTAGAATAACCCTTGGGAGGACGAAAATGACCTAACTGTTCAATGAATGAGACATGCACTTATTGGATACACTAAATTGGTTAAAAACACTAAATGAATTAGAATAAGCCTAAGGAGGACGTAAATGACTAAAATGCTAATCCAATGACACAAAAGAACTTATCGAATGCACAAGATTGGGTAAAAATCCTAAACAGACTAGGATAACCCAAAGGAGTACGAAAATGACCTAAATAATAATCCAATGACACAACTGAACTTATTAGATGCACAAGATTGGATAAAAACCCTAAATAGACTATAATATATCAAAGAATGATAAAAATGACTTAAATGTTAATCCAATAACTCAAAAGCACTTATTGGATGTACAAGTTTGTTTACAAACCCTAAATTGATTAGAATAAGTCTATTGGGGACAAAAATGACCTAAATGTTTATCCAATGACACAAACGTACTTATTGGATGCTCAAGATTAGTTAAAATTCCTTAATGGACTAAAATAAGCCTTGAGAGGACAAAAATGACCTAAATGTTAATCCAATGACACAAACACACTTATTGGATGCACATAATTGGTTAAAATCCTAAATCAATAAGAATATCCCTAGGGACAACAAAAATTACCTACATGTGTATCCAATGACACAAACACACCTATTGAATGTGCAACATTGGTTAAGCACGCTAAATGGATGAGAATGACTGTAGGGAGGATGAAAATGACAAAAATGTTAATCTAATGACACAAACACACTTATTGGATATACAAGATTGGTTAAAAACCCTAAATGGACTAGAATAATCCAATAGACGACATAAGTGACATAAATCTTAATCCAATGATACAACACACTTGTTGGATGCTCAAGAGTGGTTAAAAACCCTAAATGAATTACAATAAACATAGGGAGGACGAAGATGACCTAAATGTTAATCCAATTACACAAAAGCACTTACTGGATGCACAAGATTGGTTAAAACCCTAAAATGGACTAGAATAACCCTAGGGAGGACGAAAATGACCTAAATGTTAATCCAATCACACAAATGTACTTATTGGATGCACAAGATTGGTTGAAAACCCTAAATGGAAAAGAATAAGCAGAAGAATGATGAATGTAGCCTAAATGTTAATCCAATGACACAAACGAACTTTTTGGATGCACAAGATTGGTTAAAAGCCCTAAATTAACTAGAATAAGTGGAACGATGACGAAAATGACCTAAATAATAATCCAATGACACAAACACACTTATTAGAAGTACAAGATTAGTTAAAAACAAAAATGGACGTAAATCTTAATCCAATTATACAAAAGCACTTATTGGATGCAGAAGAATCGTTCAAACCCCTAAAGGGACATTAATAACAATAGGGAAGATGAAAATGACCTAAATGTTCATCCAAGGACCAAAATGCATGTATTGGAATCACATCTTTGGTTAAAAACCCTAAATAAATTAGAATAAGCCTAGCAATGATAAAAGTTACCTAAATGTTTATCCAATAACCAAATCAACTATATAGGATGCACAAGATTTGTTAAAAACCTTACATGGACTAAAATAATCCTATGGAGGATGAAAATGCCCTAATGTTAATCCAATGACACAAGCACTTATTGGATGCACAAGATAAGCTAAAAACACTAAATGGATTAAAATAAGCATAGGAAAGACGAAAATGACTTAAATCTCATTCCAATGACACAAACACTTATTAGTTGCACAAGATAGGGTAAAAACACAAAATGGACTAGAATAACCCTAGGGAGTTCAAAAATGACCTAAATGTTAACCTAATTACACCATCACACTTATCAGATGCACAAGATTGGGTGAAAACCCAAAATGGAAAGAATAAATGGAAGAATGACGAAAATGACCTAAATATAAATCCAATGACACAAAAGAACTTATTAGATGCACAAGTTTGGTTAAAAACCCTAAATGGACATCAATAACCTTAGAGAGGATGAAAATGACTTAAATGTTAATTTAAAAACACAAACATACTTATTGGATGCACAAGAATGGTTAAAAACCCTAAATGTTAATCCAACGACATAAAAGCACTTATTGGATGTACAACATTGGTTAAAAACCCAAAACGAACTAGAATAACCCTAGGGAAAACCAATATGACCAAATTGTTAATCCCATTAAACATACGCACTTATTAGATGCACAAGATCGGTTAAAAACATTCATTTGTGTCCTTGGATTAACATTTAGGTCATTTTCGTCCTCCCGAGGCTTATTCTTGTCCGATTAGGGTTTTTAACCAATATTTTGCATCCAATATGTGTGTTTGTATCATTGGATGAACATTTTCCTCCTCTATAGACTTATTCTTAGCTAATTAGGGTTTTTAAACAATCTTGTGCATCCAATTAGTTCATTTGTGTCATTGGATTATCATTTAGGTCATTTTTTATGTTCCCTAAACTTATTCTTAGGCAGTTAGGGTTTTTATCCAATCTTGTGCATCCAATAGGGGTGTTTTTGTCATTGGATGAACATTTATTTCATTTTCGTCCTCCCAAGTCTTATTCTTCTCCAATTAGAGTTTTTAAGAATCTTGGTCATCCAATAAGTTAATTTGTTTCGTTGGATGAACATTTATGTCATTTTTGTCCTTACTAGGCTGATTCTTGTTCTATTAGGGTTTTTATCCAATCTTGTGCATCCAATAGGTGTGTTTGTGTCATCGTATGAACATTTAGATCATTTTCATCCTCCCTTACCTTGTTCTTGTCCAATTAGAGTTTTAACCAATCTTCTGCATCGAATTGGTGTGTTTGTGTCATTGGATGAACATTTAGGTCATTTTCATCGTCCCTATTCTTATTCTTGTCCAATTAGGGTTTTTAAGCAATATTATGCATCCAATAAGTTTATTTGTGTCATTGGATTAACATTTAGGACATTTTGGTACTCCCTAGGCTTTTTCATGTCCAATTAGTTTTTTTTACCAATATTATGCATCCAATAGGTGTGTTTGTATCATTGGATTAATATTTAGGTCATTTTTCGTCTTCCCTAACTTATTCTTGGGCAATTAGGGGTTTTAACTTATCTTGTGCATCTAATAGGTGTGTTTGTGTAATTGGATTAACATTAAGGTCGTTCTCGTCCTCCCTACGCTTATTCTTGTCTAATTAGGGTTTTTAACCAATCTTGTCCATCCAATAGGTGTGTTCGTGACATAGGATGAACATTTAGGTCTTTTTCGTCATCCCTAGGCTTATACTTGTCCAATTAGGATTTTTAACCAATCTTGTGCATCCAATAGGTGTGTTTGTTTCATTGGATGAATATTTAGACCTTTTTTGTCCTCCCTAGTCTTATTCTTGTCCAATTGGGGTTTTGAAGTGATCTTTTGCATCCAATACGCGTGTGTGTGTTATTGGAGGAACATTTAGGTCATTTTGTTTTACCTCCCTAGGCTTTTTCTTGTACAATTAGAGTTTTTAATCAATCTTGTTCATCCAATAGGTATGTTTGTGTCATTTGATGAACATTTAGGTCATTTTCTTGTTCCCTAGTCTTATTCTTGTTCAATTATGGTTTTTAAGCAATCTTTTGCATCCAATAAGTTCATTTGTGTTGTTGAATTAACATTTATGTCATTTTCGTCATCCCTAGGCTTATTTTTGTTCTATTAGGGTTTTTAACCAATCTTGTTCATCAGATTGGTGTGTGTCTATAATTGGATTAACTTTTAGGTCATTTTCGTCTTCCCTATGTTTATTCTTGTCAAATTTGGGTTTTTAACCAATATTGTGCATCCAATATGTGTGTTTGCGTCATTGGATGAACCTTAAGGTCATTTTCGTCCTCCCTAAGTCTATTCTTGTCCAATTAGGATTTTGAACCAATCTTGTGCATTCAATTTGTGTGTGTTGTGTCATTGGATGTACATTTAGGTCATTTTCGTGTTCCCTAAGCTTATTCTTGTCCAATTAGGGTTTTAACCAATCTTGTGCATCCAATTGGTGTGTTTGTGTACTTTGATTAACATTTAGGTCATTTTCATCATCCCTACTCTTATTCTCGTTCAATTAGTGGTTTTCCAATCTAGTGCATCCAACAGGTGTGTTTGTGTCATTGGATGAACATTTAGGTCATTTTCGCCCTTCATAGGCTTATTCTTGGCTAATTAGGGTTTTTAACCAATCTTGTGCGTCCAATAAGTTCATTTGTGTCATCGGATTAATATTTAGGTCATTATTGTCCCCCATAGATTTATTCTTGGGCCATTAGGGTTTTTAACCAATTTTGTGCTTCCAATAGGTGTATATGTGTCATTGGATGTATATTTAGGTCATTTTTGTCCTCCCTCGTCTGATTCTTGTCTAATTAGGGTTTTTAACCAATCTTGTGCATCCAATAAGTTCATTTGTGTCATAGGATTAACATTTAGGTCATTTGCGTCCTCCCTAGGCTTATTATTGTCCAATTAGGGTTTTTAACTAGTCTTGTGCATCCAATAGGTTTGTTTGTGTCATTGGATGAACATTTAGGTCATTTTCGTCCTCCCTACACTTATTCTTGCTGAATTAGGGTTTTTAACCTATCTTGTGTATCCAATAGTTGTGTTTGTGTCATTCGATGAATATTTAGGTCATTTTCGTCGTCCCTAGGCTTATTCTTGTCCAATTAGGGTTTTTAACTTGTCTTGTGCATCCAATATGTTCATTTGTGTCATTGGATTAACAAAGTCTAGTTGGGAAATTAATATATCTAACTCATATTCGACATGATATTGGATATGCTGTAAGCATGGCAAGTTGCTACATGACAAGTCTTACTAATATTCACATAAAAGCTGTGAACAAAATTCTATAGTACCTTAAGGGTACACCGGGTAGAGGTCTTCACTTCAAGAAAAATTTAAATAGAGTGGTTGAAGTATACACTGACTCAGATTGGGCTGAATGTGCATTTGACAGAAAGTCAAGTACCGGCTATTGCTCTTTTGTGTGGGGAAACATGGTCGCTTGGAGAAGTAAGAAACAGTCGGTGGTGGCTAGAAGTAGTGCTTAAGCTGAATTGAGAGCCATGGCACAAGGCATTTGTGAAGGGATATGGCTGAAGAAGATATTGGATGAAATTATAGTTCCAACCAATTACACCATGAGGTTATATTGTGACAACAAAGCTGCCATCAGCACCGCAAAGAACCTGATTGACCATGATAGAACAAAACATGTCGTAATTGACCGATATTTCATAAAGGAGAAAATTGATAATGGTAGTATAAGTATTGATCATGTACCATTGTGTAATCAAACAGCAGACATCCTAACGAAAGCTCTCACAAGAAAATATCATATCTAATATGGGCATGATAGATATCTACCACCCAGATTGAGGGGGAGTGTTGATTAGGAGATCAAAAATCATAATCATAAGATTCTGATATGGATAGTTATTAGTATGTATTAATTAGGATTTCAATTTTATTTTTATTTCCTTTTAGGATAGTATTTATAGGGAATCAGTTTGTTAATTACCACCTCTATTATGATTACGCATAATTATATTACTTATACTATTTATACTTATGTAATTAGTTTCATTATCAAGTGAATAAACAATTGCTTTTTCGCATCTAGTAAATATCATCGATAAACTCTTGTATAAATCTAAAATCGCCGCCCTCGGTGCCTCCCCCTCTTGGGTTGTCGTTGCCTGAACCACCACTGCTAGCGTTGTTGATCACTTCTTATTTTTCACCAAAACCACTGTCACCGTCGTTGTTATCCATAAGGACCACCTTCTATGGGGTATTGTGCACCATGGTTGAATGAGTTGGGTCGCAAAATGGGTCATACATAAATTGGAAACAAAATGTTAGTGCCCCTTTAAGTTTGGAGCCCAAAACCCCACTAGGCTGTGGAACCCTAAACAAGAGCTCTAGATACCATGAAGAAAGTAAAAAGAAAAATACTTTCATATGTTATTACTATAATCCTAAGTTGTTTATATAGGAAAAAAATTATAAAAGTAATAATGACAAAATCATAAAACTAAAATAAACAAAATAATATAAAATAAAAGAGAATTAAATCTGAATTCCCTTTATTTTTCAACAAGAACATTTATCTCAATTTGATCAAATATGCTCCAATTTCTTTAAAACCTGGTAGCCCTCCAAGTGAGGCTTAATATTTTCATTGCTAGCTTTTGTAACTATTTGCTCTCTCCAACATAATTTTTCCAACCAGAGAGATGTTAAAACATAAGTAAAATAAAAATCAAGAACTACATCTTTGCTGACATGCTCATTCCAAAACATAAGTAAAATAAAAATCAAGAACTACATCTTTGTTGACATGCTCATTCCAAAATTATGAACATTGGTACGAAGCATTAAGGCTTACCAGGTTGCTTCTTTTCCATATTGCAAGCTCCGTAAACAGAGTCTACTAGTTGTCTTTAATCAATCAAGTTGTTGATCAATGGTAAATCTGATCCATCTAAATGGGACGCACTTATTGGAAGCATAAGTTTGTTTGAAAACCCTAAATGAATTATAATAAGCCTAAGGAGGACAAAAATGATCTAAATGTGAATCCAATAACACAAACACACTTATTTGCTGAACAAGATTGGATAATAACCGTAAATGGACTAGAATAAATCAAAGAATGACGAAAATGACCTAAAATTTAAGCCAATGAGACAAAAACACTTATTGGATGCACAAGTTTGGTTAAAAATCCTAAACTGATTAGAATAAGCACATTGAGGACAAAAATAACCTAAATATTTATCCAATGACACAAACTCACTTATTGGATGCTCACGATCAGTTAAAAATCGTTAATGGATTAGAAAAAGCCTAGGGAGGACAAAAAATGACCTAAATGTTATTTCAATGAAAAAAATGCACGTAATTGATGCAAAAGTTTAATTAAAAAGTCTAAATAGACTAGAATAACCAAAGAAAGGACGAGAATGACCTAGAAGTTCATCCAATGACACAAGGACATATTCAATACACAAAATTAGTTAAAAACCCTAAATGGATTCGAATAAGGCTGTGGAAGATGAAAATGACCGAAATACTAATTCAATGACACAAAAGAACTTAATGAATGTACAAGATTGGATAAGAAACCTAAACGAACTAGAAAAACCCTAGGACGTACGAAAATGACCTAAATATTAATCAAATAACTCAATTGAACTTATTAGATGAACAAGATTGGTTAAAAACCCTAAATGGACTAAATTTAATCGAATAATGAGGAAAATGACCTAAATGTAATCCAATGACACAAAAGCACTTATTGCATGCACAAGTTTGGTTTAATACCTTAAATGGTTTAGAATAAGTCTACTAAGGACAAAAACGACCTTAATGTTAATCCAATTACAAAAACACACTTATTGGATGCTCAAGATTAGTTAAAAATCCTTAATGGACAAGAATAAGCCTATGGAGGACAAAATAACCTAAATGTTAATATAATAACACAATCGAACTTATAGAATACACAAGATTGGTTAAAAACCCTAAATGGACTGGAATAATCCTAGGGAGGACGAAAATGACCTAAATGCTCAACGAATAACACAAGCACTTGTTGGATAAAAACCCTAAATGGATTAGAATAAGCATAGGGAGGATGTGAATGACTAAAATGTTAATCCAATGACACAAAAGAACTTATTGAATGCACAGGGTTGGGTAAAAACCATAAACAGACTAGAATAACCAAAGGGAGTACAAAAATGACCTAAATAATAATCCAATGACACAACTGAACTTATTAAATGAACAAGATTAATGAAAAACGCTAAATAGACTAGAATAAATCAAAGAATGACAAAAATGACCTAAATGATAATCCGAGGACACAAAAGCACTTATTGGATGTACAAGTTTGTTGAAAAACCCTAAATGGATTAGAATAAGCCTATAGAGGACAAAAATGACCTAAATGTTAATCCAATGACACAAACGCACTTATTGGATGCACAAGATTGGCTAAAACTCTAAATGGATAAGAATATGCCTAGGGAGCACAAAAATGACCTAACTGCTCATCTAATGACACAAACACACCTATTGGATGCTCAAGATTGGGTAAACACGCTAAATGGATGAGAACAACCGTAGTGAGGAAGAAAATGATAAAAATGTTAATCTAATGAAACAAACGCACTTATTAGATGCACAAGATTGGTTCAAAACCCTAAATGGACTAGAGTAACCCTAGAAATGATTAAAATTACCTAATTGTAAATCCAAATACACAAATACACGTATTAGATATACAAGATAGATTAAAAATCCTACATCGATACAAATAAGGCTGTGTAGGACGAAAATAAACAAAATGCTAATCTAATGACACAAAAGAACTGATGGGATGCACAAGATTAGTTAAGAGTCCTAAACGTACTAGAAAAACCCTAGGAAGTATGAAAATGACCTAAATATTAATCCAATGACTCATACGAACATATTAGATGAACAAGGTTGGTTAAAAAACCTAAATGGACTAGAATTAATCGAAGAACGAGGAAAATGACCTAAATGTAATCCAATGACACAAAAGCACTTATTGGATGCACAAGTTTGGTTAAATACTCTAAATAGATTAGAATAAGCCTACTAAGGACAAAAATGACCTAAATGTTAATCCAACTACAAAAACTTCCTTATTGGTCGCTCAAGATTAGTTAAAAAATTCTTAGTGAACTAGAATAAGCCTATGGAGGACAAAAATGACTTAAATGTTAAAATAAGACACAATCGAACTTATAGCATGCACAAGATTAGTTAAAATCCTAAATGGACTAGAATAACCCTTGGGAGGACGAAAATGACCTAACTGTTCAATGAATGAGACATGCACTTATTGGATACACTAAATTGGTTAAAAACACTAAATGAATTAGAATAAGCCTAAGGAGGACGTAAATGACTAAAATGCTAATCCAATGACACAAAAGAACTTATCGAATGCACAAGATTGGGTAAAAATCCTAAACAGACTAGGATAACCCAAAGGAGTACGAAAATGACCTAAATAATAATCCAATGACACAACTGAACTTATTAGATGCACAAGATTGGATAAAAACCCTAAATAGACTATAATATATCAAAGAATGATAAAAATGACTTAAATGTTAATCCAATAACTCAAAAGCACTTATTGGATGTACAAGTTTGTTTACAAACCCTAAATTGATTAGAATAAGTCTATTGGGGACAAAAATGACCTAAATGTTTATCCAATGACACAAACGTACTTATTGGATGCTCAAGATTAGTTAAAATTCCTTAATGGACTAAAATAAGCCTTGAGAGGACAAAAATGACCTAAATGTTAATCCAATGACACAAACACACTTATTGGATGCACATAATTGGTTAAAATCCTAAATCAATAAGAATATCCCTAGGGACAACAAAAATTACCTACATGTGTATCCAATGACACAAACACACCTATTGAATGTGCAACATTGGTTAAGCACGCTAAATGGATGAGAATGACTGTAGGGAGGATGAAAATGACAAAAATGTTAATCTAATGACACAAACACACTTATTGGATATACAAGATTGGTTAAAAACCCTAAATGGACTAGAATAATCCAATAGACGACATAAGTGACATAAATCTTAATCCAATGATACAACACACTTGTTGGATGCTCAAGAGTGGTTAAAAACCCTAAATGAATTACAATAAACATAGGGAGGACGAAGATGACCTAAATGTTAATCCAATTACACAAAAGCACTTACTGGATGCACAAGATTGGTTAAAACCCTAAAATGGACTAGAATAACCCTAGGGAGGACGAAAATGACCTAAATGTTAATCCAATCACACAAATGTACTTATTGGATGCACAAGATTGGTTGAAAACCCTAAATGGAAAAGAATAAGCAGAAGAATGATGAATGTAGCCTAAATGTTAATCCAATGACACAAACGAACTTTTTGGATGCACAAGATTGGTTAAAAGCCCTAAATTAACTAGAATAAGTGGAACGATGACGAAAATGACCTAAATAATAATCCAATGACACAAACACACTTATTAGAAGTACAAGATTAGTTAAAAACAAAAATGGACGTAAATCTTAATCCAATTATACAAAAGCACTTATTGGATGCAGAAGAATCGTTCAAACCCCTAAAGGGACATTAATAACAATAGGGAAGATGAAAATGACCTAAATGTTCATCCAAGGACCAAAATGCATGTATTGGAATCACATCTTTGGTTAAAAACCCTAAATAAATTAGAATAAGCCTAGCAATGATAAAAGTTACCTAAATGTTTATCCAATAACCAAATCAACTATATAGGATGCACAAGATTTGTTAAAAACCTTACATGGACTAAAATAATCCTATGGAGGATGAAAATGCCCTAATGTTAATCCAATGACACAAGCACTTATTGGATGCACAAGATAAGCTAAAAACACTAAATGGATTAAAATAAGCATAGGAAAGACGAAAATGACTTAAATCTCATTCCAATGACACAAACACTTATTAGTTGCACAAGATAGGGTAAAAACACAAAATGGACTAGAATAACCCTAGGGAGTTCAAAAATGACCTAAATGTTAACCTAATTACACCATCACACTTATCAGATGCACAAGATTGGGTGAAAACCCAAAATGGAAAGAATAAATGGAAGAATGACGAAAATGACCTAAATATAAATCCAATGACACAAAAGAACTTATTAGATGCACAAGTTTGGTTAAAAACCCTAAATGGACATCAATAACCTTAGAGAGGATGAAAATGACTTAAATGTTAATTTAAAAACACAAACATACTTATTGGATGCACAAGAATGGTTAAAAACCCTAAATGTTAATCCAACGACATAAAAGCACTTATTGGATGTACAACATTGGTTAAAAACCCAAAACGAACTAGAATAACCCTAGGGAAAACCAATATGACCAAATTGTTAATCCCATTAAACATACGCACTTATTAGATGCACAAGATCGGTTAAAAACATTCATTTGTGTCCTTGGATTAACATTTAGGTCATTTTCGTCCTCCCGAGGCTTATTCTTGTCCGATTAGGGTTTTTAACCAATATTTTGCATCCAATATGTGTGTTTGTATCATTGGATGAACATTTTCCTCCTCTATAGACTTATTCTTAGCTAATTAGGGTTTTTAAACAATCTTGTGCATCCAATTAGTTCATTTGTGTCATTGGATTATCATTTAGGTCATTTTTTATGTTCCCTAAACTTATTCTTAGGCAGTTAGGGTTTTTATCCAATCTTGTGCATCCAATAGGGGTGTTTTTGTCATTGGATGAACATTTATTTCATTTTCGTCCTCCCAAGTCTTATTCTTCTCCAATTAGAGTTTTTAAGAATCTTGGTCATCCAATAAGTTAATTTGTTTCGTTGGATGAACATTTATGTCATTTTTGTCCTTACTAGGCTGATTCTTGTTCTATTAGGGTTTTTATCCAATCTTGTGCATCCAATAGGTGTGTTTGTGTCATCGTATGAACATTTAGATCATTTTCATCCTCCCTTACCTTGTTCTTGTCCAATTAGAGTTTTAACCAATCTTCTGCATCGAATTGGTGTGTTTGTGTCATTGGATGAACATTTAGGTCATTTTCATCGTCCCTATTCTTATTCTTGTCCAATTAGGGTTTTTAAGCAATATTATGCATCCAATAAGTTTATTTGTGTCATTGGATTAACATTTAGGACATTTTGGTACTCCCTAGGCTTTTTCATGTCCAATTAGTTTTTTTTACCAATATTATGCATCCAATAGGTGTGTTTGTATCATTGGATTAATATTTAGGTCATTTTTCGTCTTCCCTAACTTATTCTTGGGCAATTAGGGGTTTTAACTTATCTTGTGCATCTAATAGGTGTGTTTGTGTAATTGGATTAACATTAAGGTCGTTCTCGTCCTCCCTACGCTTATTCTTGTCTAATTAGGGTTTTTAACCAATCTTGTCCATCCAATAGGTGTGTTCGTGACATAGGATGAACATTTAGGTCTTTTTCGTCATCCCTAGGCTTATACTTGTCCAATTAGGATTTTTAACCAATCTTGTGCATCCAATAGGTGTGTTTGTTTCATTGGATGAATATTTAGACCTTTTTTGTCCTCCCTAGTCTTATTCTTGTCCAATTGGGGTTTTGAAGTGATCTTTTGCATCCAATACGCGTGTGTGTGTTATTGGAGGAACATTTAGGTCATTTTGTTTTACCTCCCTAGGCTTTTTCTTGTACAATTAGAGTTTTTAATCAATCTTGTTCATCCAATAGGTATGTTTGTGTCATTTGATGAACATTTAGGTCATTTTCTTGTTCCCTAGTCTTATTCTTGTTCAATTATGGTTTTTAAGCAATCTTTTGCATCCAATAAGTTCATTTGTGTTGTTGAATTAACATTTATGTCATTTTCGTCATCCCTAGGCTTATTTTTGTTCTATTAGGGTTTTTAACCAATCTTGTTCATCAGATTGGTGTGTGTCTATAATTGGATTAACTTTTAGGTCATTTTCGTCTTCCCTATGTTTATTCTTGTCAAATTTGGGTTTTTAACCAATATTGTGCATCCAATATGTGTGTTTGCGTCATTGGATGAACCTTAAGGTCATTTTCGTCCTCCCTAAGTCTATTCTTGTCCAATTAGGATTTTGAACCAATCTTGTGCATTCAATTTGTGTGTGTTGTGTCATTGGATGTACATTTAGGTCATTTTCGTGTTCCCTAAGCTTATTCTTGTCCAATTAGGGTTTTAACCAATCTTGTGCATCCAATTGGTGTGTTTGTGTACTTTGATTAACATTTAGGTCATTTTCATCATCCCTACTCTTATTCTCGTTCAATTAGTGGTTTTCCAATCTAGTGCATCCAACAGGTGTGTTTGTGTCATTGGATGAACATTTAGGTCATTTTCGCCCTTCATAGGCTTATTCTTGGCTAATTAGGGTTTTTAACCAATCTTGTGCGTCCAATAAGTTCATTTGTGTCATCGGATTAATATTTAGGTCATTATTGTCCCCCATAGATTTATTCTTGGGCCATTAGGGTTTTTAACCAATTTTGTGCTTCCAATAGGTGTATATGTGTCATTGGATGTATATTTAGGTCATTTTTGTCCTCCCTCGTCTGATTCTTGTCTAATTAGGGTTTTTAACCAATCTTGTGCATCCAATAAGTTCATTTGTGTCATAGGATTAACATTTAGGTCATTTGCGTCCTCCCTAGGCTTATTATTGTCCAATTAGGGTTTTTAACTAGTCTTGTGCATCCAATAGGTTTGTTTGTGTCATTGGATGAACATTTAGGTCATTTTCGTCCTCCCTACACTTATTCTTGCTGAATTAGGGTTTTTAACCTATCTTGTGTATCCAATAGTTGTGTTTGTGTCATTCGATGAATATTTAGGTCATTTTCGTCGTCCCTAGGCTTATTCTTGTCCAATTAGGGTTTTTAACTTGTCTTGTGCATCCAATATGTTCATTTGTGTCATTGGATTAACAAAGTCTAGTTGGGAAATTAATATATCTAACTCATATTCGACATGATATTGGATATGCTGTAAGCATGGCAAGTTGCTACATGACAAGTCTTACTAATATTCACATAAAAGCTGTGAACAAAATTCTATAGTACCTTAAGGGTACACCGGGTAGAGGTCTTCACTTCAAGAAAAATTTAAATAGAGTGGTTGAAGTATACACTGACTCAGATTGGGCTGAATGTGCATTTGACAGAAAGTCAAGTACCGGCTATTGCTCTTTTGTGTGGGGAAACATGGTCGCTTGGAGAAGTAAGAAACAGTCGGTGGTGGCTAGAAGTAGTGCTTAAGCTGAATTGAGAGCCATGGCACAAGGCATTTGTGAAGGGATATGGCTGAAGAAGATATTGGATGAAATTATAGTTCCAACCAATTACACCATGAGGTTATATTGTGACAACAAAGCTGCCATCAGCACCGCAAAGAACCTGATTGACCATGATAGAACAAAACATGTCGTAATTGACCGATATTTCATAAAGGAGAAAATTGATAATGGTAGTATAAGTATTGATCATGTACCATTGTGTAATCAAACAGCAGACATCCTAACGAAAGCTCTCACAAGAAAATATCATATCTAATATGGGCATGATAGATATCTACCACCCAGATTGAGGGGGAGTGTTGATTAGGAGATCAAAAATCATAATCATAAGATTCTGATATGGATAGTTATTAGTATGTATTAATTAGGATTTCAATTTTATTTTTATTTCCTTTTAGGATAGTATTTATAGGGAATCAGTTTGTTAATTACCACCTCTATTATGATTACGCATAATTATATTACTTATACTATTTATACTTATGTAATTAGTTTCATTATCAAGTGAATAAACAATTGCTTTTTCGCATCTAGTAAATATCATCGATAAACTCTTGTATAAATCTAAAATCGCCGCCCTCGGTGCCTCCCCCTCTTGGGTTGTCGTTGCCTGAACCACCACTGCTAGCGTTGTTGATCACTTCTTATTTTTCACCAAAACCACTATCACCGTCGTTGTTATCCATAAGGACCACCTTCTATGGGGTATTGTGCACCATGGTTGAATGAGTTGGGTCGCAAAATGGGTCATACATAAATTGGAAACAAAATGTTAGTGCCCCTTTAAGTTTGGAGCCCAAAACCCCACTAGGCTGTGGAACCCTAAACAAGAGCTCTAGATACCATGAAGAAAGTAAAAAGAAAAATACTTTCATATGTTATTACTATAATCCTAAGTTGTTTATATAGGAAAAAAATTATAAAAGTAATAATGACAAAATCATAAAACTAAAATAAACAAAATAATATAAAATAAAAGAGAATTAAATCTGAATTCCCTTTATTTTTCAACAAGAACATTTATCTCAATTTGATCAAATATGCTCCAATTTCTTTAAAACCTGGTAGCCCTCCAAGTGAGGCTTAATATTTTCATTGCTAGCTTTTGTAACTATTTGCTCTCTCCAACATAATTTTTCCAACCAGAGAGATGTTAAAACATAAGTAAAATAAAAATCAAGAACTACATCTTTGCTGACATGCTCATTCCAAAACATAAGTAAAATAAAAATCAAGAACTACATCTTTGTTGACATGCTCATTCCAAAATTATGAACATTGGTACGAAGCATTAAGGCTTACCAGGTTGCTTCTTTTCCATATTGCAAGCTCCGTAAACAGAGTCTACTAGTTGTCTTTAATCAATCAAGTTGTTGATCAATGGTAAATCTGATCCATCTAAATGGGACGCACTTATTGGAAGCATAAGTTTGTTTGAAAACCCTAAATGAATTATAATAAGCCTAAGGAGGACAAAAATGATCTAAATGTGAATCCAATAACACAAACACACTTATTTGCTGAACAAGATTGGATAATAACCGTAAATGGACTAGAATAAATCAAAGAATGACGAAAATGACCTAAAATTTAAGCCAATGAGACAAAAACACTTATTGGATGCACAAGTTTGGTTAAAAATCCTAAACTGATTAGAATAAGCACATTGAGGACAAAAATAACCTAAATATTTATCCAATGACACAAACTCACTTATTGGATGCTCACGATCAGTTAAAAATCGTTAATGGATTAGAAAAAGCCTAGGGAGGACAAAAAATGACCTAAATGTTATTTCAATGAAAAAAATGCACGTAATTGATGCAAAAGTTTAATTAAAAAGTCTAAATAGACTAGAATAACCAAAGAAAGGACGAGAATGACCTAGAAGTTCATCCAATGACACAAGGACATATTCAATACACAAAATTAGTTAAAAACCCTAAATGGATTCGAATAAGGCTGTGGAAGATGAAAATGACCGAAATACTAATTCAATGACACAAAAGAACTTAATGAATGTACAAGATTGGATAAGAAACCTAAACGAACTAGAAAAACCCTAGGACGTACGAAAATGACCTAAATATTAATCAAATAACTCAATTGAACTTATTAGATGAACAAGATTGGTTAAAAACCCTAAATGGACTAAATTTAATCGAATAATGAGGAAAATGACCTAAATGTAATCCAATGACACAAAAGCACTTATTGCATGCACAAGTTTGGTTTAATACCTTAAATGGTTTAGAATAAGTCTACTAAGGACAAAAACGACCTTAATGTTAATCCAATTACAAAAACACACTTATTGGATGCTCAAGATTAGTTAAAAATCCTTAATGGACAAGAATAAGCCTATGGAGGACAAAATAACCTAAATGTTAATATAATAACACAATCGAACTTATAGAATACACAAGATTGGTTAAAAACCCTAAATGGACTGGAATAATCCTAGGGAGGACGAAAATGACCTAAATGCTCAACGAATAACACAAGCACTTGTTGGATAAAAACCCTAAATGGATTAGAATAAGCATAGGGAGGATGTGAATGACTAAAATGTTAATCCAATGACACAAAAGAACTTATTGAATGCACAGGGTTGGGTAAAAACCATAAACAGACTAGAATAACCAAAGGGAGTACAAAAATGACCTAAATAATAATCCAATGACACAACTGAACTTATTAAATGAACAAGATTAATGAAAAACGCTAAATAGACTAGAATAAATCAAAGAATGACAAAAATGACCTAAATGATAATCCGAGGACACAAAAGCACTTATTGGATGTACAAGTTTGTTGAAAAACCCTAAATGGATTAGAATAAGCCTATAGAGGACAAAAATGACCTAAATGTTAATCCAATGACACAAACGCACTTATTGGATGCACAAGATTGGCTAAAACTCTAAATGGATAAGAATATGCCTAGGGAGCACAAAAATGACCTAACTGCTCATCTAATGACACAAACACACCTATTGGATGCTCAAGATTGGGTAAACACGCTAAATGGATGAGAACAACCGTAGTGAGGAAGAAAATGATAAAAATGTTAATCTAATGAAACAAACGCACTTATTAGATGCACAAGATTGGTTCAAAACCCTAAATGGACTAGAGTAACCCTAGAAATGATTAAAATTACCTAATTGTAAATCCAAATACACAAATACACGTATTAGATATACAAGATAGATTAAAAATCCTACATCGATACAAATAAGGCTGTGTAGGACGAAAATAAACAAAATGCTAATCTAATGACACAAAAGAACTGATGGGATGCACAAGATTAGTTAAGAGTCCTAAACGTACTAGAAAAACCCTAGGAAGTATGAAAATGACCTAAATATTAATCCAATGACTCATACGAACATATTAGATGAACAAGGTTGGTTAAAAAACCTAAATGGACTAGAATTAATCGAAGAACGAGGAAAATGACCTAAATGTAATCCAATGACACAAAAGCACTTATTGGATGCACAAGTTTGGTTAAATACTCTAAATAGATTAGAATAAGCCTACTAAGGACAAAAATGACCTAAATGTTAATCCAACTACAAAAACTTCCTTATTGGTCGCTCAAGATTAGTTAAAAAATTCTTAGTGAACTAGAATAAGCCTATGGAGGACAAAAATGACTTAAATGTTAAAATAAGACACAATCGAACTTATAGCATGCACAAGATTAGTTAAAATCCTAAATGGACTAGAATAACCCTTGGGAGGACGAAAATGACCTAACTGTTCAATGAATGAGACATGCACTTATTGGATACACTAAATTGGTTAAAAACACTAAATGAATTAGAATAAGCCTAAGGAGGACGTAAATGACTAAAATGCTAATCCAATGACACAAAAGAACTTATCGAATGCACAAGATTGGGTAAAAATCCTAAACAGACTAGGATAACCCAAAGGAGTACGAAAATGACCTAAATAATAATCCAATGACACAACTGAACTTATTAGATGCACAAGATTGGATAAAAACCCTAAATAGACTATAATATATCAAAGAATGATAAAAATGACTTAAATGTTAATCCAATAACTCAAAAGCACTTATTGGATGTACAAGTTTGTTTACAAACCCTAAATTGATTAGAATAAGTCTATTGGGGACAAAAATGACCTAAATGTTTATCCAATGACACAAACGTACTTATTGGATGCTCAAGATTAGTTAAAATTCCTTAATGGACTAAAATAAGCCTTGAGAGGACAAAAATGACCTAAATGTTAATCCAATGACACAAACACACTTATTGGATGCACATAATTGGTTAAAATCCTAAATCAATAAGAATATCCCTAGGGACAACAAAAATTACCTACATGTGTATCCAATGACACAAACACACCTATTGAATGTGCAACATTGGTTAAGCACGCTAAATGGATGAGAATGACTGTAGGGAGGATGAAAATGACAAAAATGTTAATCTAATGACACAAACACACTTATTGGATATACAAGATTGGTTAAAAACCCTAAATGGACTAGAATAATCCAATAGACGACATAAGTGACATAAATCTTAATCCAATGATACAACACACTTGTTGGATGCTCAAGAGTGGTTAAAAACCCTAAATGAATTACAATAAACATAGGGAGGACGAAGATGACCTAAATGTTAATCCAATTACACAAAAGCACTTACTGGATGCACAAGATTGGTTAAAACCCTAAAATGGACTAGAATAACCCTAGGGAGGACGAAAATGACCTAAATGTTAATCCAATCACACAAATGTACTTATTGGATGCACAAGATTGGTTGAAAACCCTAAATGGAAAAGAATAAGCAGAAGAATGATGAATGTAGCCTAAATGTTAATCCAATGACACAAACGAACTTTTTGGATGCACAAGATTGGTTAAAAGCCCTAAATTAACTAGAATAAGTGGAACGATGACGAAAATGACCTAAATAATAATCCAATGACACAAACACACTTATTAGAAGTACAAGATTAGTTAAAAACAAAAATGGACGTAAATCTTAATCCAATTATACAAAAGCACTTATTGGATGCAGAAGAATCGTTCAAACCCCTAAAGGGACATTAATAACAATAGGGAAGATGAAAATGACCTAAATGTTCATCCAAGGACCAAAATGCATGTATTGGAATCACATCTTTGGTTAAAAACCCTAAATAAATTAGAATAAGCCTAGCAATGATAAAAGTTACCTAAATGTTTATCCAATAACCAAATCAACTATATAGGATGCACAAGATTTGTTAAAAACCTTACATGGACTAAAATAATCCTATGGAGGATGAAAATGCCCTAATGTTAATCCAATGACACAAGCACTTATTGGATGCACAAGATAAGCTAAAAACACTAAATGGATTAAAATAAGCATAGGAAAGACGAAAATGACTTAAATCTCATTCCAATGACACAAACACTTATTAGTTGCACAAGATAGGGTAAAAACACAAAATGGACTAGAATAACCCTAGGGAGTTCAAAAATGACCTAAATGTTAACCTAATTACACCATCACACTTATCAGATGCACAAGATTGGGTGAAAACCCAAAATGGAAAGAATAAATGGAAGAATGACGAAAATGACCTAAATATAAATCCAATGACACAAAAGAACTTATTAGATGCACAAGTTTGGTTAAAAACCCTAAATGGACATCAATAACCTTAGAGAGGATGAAAATGACTTAAATGTTAATTTAAAAACACAAACATACTTATTGGATGCACAAGAATGGTTAAAAACCCTAAATGTTAATCCAACGACATAAAAGCACTTATTGGATGTACAACATTGGTTAAAAACCCAAAACGAACTAGAATAACCCTAGGGAAAACCAATATGACCAAATTGTTAATCCCATTAAACATACGCACTTATTAGATGCACAAGATCGGTTAAAAACATTCATTTGTGTCCTTGGATTAACATTTAGGTCATTTTCGTCCTCCCGAGGCTTATTCTTGTCCGATTAGGGTTTTTAACCAATATTTTGCATCCAATATGTGTGTTTGTATCATTGGATGAACATTTTCCTCCTCTATAGACTTATTCTTAGCTAATTAGGGTTTTTAAACAATCTTGTGCATCCAATTAGTTCATTTGTGTCATTGGATTATCATTTAGGTCATTTTTTATGTTCCCTAAACTTATTCTTAGGCAGTTAGGGTTTTTATCCAATCTTGTGCATCCAATAGGGGTGTTTTTGTCATTGGATGAACATTTATTTCATTTTCGTCCTCCCAAGTCTTATTCTTCTCCAATTAGAGTTTTTAAGAATCTTGGTCATCCAATAAGTTAATTTGTTTCGTTGGATGAACATTTATGTCATTTTTGTCCTTACTAGGCTGATTCTTGTTCTATTAGGGTTTTTATCCAATCTTGTGCATCCAATAGGTGTGTTTGTGTCATCGTATGAACATTTAGATCATTTTCATCCTCCCTTACCTTGTTCTTGTCCAATTAGAGTTTTAACCAATCTTCTGCATCGAATTGGTGTGTTTGTGTCATTGGATGAACATTTAGGTCATTTTCATCGTCCCTATTCTTATTCTTGTCCAATTAGGGTTTTTAAGCAATATTATGCATCCAATAAGTTTATTTGTTTAGAAATTAGGTGTTAAGATAGTGTATGGCAAAGATAAATGGCAAAAAAATAATGAACACAACTATGTTATCCTAGTTACCCTTATGACCAAGGGTTCATCCATTCCTGTTGCACATCACAAAAGATTTTTTTATTATTAGAATATGTAAAAATCCCACACTAGAATCTATCCTACAAACTTCAAACACACTTCCTAAGATAGCACACCACTATCTTATATTACAATGCTTAAAGAAAGTACACTTTTTTCTTTTAAATACAACAAATAACTTCAATTATCTTTTTAACAAATGTTCTGGACTACGAATCTGAGTATAATAGTTGTAAAATGATATCAATCCAATAATATTTCAAGTATACTACATAACTTTTCTCAATGATGTAACAATGTAGTGTAAGTTGTTCAAAGTTGGTAGTAGGATTAACTGCGTTTAAACTAAATTTATGGGGTATTTATACTCCATAGATACAACTTATGATCAATGGCAGTCGTTCCTATAGAATGGATGAACATATGCAATGATCCAAAACCATTTTACAATTGAAAAATTGCATTGTTTCTAGTTGTATTAGACTATAACTTGTGTGTAGTCAAATACAGCTCTGTAACGTTCAATTTTTATTTGAAATTTCTACATCGTATTCAAATACGAATCCTTGCATTTGAATACAACTGGGTGAATTTTTCCAGTGACTTGTTGTTTTATTCGACAACATCAGGTTGTAGTCCTATACAAATGTGTAGTCTTAGCTACTGACTTAGCACTTATATTCCACTACACCATCTTGTAGTCAAATACATATCTTCACTTTTGGCTACTTACTTAGCACTTGTATTCGGCTACACCATCTCATCGTCGAATACAGATGTTCGGTTTTAGCTATTGACTTATCATCTATATTCAGGTACAATATGATGTATTCGAATACTACATTGCATTTTGTCAAAAAATTTATTTTCAAATATGGTGTATGCATTTTTGACATATGAAAGTTCTTTTTATGTGTATGCTAAGATGAAAGGTTCTCATGTGCATTTGAAATATACGAATATTAGATTGCATCATGTACCTTTACATTTATTAAACTTCTAATATATTTGACCATAGTTGACTTTGATTATTTGTATTCTTTTTGAGCTTGCAACTTTGATAACATTCCATGGTCTTTCTCTTCATCAAAAACATGTGTTTTACATTCTCCCCCTTTTTGATTATGAAAAAAACTTGTTGTTTGGAGAGACTTCAACGTGTTAGAAAGTTTTCAAATTTATCCCCGTAATTCATGCATACTTCCCCGTTGAACTTGAGTTCATGCCATCATATTGTAAAACGTTAGAAGACATACAAAAGGTTTTAACAACAACAACATACCAAATTTCTCCCCTTTTTGACATGATCAAAAACAAGGAAAAAATAGAAAATACAATCCAACGATACAAATACTTATATAGGAAAAGCATCACACAAGATAAAACAAAATAACATCACATAATTAAAACATAATCATGTTTAAATAGTACATCACAATAAAAAAACATAGTCAAGGAGTTTCATTGAAAACAACATAAAACATTACAAAGATAAACAAACTACATCAAATGCATTTTTAGTATCGATCTACATGTCACCACCCAATGGGAAATGAAGGTTGTAAGACCCATAGTTTTAAACTCTAATTTATGTTTTATTTAGTGTATTTTGGTATTGAACTTTGAGGCTTTTTAGCCAAGTTAATGATACTTTGTGAGTTTAATGCCCAAAAATATCTTTTGATGCCCCAATTAAAATTATTCGTGGATAAATAAATTAGATTAAGTACGGTGAATCTTTTGTCGAAGAATAATTTAGTTATGTTATGAAGCATTTAATATCGGGCAGTTTGGCTAAAAATATCTTGGGTTGCTGAAAATTGCATCGGTCAATTGAGTTGCGACGAGAGTCGATATTTTTATCAAATGGTTTGAGAGGTTATGGTGAAATGGTAATTTTAATAAATATCTAGATATTTTTAGATATTTGTTAAGTTATAATTAATATATATAAAAGTATATATGTTTGGAGGGAAAAAGAAAGGAAAAAGGAAAAGAAAGGAAATAGAAAGGAAGGAAAAGGAAGAAAGGAAAACTGAAAGAAAATCATTTCCTCCTAGCCTTCGCGTGAACTTCTTCTTCTTCCTCCTTCACTATTTCGCAAACCTAAACCCACAAATACAAATGTTCACTTTTCTTCTAGTTCTAAGCTTCGTTTCGCAAAGAGATAGAAGGGAAAGTTGGTCATCTCCACGCTACAGTGCTAGTGACTTATTTGTGGTGGTGTAGAAAATAAATTTGTTGGGTTTGAAGTGTAGATTTGTGGAAAATGAATTTAATGCTTTTATGGGTGAAAGTTTGGGGTTGGATTTTTGGTGAAATTGATGAGTGTTTTCATGGAAAAGGAATTTGATTCATCTATGTGTGTTGTTGAGGAAAAGAAATTTGATGTGTTGAGTTGTGGTTTATGAAAATTAATTTGGCATGTGTTATGTTTGAGTTTTGTGGAAGTTTGTGGTGATTGATGATTGAACTTGGTGTGGATTTTATGGTTTTTGAATTGATCAAATTCAATGTAAATTGTGGATTAAATTTGATGTGTGTGGTGGAAAATAAATGTTTGTGTATGCTCTGTGTGGAATTTGAAAATCGTTAGAGTTAAATGAGTATTAAAAATGGGGAATCTTTTAATATCTGCATTTACTTAATGATTATTGTGAAAATCGTTAGAGTTAAATGAGTATTAAAAATGGGGAATCTTTTAATACTTGCATTTACTTAATGATTATCGTGGATAGAGTCAAAGTATGCACATGCATTTCATTGCACGTGGCAACCGGGTGGGCCACGAGATAATGCCATGTGATTTGTTGGTTCATCCTATCCTTGTAGGGAATGTCGCGTCGTGTAAGGTCTGTGATAGAATACACATTTTTGGTAGATCATGTTGACCCGTGATAAGTGGCACCTCAGTAAATAGTACTTCGACCTGTGATAGGCGATACATTTACGATTTATGTTTTTAGTAAATCGTGCTGACCCGTGATAGGTGGCACCTCGGTAATTTAGAACTTTGGCCTATGATAGGCGGTACAATTATGATTTACGACCCATCGAGGAGGATTTTGGTTTAGAATTTCGAGTCCATGCATTTTGGCATATACGCATTGCATTAGGGTGCTTGGCACGCGAGTTATGTTTGATTCAAGCTGCTAACAAACTCGGAGTGTCGCTAGGAGAAGGAACTCATGAGTTTTTGTCTTTTGCTAATATGGAGGCAAAGATAAATGTGATGCTTGTTAATGAGTACTGGGACGTATTTCCAGCAAAAATTCCAGGATTGCCACCTGTAAGAGAAGTGGAATTTTTCATTGATTTGCACCCAGGAACCAGACCTATTTCAATTGCACCATATCGAATGTCACCATTGGAATTAAATGAGCTCAAAGACCAAATTGAAGATTTGTTGGAGAAGAAATTTATTAGACCAAGTGTATCACCATGGGGAGCTCCGTTGTTGCTAGTTAAGAAGTAGGACATAAGCTCGCGCTTATGTGTGGATTATAGATAGCTTAATAAGGCAACTATTAAGAATCGTTATCCTTTGCCACACATCGATGATTTGAAGGATCAGTTGAGAGGAGCCGCGATATTTTCGAAGATTGACTTGAATTCGGGTTACCATCATATTCTAGTAAGGGGAGGAGATATTCAGAAAACTGCTTTCAAAACCGGTTATGGACATTATGAATATCTTGTTCTGCCATTAGGAGTTACCAATGCACCAGCAATTTTTATGGACTACATGAAAAAAATCTTTAGACCGTTTCTAGATATATTTGTTGTGGTGTTCATTAATGATATATTAATTTATTCAAGGACTAAGGAAGAACATGGAGAACATTTGCGCCAAGTTCTTGAAATTTTACGCGAGAAGCAATTGTATTCCAATCGGTCGAAATGTGAGTTTCGGCTAGAAGAAGTTAAATTCTTAGGACATGTAATAACCATGGAAGGAATCACTGTAGATCCGGCTAAGATTGAAGCAATTCTTGCTTGGAAACAGCCTCAGATTGTCACTGACATACAAAGTTTTGTAGGACTGGCAGGGTACTACAGGAGAAAATTTTCAGTTACTAAACAGAAAATTGACGATATCACCAGTATTGGTATTACTGCAATCAGAAGAACCCTATGAAGTTTATTGTGATGCGTCTCATCAAGGTTTGGGATGTGTTCTAATGCAACACAAAAAATTTGTAGCTTACACCTCAAGGCAATTGAAGATTCATGAAAGAAACTATCCTACTCATGATTTGGAGCATGCTGCTGTAGTTTTTGCATTGAAGATCTAGAGGCACTATTTATATGGATGCACGTTCACAGTGTTCAGTAAACATAAAAGTTTGAAATATTTAATTGATCAAAAGAAATTGAACATGCGTCAAAGACGATGGATGGAGACTCTCAAGGATTTTGATTTCACACTGTAGTACCACCTTGGGAAGGCCAATTTAGTGGTTGATGCGTTGAGTAGAAGAAGTGTATCGGTGTCTTAAACAGTGATGGCTAGATAACAAGAGTTGTGGGAAGCTTTTAGAGACCTGCACTTGAACATAGAGTTTGCACCAAGAATTTTGACATTCTGAATGATTAAGATTTCAAGTGGACTACTAGAAGACATTGGGAATTCTCAAGATGACACCTTAAATCAAGATAAGAGGAACCTAATAGTGCAAGGGAAGACAATTGAGTTTAAGATTGGACCAAATAATATTTTGAGATGTAATGGTAGTATTTGTGTACCAGAAATTGCATATATGAGCAAAACAATTTTAGAAGAGGCTCATATGAGTAAATTAGGTTATCATCCTGGAGCAACAAAGATGTATCAGCATTTGGGGCAGAATTATTGGTGGCCAGGAATGAAGAGACATGTAGCGGAGTATGTATCGACTTGTTTAACTTGTCAAAAAACGAAGGTGGAACATCAGCGACCTGCTGGAATGTTGCAACCGTTAGATATACCTAAGTGGAAGTGGGACAGCATTTCCATGGATTTCATAACTGGATTGCTGAAAACAAGAAGAAAGAATAATTATATATGGGTGATAGTGGATTGACTAACTAAATCCGCACACTTTTTGCCAGTAAAGACCACCTATAAGGTAGATAATCAAAAAGAGATCTACACTACTGAAATTGTGAGATTACACGAAGTACCATCGAGTATTGTATCAGACCGTGATTCGAAATTCACATCACATTTTTGGGGAGCATTGCATGAAGCGTTGGAAATGAAACTAAGATTGAGTTCAGATTACCATCCACAAACAGATGGATAGACTGAGAGGAGAAATCAATCCTTGGAAGATTTATTGAGAGCATGTGTATTAGATGATAGAGGAAGTTGGGATGATGTACTTCCATTGGTTGCATTTACCTACAACAATAGTTTCCACGCAAGTATTGGAATGTCAAACGCCTTTGTGTTGGTATAAGGACGTTGAAAGTATGATTGTAGGACCGGAGATGGCACAACAGACTACAACTAAGGTAAAGAAGATAAATGAGAAAATGAAGACTTCACAAGATCATCAGAAGATTTATGCGGACAAGCGTCACAGACTTTTAGAATTCAAACAAGGTGATTATGTATTTCTTAGAGTCACGCCTACTACTGGAGTTGGTAGACCCTTGAAATCGAAGAAATTGACTCCGAAATTCATTGGACCATATCAGATTTTTGCATGGATTGGGCTTGTTGCTTATCGAATTGCATTGCCTTCGATACTGTCCAATATTCATGACGTGTTTCAGGTGTCACAATTAAGGAAATATCTTGCAGATCTGTCTCATGTGATCGAATCAAACACAATTCAATTGAAGGATAACTTGTCATTCGAAGTACCACCTGTAAGAATTGATGACAGGAGGATTAAGCGATTGAGGACCAAGGATGTTTCGTTGGTCAAGGTGATTTGGAACCCAAAAACTGGAGATTCGACATGGGAACTGGAGAGCAAGATGAGAGAACAACACCTTGAGTTGTTTATCGACGCGTAGTTTCGAGGATGAAACTAACTTTAGGGGGGTAGTAATGTAAGGCCCATATTTTTAAACTATAATTTATGTTTTTTTTTTTGTGTATTTTGGTATTGAACTCTAAGGCTTTTTAGCCAAGTTATTGACATTTTGTGAGTTTAATGCCCAAAAATATCTTTTTATGCCCCCATTAAAATTATTCGTCGATAAATAAATTAGATTAAGTACGATGAATCTTTTGTCGAAGAACAATTTATTCATGTTACGAAGAATTTAATACCGGGCAGTTTGGTTAAAAATATCTCGGGATGCTAAAAATTGCATCGGTCAATAGAGTTGCGACGAGAGTGGATATTTTTATCAAATGGTTTGAGAGTTTATGGGTGAAATTGATGAGTGTTTTCATGGAAAAGGTATTTGATTCATCTATGTGTGTTGTTGAGGAAAAGAAATTTGATGTGTTGAGTTGTGGTTTGTAAAAATTAGTTTGGCATGTGTTATGTTTGAGTTTTGTGGAAATTTATGGTCATTGATGATTGAACTTGGTGTGGATTTTAGGTTTTTGAATTGATCGAATTCAATGTAAATTGTGGATTAAATTTGATGTGTGTGATGGAAAATCAATGTTTGAGTATGCTCTGTGTGGAATTTGAAAATCGTTAGAGTTAAATGAGTATTAAAAATGGGGAATCTTTAATATCTGCATTTACTTAATGATTGTCGTGAAAATCGTTAGAGTTAAATTAGTATTAAAAATGGAGAATCTTTTAATATATGCATTTACTTAATGATTGTCGTGGATAGAGTCAGAGTATGCTCATGCATTTCATTGTACATGGCGACTGGATGGGCCATGGTGATAGTGGTGACCGGATGGGCCACGAGATGATGCCGTGTGATTTATTGGTTCATCTTATCCTTGCGAGGATTGTCGCGTCGTGTAAGGTACGCGATAAACTACACATTTTTGGTAAATCTTGCTGACCCGTGATAGGTGGCACCTCGGTAAATAGTACTTCGGCATGTGATAGGCGGTACATTTAAGATTTACGTTTTTAGTAAATCATGTTGACCCGTGATAGGTGGCACTTCGGTAATTTAGTACTTCGGCCTATGATGCACGGGACAATTATGATTTACGGCCCTTCGAGGAGGGTTTTAGTTTAGAAATTGTTAATTTCGGTTGGTGACCCTTTACAATTATTTTGGATATCTGGGCTTTTCCCTCAGGTTAGAACCAGGAGTATCCTACCGGTTAGTACCCTGTAGATGGGAAGGTAGTTGGACACACCTGACTAGAGCTATGTTACGAGGATCTTGCAGGGTGCATGGAGATCACTCGGGTTGTATTGTTTTTGTAGTATGATACGATTAGGTGGACGTATAGGGACTTGATGTCTTTCTTTTTGGTTGTATCTATTTTAATTTGGAAGACTGTAGCTATACCAATATTGTCACCTTTACATTTTATTTGATGGATCCATGTACCACTTTTTGATGTCACGTGAGGGAGTTAAAATTCTTGGGGCAGTGCTTTTGTATAGGTGTCTACCGAGAATACCCCAGGGGTATGAGCTATGTCTGATAGGTCTCAGAGCCCCAACTAGACTGTTATTTTGATGTGTAAATACTTTGGATTTGTATTTCAAAAACTATTCCGTTGCTTGTACATATTGTTGACTTTTGTTGTTGTGTTACGACTTAAATATTTATCCAAAAGTATTTCTTTCTTTATTTCTTTGTTTTTATGAATTTGTATTGAAAAAAAAAATGCACCCGCGCTGTTAAAAATCGAGGTGTTACAAAGGTGATCTATTTTGACGGATAGCCCATTGAGTTCATCGAATTAGGTTTCATGGTTGTGGGCAATAGTGGTCTCTATGGTTTGAAAGCGTGTGTTGATGGAGATGTCCATGTTCTAAAATTGGGTAGTGATGAATGTTTGTAAAGACTTTAGTTTTTCCATGACCATGCAGTTAGAAACATGATCATCATCAGATGTTGTTGCTTCTACATCTTCTTCCTCTTGGCCAATAGTAGAGGATTGACCAACATCACCTTTATAGACATATGCCTAAAGCTTTTCATTCCACGTGATCTTCATACTTGAAAGCACACTTAAATGAAGTAGATTGACCTTGGATGGTTTATACATGACTTTGCTAGAAAAATCCACTTTAAAGTGATCCAAGATTCTAGTGACTTCCTTAGCATAAGGTAAACTAATAGATTCCTGGAAGCAAATAAGACGGGGCAGACAAAATACGACCAGTTGAGTGGATATCCTTCAAACATGAAATACATAATTTAAAGTTCAAATTCAGATATCTGAAGTAGTTTTCAGCCCTAAGAGCCACAATATAGCTCAAAATGTAATGCAAGAGCCTGTAGTCAATGGTTAGATTTCCAACTCCACATTGTTGCCTAGCAAATTCTGAAGTAGCTTGTGACCTTTTTCGTTCCTTGGTGTCCTTGTCAAACCGACAAAATAAGACACAAGCATCATATTTTAGGAAGTTTTCCCATTCACGTAAATTTCTTGGCCTAATTTTCTCACCCTCAAATGGAAGCTGCAATATTTCGCCGATAGTTGGAGTATCTAACTCAATGATACTGCCTTTAACCTAAGATATTAACTTAAATTCTTCATTCTTGATATTACAATAAAATACCCTAACTTAGTTAGGATAATATGACCGTTATAACCAATGAATTCCTCTAAGTGTTATGTCCTAAGTAACTTAGGAAACTTAAAAGCAGAAAAGGAATCAAGAATACCATACTTAGGAGTGATGAGCCTTTTGTCGGAGTAGTATGTGTGGAACTGGTCGATTTCTTCTGATGAGTGAAGCAAACGAGATAAATCGGCCACATTATTGGTTCTAGCCCTCCTTTTCGAAGGACCCACTGAAGCATGCTTGGTTCTTGAGCCTCTTTTGCGAGCATCCATGGTGATAGTGAAGGTTTTCGGTTGGGGAAAAATGGGGTTTTTGGGTTTGAGAAATTTGATTTTGAAATGATAATTGTGAGTTTAGAGTGATCTTATATGTAATGTAGTTTTGTATAGTAGATTGGTAACTTGATGCAAGTAAGAGAGCACGAGATTTTTGGAAGAGATGGAGCTGACGACGATTGTATTCGAATACGAAAATGCAGAAAATAACCTAAAAAACGTGAAACAACTTTTATATTGGGGAAAAACGTGAATCTGTATTCGACTACACATTGGTTGTATTCGAATACAGGTTGTTCTAAGAACAAGTATTCGACTACACATGAGTTGTATTCGAATACAAAAATTTCTTGAAACATGTATCCGAGTACATATAATGTGTATTCGGCTATGATATCAGAGTTTTCTTTTAAAAACGAATTTTTCACTAAAAAATTAACATGTAAACCACATATTCATAATTACAAAACACATAAACATCAAAAAATCAATTTTATAAACATATCAAGTGAAGATTTTAGATCTTGAAGAGAAATGACTTACAAAGTACAAGTACCTTGCATTAGATATCGTTTTCCTTTAAAATACCAAGTTCTCTTCGTATCTTGTAGAATGAGTCTTTAGGTAGTGGCTTAGTGAAAATATTTGCTAGTTGATTGTGCGTATCCATAAATGTTACTTCAACATCGCCTTTGAGCACATGATCTCGCAGAAAATAATGACATATATCAATGTGTTTAGTTCGAGAGTGAATGATTGGGTTCTTCGAGATATTGATTGCATTGGTATCCTCACATCTTAGTGGGATGCATCTGAGGTCAAGTACGTAGTCATATAACTGTTGCTTGAGCTATAAAATATGTGTGCAACAACTTCCTACTGATATGTACTCTACTATGTAACACCCTAAATTTTATATTAAACTACTTTATTAGTTAAGTACGATTTTAAATAATTAATTTAATATTAAAATTATTTTAGAATATATGATAATAAAATTTCTGACTAATTTTTGTTATATAGGTAGTTTTAGAATATATGATTATTTTATAATATATATAATAATTAAATTTTCTGAATATATGCTAGTTTTTAAAATCTTAAATTACATGAGCGATATAAATAATAAATATTATATTTTATTATTTGATATACTTTAAAAAAAATAGTATTTTAGTGTAATATATATTTTTAAAGAAAAATATTTTAGTGCACCCAATTAATGTAATACTTTTAGGTGCGTTTGACTGATGTTAAGTAGAAAACATAGTTATATTTCAATTATTTATAACTATTTTCTATTTTTAGTTATTTTTTTATAAATAATTATCTTGAGATAGTAGTGATATTGTGCTTGATTTACTTTATGTTTATATACTTGTTATGATATTGTGATTTTATATATATTTATTAAGATTTAGTAATTAATTTAAAGTATTGATGTTATATTTATTTATTTTATAATTTGGACTATTCTCTAATAATGGTAATATTTTAATTTGAGTATTTGAAAGAAAAAAAATATAGGGATTATTTTAAATATGAGATTTTTTGTAATTAATGTATTTTAAAAGATTAATTATTTTTATTTATAAATTATTAGTTTTGAAATAGTAATAATGCATTATTAATGAAATTGTGTTTTAAAAATAAAATAAAACTAGTAAAACCTAACAGGAGACCAATGGATTTGATTCATGTATGAACCCTAATTGTTAATAAAATAAAACAAACAAAAAAGGGAAGGGAGTTGCAAGGGAAGCCGTAAAACCAAAGAGAAAACACAACAATAACCTATCGTTTAACACTGGTGATCGATAACTATTCTACAAAACTTTCTCCATTTTCGCCAAAATTTGAGTATGTTATTTCATTCATTAAACTCATCAATTAAACATGATTTTTTAAATTTTTAACAACCCCAATTTCTCTCTGAAAAATCCGACTTCTTCGTTTGTAGAATTCGTTATTTTGCACCGTTCTCCTTCACCGTAAGTCCGATTTGAGTGAAACCAACGCCAAAACGACCGTGGTAATTTTCTTTGACCGAATTTTGAATTTAGTTTTTAGAGTATCTTCTCATAATTTATTTTTAACGTTTGCCCATAAACTGTCGAGTTAGATCGATTGAAGGACAAAGAGTCAATGAACAAAGGTTTTTTCTCGTGGAATCGTATACATGTTTGAAAGCGTCAAAATAAGGTAAGGGGTGAGAGAGCATTTGAATTCATGAGTATAATATAATTTGAGATGAACAGGAAAATTGTATTTCCCAACGATTCATTCGGGGCTCGCTACGTACGACAGTAACACTTTGAGTGATAAATTAATGTTAAAATATGGGAATTGTGAGATTAAAATATGGAATAGAAATATTTATAAGGTGTTGATTGATTTAACTTCGTTAAATGTGTGGTATTCGATATTATTGTGATGTTTGATTTATTTTTATTAAATGTGTGATATTTGATATTAGATGTTGAATGAATTTTATGTATATGTTTGATTAGACGTGTTTATGTGATGTGATAATAAAAAGTGAATTTATTTTGATACGTTTATCTCATTATGATGATGTATAATTAATAATAACGATGTTATAAATTTGTGACAAGCCTATGTGATGATGTATGATTAATGATAGTGATGCTATAAATTTGTGATGAGTTTATGTGATGAGATATGATTAATGATAGTGATGTTGTGAATTTGTGATGAGAATATTGAAGTAACCCCATAGTTGGTGAAATAATTGTGATTTCAATTTGTGTTTGAGATGACGATTCTTAATGGAGTATCATAGGCCAACGAGGGGTGAAAATAAATATTGAGAATTGTGAAGTAAATATTATTTTGTCATCATATAGGTAGGGCCTGACAAGCCTAGTGATTCTAGGGAAGTACAACTGAATGAGCCTGATCGTGGTGGTCTGTTGTCGAGCCTTAAGGCAAGATTGTTAGACCTTGGAGGTATTCCAGGGGGGGGGGGGGGGG